>JBBMOI010000007.1:640000-752500 GCA_038088405.1 Porites divaricata | reverse complement strand
GCCTTAATGGTCGTTTTTTTTTATGTTTATTCGTCCCAAAATCTTACACTGTTACGGTGCATGTAGCTACATCTATCGTACAGTAGGAGTTCTTTACAAACCCTACTGGGCTTACATAGGATGATTTCTCCTTGTACTTATATAAAGTATTTATTACAATTTTTAATCCACTTTCTGTCAGCCTGAATTGCAAGCAGTTTTTATTTATTTTTTTATTGTGTACTATGATAGCAAATTTTTAACAATATCAGAACACTGTTAGTGTATTTCCTTTGATGCAAACTCTTCTTGGTTGCTAAAGTGTTTCTGTTTTGTTTTTTTTCCCTTTTCGTCCATTCAGTTTACCAAGCACCGATCATTAATGGCAGAAGACTGATTAAGTACAACAAATCTGATGGAAATCGAGTTTACTTATAATAATATTAGTTGTATTTATGTATTTAAGTTTAATTTGACAACTTTTTAATTTAGCTTAATATTTACTTATCTTAATCCGTACCTGTGTGGACAATAACAACAGTTGACGAATCATGTAAAGAAGAAAATACTGAACCAAGAACAAGGTTTAAACCTAATTTGTTCTCATAATTTTGGAGAGCAAGGGTTTTTAAAAATATCCTGACAGAAAGGCGTTGGATGAAAGAGAAAAATAAAACGATTTGATATGAACGTTTGCAAAGAAAGTTACGTTTTCATGGTAACACTTCTTTTGTGCGATGTTTTAATTTTTAATGACAAGTCACTAGGGCCAGTGGTATAAATCTTAACGCAAGGCGTAAATTCTAAGAGGCATATCAGGAGTTTGTTCAATAAAGTTATCATTATTTAGCGCTATAACTGGTTCCGAAATTTTCTTCCAAACCGTCCCTACTTTTTTGTCTGAAATTTAGGGGAACTTTTCTGTCCGAACATTTTGTAGTTGAAGCACATAGGTTGTTAAGCCCCGTGCAAATGGACATAACATTGATGGCCAACAACTCCCAACATTGTTAAATGTTACATGTTGCGTCCGTTTGTACACCCTGTTTCATGTTGTTGGATGTTGTTGCGCCAAGTTGAAACCGGTCAAAATTTTCAGCCAACAACTCCCATCATTTCTTTTGTTCCGTGATCGCCGAAGCGTAGCACAACAATGTTGGATGCGTTTGCACAGCTTTTCCAACATTGTTGGGGCCAGGCACGCTCATTACGAATGGATTACAAAGACCTATGGGTTGTATTCTTCTCACGATGCACTGCAGGTCCCAAACGGTCAGCACTCGTTAACATCCCTCGAAAGGCCCTTGGACACCTTATGAAGTTTACACAAGGTACATTAAAGTACACATAGCATCAACCCCAACCCAAAAAAGGAACCTAAGCAGTTTCGAAACAGTGCTTAACCCTAATCAGTAAAGGTAGTGCTTAACCCTAATCTGTAAAACGCAGTGCTTAACCGGCTAATCCAAAACGATAAGGAATACTAAGTTGTGTAAACTTCATAAGGTGTCCAAGGGCCTTTCGACAGATGTTAAAAAGTGCTGACCGTCCCAAACTTGTTGGGAGTTGTTACACCCGTTTGCACACCACCGCCAACACGCACGCAACAACTCCCAACATTTTTGGCGCAACAATGTTGGGAGTTGTTGCGCCCGTTTGCACGCAGCCTTAGAACTTCAACATATGGTAATTTGCATAAGTCATTAATGGCGTTTTAAAAGGAGGGCGCGCAACTTAGTGGTTTTATGAAAAGCGCATGAGCAGAGTAGTCTTACTGCAGATTTGAGCGTCAAACGTTTAAATACACTCTGCAGGTTTTGAGCTTGCTAAACGAAGCAAAAAAGCGTTAAAAAAGTATTATTTTTAGGTGTGAATGGAGCATCAAACTTTTCTACGCCCTGCACAATGCAAAAGGACGATCTGTTGGTTAAACTGCGCCCGCAAGCGTCTGTTGGCGAGACGCGGTTTCGCAAAGTCGTGGAAGACAATTAATTTAAATATTTAAATTATTGCAGAATAAAAACAAATCAGATATAAGTGATAGAAATAACCCCAGTTCTTCAATAATACACAAAGTTATTCAAAGCACCTGCTGAGATGAACAAAACTTTAAACCCCTAAACTGAAACAAAAATTAACGGATTAATACAAATAGAATTTGTTTTCTTTAGTTTAGTTTTGAGTATTCCACAGCCTGCTTCACGCTTCGATCGAAACATAAGAATGCCGCCGTGAATAATATGCAATTGTTCTTAAACTAATTCAACCATAAATGAATGAACGGTGGTACAGTGCATGTGCACCTGATGCTGGTAGAATCAAAAATGACCGAAACGACAACTGAATTTTAAACACGTCAAGAGACTGCATTATTTGTTTTACTACTAATGTGGGCTTCGAGGCTTAAAAACGGGAATCACTGAGCCAAGCTAATTTACATGAAATCTGCAAGAAAGTTTCTTCGCGTTTCGAGGACTGTGATTACATCGCTGTAGCTTGAGGTAAGCTTCCAATCGAATGCTATTGATGCACTCAGTTTAAGAAATGTGAGTTTTGAGCAACGCAGGCCATCTTAAATTAACTCTCGGCAAACCTGATCGAAAGACGTTCCAAGTGTGTATATCGACACACAAGTCGTACTGGACTAAGATATTGTACCCAGTAAATAATACTGTACAAAAGAAAGAACTTCGGCTAAATTAGCAGATATTTGCAAGCGTTGTATTTTAATCCAAGTTGTATTGGTATTTAGTGCAGCATTATGTCATGAATAACCATGCTTCTATCTCAGCTCTCTTTCACTGCATATGTCATGATAGCTAAATGAGATCTATGCTTTGCCCTTTTAGTAAATCTTTCATTGCTCAACAATGGCTCGCATGTGAGCTTCATTAAGTCGTACAGTTGGCGTTCGAATCAGCAGTTTTCCAAATTGTTAGAGCGGCAATGATAATTCAGATTACTCAGATAAATGCCCAAATAGTTCGAGTAAGTTTGCCTCAACTGTCTTAATTTTTCAGTCCCCAGAAAACTGGCAGAAAGCTCATTTTCAAAATAGTATTCACTAGTTTTGATCACGTATAGCGAACAATATCTGGGCTAGCATTATCACGCTCAGATTCTTCTACCGTTTGCCATAAATTTTGCTAATCTGCTAGCCAAGGGGCTGGAAGATAGAACAACATTCACCAATCACGGTTTTTTAAGTAACATTAGGTTATCTACAGTATCTAGAACCAAAGCCATGACCAAAGCTGTTTAAAACTACATTCTGAACTCTTCCGAGCCAGTCTGATACCAACTGTGCATATAATTAACACTGGAGCAAGGTTATAAGTCGCTACTTCAACTACTTCCGCGAATTTTTCCTAACTAACATTTGTATGAAAGACGGGTAACATAATAATTCATCTAAAATTGTCAAAATTTTCTAACTCAAGATTCTTTCGTGCTAGTATGCATCGCATGTCCCTAGAATAAGCTTATATGAAGGTAATCTTTGAATACTAGTAAGAACGAATTTAAAGAATCTGAATAAATTAAACCCTTGAATGCGGAGAATTCGGTACTTTAAAATTAATAGGCAATTAATTTGCCTTTATAACCTCTGCTCTCAGGCCTTTGCTTAAAAAACCTTTGATGTTGGAAAGAAAGTGTCTACAGCTAAAAAATACTGAAAAGCTAAGTTTCGAAGTAGACAATATATGTTTTAAAGGTTGTGCAAGCAAATTATGTCAAGAAACTCAACTTAATATAGAATGCTGCTGTGGTATATTGCTTCGGATTATTGTGCAGTGAATAATAATACTCACTCTACATTGTTTGTTCGTTATCTTCACTTGGGGACCCTTTACCTGCAAAAACGCCAACATCTGAGGCGTGATGTTAAGGTTTTGAGGATGTTGTTGTGCTACCAAATTCTATTGGTTCAACGACTCTGCAGGTAAATGGTAAATTCAAGAGCAGAGTTTGGAAATAAGATAATTGGATACCAGCTTGGAAAACGCAATCATTTATTCATATTTGTTGAAAACACGCCGAGCCTGTTTGATCTCTTATGTTCTCAGAATCGTTCAATATTCTCCACATCCAGATATCGGATCATACTGATATAAGCCGCGCTTCATAAGCAATGTCCTTAAGACGAGCACAGCCCCAAGAAAAGTACCTGATCCTTCAGCGAGAGCTTCTGAGAAAAGGTACCTTGCATGAAGACAGAGATTTCCCGCCAATTTTTCGCAGTCTTTTCACCAAGACACGACCATCTGTTCCACTTCAATGGAAGAGGCCAAAGGTAAGTTGTACTTTACGCATGTGCTGAGGAGGATATTTCCATTTCGGAGTTGTCCCAAGCCTCTGTTTCAAAGCGAGGCTAAATGCGAAACCATTGGTATGAAAATGAGTTTATATTCTCATGCAAATAAAACTAATTTTCGCAAGAAAGGTTTCCATTTAGTCTCGTTTTGAAAGTGATAGTTTTTGGAACTTGGGAAATGGCATATTCGTTTGAAAATTTCAGGTTGCCGTGCAATTTAGCTGTGTAGAGGCAAGTAAAAATACATGCATTAGAGCAAGGTACAAGACACTAAATAAAACTTATTAAACATTATACCATGCTAGCAAAGGTCTCTTTCCGTCATGACTTTTAGGATTTACGATGTCGTTCGCGTCGCTGTTATTCGCCTAAACTAACTACGGGAATATCAACGACGCGAGCGAGTTCATGAACGCTAACATGGTAAAACCGCTTACCTTCTGAGCTGGGTGCACCCACACCAACTATAGAGTCCTGCATTTGTCATTTGTCGTCAGTATGCTGAGCAAGTATCCCCTCTGTACAAGACATGAAGTTCCACTTTAACTCTCAGTCCCTCTTCGGTTATTCGCTGGGCATGCGCATTCTCGTATACTTGACACGCAAGATCCCATTATTTGTCGTTTCCAACTTTTGTATGACCAACAGCTGTCCATTGAGTGCACGATTATTTGGAGAATTCATTGAAAAATGGTGCGTTTATCTTATAGGACATTTGCAAAACAACACCCAAATTCTTCAGCAAAGGAGTGAGCCGTACAGACATAGCCCAGGGTAGAATGTTGAATTGCTGGTTTGTGGCAGCCGTGGCGTCTTTAACCGACTCAGAGGAGCTTTTTTACGCCGTTTGTCCACCTGATCAAAGCTTTGATCCTGGGAATTATTGTGGTATGTTCAGGTTCAATTTTTGGCGATTTGGTGAGTGGGTTGAGGTCATCGTAGACGACTTCCTTCCAACGCACAACGGGAAGCTGTATTTTGCTCGTTCCAGTGATCCTGAGGAGTTTTGGAGTCCGTTACTAGAAAAGGCATATGCTAAGTAAGTGTATCACTGGTAGGCAGCGACCTAAATAAAGTCAGTTTAAGGATATCATTTTCACCGAACACAATTCGAGTCCTTTCTTGTCTCCAGGTGTCCCTCCTTGCTCATAAGCGGAGCGCGTTGCGTCAAGGGAAGGTTCACACTGCACCCGGTTTGCTTTCGTCCCGCCCTCTGCTTTCTGATTTGCGTGAAAAGGTGGCGCCTGTGCTGGGTTGCACACGGGTAACACCTTTTACTGATTTTTCCGCTTTCACCGCATTTTTGAATTCCAGAAACAGCATTTAAGCTACAATGCACCAACCAGGCGAAGAGAAAATCGAAAGGGCAAAAGAAAACCTGCCTGCGAGGACAATACTACGTAGAAATCCTAAAACGTACTTGTAGTCTACACATTTTCTGTTTTTGTCTTGCACCAATTAAGGGCACTTGTGTTATATTAGAAACAAACACCACTAGAAATCCTGATGGAGTTTCAACGCAGCTGCTATCTGATTTTTTACTAAAGGCTATTTAACTGTCCACTTGCTGCTGCAGAATTTGCGGATCATATGAAGCCATGGGGTTAGGACGCATTAGTGAAGCCTTACAGGACTTTACTGGTGGTGTCATAGAGATGATCAACCTTAAAACTCCTCCACGTGACATATATAAAATACTACAGAAGGCACATGACAGGCACTCCCTCATGGGAGCCTCAATTGAGGTATGAGCATGCGCAATGTACTCTTCAGGACAAAGCAATAAAGGTGTGCATGTAGAAAAATGAGTAATGAGCGAGTAATCATTTTCTTATCCTTTCTTTTTTTTTTTTGCTTTTTAGACAAGCTCACCAGAAACTGAGAAAACGCTACCAAATGGCCTTATAACTAGGCATGCGTACTCTATTACAGGGGTGACCAAGGTAACTGCGCTAACATAACATTAAAAACAGTCTTAAATCAAATAATCACAGATTTTTGTCTTTAGAGAAATTGGCGACTCGTCAAGACCGGTTAACCGACAATAGTGGAAAGATGACTACCAATGAAGGGTCTCTTTTGACCAAGCTTTCTGCATCTTTAATAACAAACAGCTACTTATTAAGTGAGGCGTTCTTACCAATAGAGCATATTAACCTTTCCAAGTTCTTTTTAATTTGTTGCTTCAAAGTCTCGGGAGAATGGAAAACAGGCTGGTAAAAATTGAATAGAAATCATGGGTTTTAATTACTATCATTTTCTTTTCCTTTAGTATGATTTCACTTCTTAATGAATTTTCAACTCTTTTCTTTTATCCTTACCAGGTTAATGTGCCTCCATTTCGTGGAATACCCGAAGCAAAACTAATTCGTCTCCGAAATCCTCATGGAAATAGCTCAGAGTGGAAAGGCGCTTGGAGTGACAGGTGCCAATCATAGTGTAGATTCCGTATAGTGAAAACAGCACGGATTCACGGACTACTCGATTTGCCATGAACTATTCTCGAATCCCCCATAATATACTCTGCTTGTTTTCGCTCCTCCTGCCCAAATTTTGCATAAGTTATTGTTATCAAATGCTTTTGGGAGTATGCTGTCCTCCCAAAAGCATTTGAAAACAGTTTATGCCTTTTTTTGGCGGGGAGAGGGGAGGGGGAAAAACAGAGTGTATTATAGGGCACGGGAAAATTAAATGCTTTCGCGCAACTACTCGATCGAAATCTCCTGCTTTGCAGGCTGCGTTTTCCAATATTTCCGTTTTTCTCCAGGTCTGACGAGTGGAATCTGTTGTCCCCAGAAGAACGTAACAGGCTAAACCTCGTTTTCGACGATGACGGTGAATTTTGGTAAGAGCAGAGGGACAGAACTAATTATCGAATATATCCCTTGGTGAATTACTTGGAAGTGGTACGACTCAGAGCGAATTGAGCCAAGCCTACCACACAGATTCTTTATTACACTATATTGCGATTGAACAGAAAATATAAATGAATTGAAGATTTGGAATTGAAACCGTCATTTTTAATCATAGGATGACGATGGACGATTTTCAGGCGAATTTTACACGAATCGAAATCTGCATGCTTACACCGGATAGCGTGTTGGAACCAGATGAGAGGAAATCCTGGAAGATCAAGCGAGAGAAAGGCAGATGGCAGGCTGATGCTTCAGCTGGTGGATGTAGAAACTTTATAGAGACTTTCCACATTAATCCACAAATAAGGTAATAACAACGCCTTGCAACTTTATCTTTGATTGTCCATTACGCTTGTTAGGAACTTTAATTTTAGACCTTCACTAAGCTCACATGCAGTATCCACCATAACAAGAGCTTTGGAGGCAAGAAAAAGCACCGTTCTTTTGTTAAAAAGCAGACACATAAAATGGTTATCTCTTTTGAACTGTTAGAAACCATAGTAGTTTTGTATGCATCAAAGAAACCCTTTATATTGAGGTTGTGTCTCTAGCTTGTCTCGGTCCGCCACAATAGCTACCTTTCTATTCAGTGTTTCCCAGCAACTCGACTCTCGTTACCACTTACGCCATATTTTCATTGTTTTCTCCACTAGCAACGCTTCCACAAATAAACAACTAAAATTGATTTCCTCCTCCAACACCACTACCGCCGGGCACCAAGTGGACCGATATCTGCGTGCCTTGGATAATTTTTGGAATCGGCATGTCGCCAGCCACATATTAACCAATGTATCGGTCTTACATTGGTGGCAGTGTGAACTGGGAGTGAAACAATAGAATTTTGGCTGGTCGTGTAACGGTCAGTTAAAATAATGCGTTAGTAATTGGTGATGGAAAATGAAACAAAAAACAGAAATGTGCAGTTAAAGGTAGAGGAACGAAACAGAAGAGAATACACCAGTGATGTCAAGGAAGAGTGAAAACAGAAATACCTGCGTGAGTGTTTATTGAAAGTTAAAAAAAGATGTTTGTTTTGTTAAACAGGATTCAGCTACAGGACCCGGATGAGGACGATGATGAAGACCGCTGTTCAATAGTAGTTTCTCTTATCCGCATCGATCGAAAGAGAACCCCAGCAACAGAAAAACCCCCAATTGGTTTCGCAATTTATAAGGTAACCAAACTCATAGTTGGGAAAATAAGTTTATCCAAGTATGGCCTGCCAATTTTTTAATCGATTTTTTTTTCAGGTTCCAGACGACCTGCGAGATACCAAAGAGCGTTTGGGCCGAAGATTTTTTGAGACTACTAAGGCACAAGTGATGACAAACTCGTTTACTAAACTGAGAGAGATAAGCTGCCGTTATTCGCTTCCACAAGGAGAATACGTTATAGTTCCGTCCACGTTTTATCCACGGCAAGAATCTGAGTTTCTTCTAAGGATATTTTCTGAAAAACCACACGAGGCAGGGTAAGGAAGTGATAGAGCTTGTTCTATTGACTAGTGGGGACGTGAAACAACAGACTTTCTGTTCTAAAAGTTCAGGTAACTATTAACTTTTCGGTGATGTGTATAATATCATCCTAGGGCCTGCTGTTACTGTGTCTCTGCTAATGTGGCAAAGATTACTTATAAAAATACTAAAAACAGACAAAAAAAGTTTTGAAACCCTTACTGTCACCTCCCTGACCGAAATTTCCCCTTTATGCGCTAATCGCCCATAGAGATGTCAGTTTGCACCCTTAGGTTTTAGTTCTAGCCTATTTAGTATAAAAACGACCCTTCATTAAAAGAGTGTGAATGAAGAGAATGAAGAGTTGTGAGAAGATTTGTTAGTGTATTGACTCTCTGAAGCAAAGTTACCTGAGTAATCACAAAACATCTTCTAAACTCTTTCCGATAATTACCACTTTCCGTTCTTTATTACTTTTTCAGTGAAGTTGACGTGGAAACTAAAATAGTGAGACTTCCCAAGGTTTGTCAGAGTCCATACGTTTTACCTTGAGTGTCAGGCATTCCTGTAAGCATTTCAAGTGGGGGGACTCTCCCCTGTTCGCTTCTCTCTTCTCGTTTACCCCCCCCCCCCCGAAACTCCTGATACTCAGTTTAAATCGACTTTTTCCTGCCAAATTTCTAGCAGCCCTTGGGCTTTCATTGCTAAGTGTTCGAACCCTGAAAACTAAACCGTTGCTAGCAAAGATAACAACATCTACTCTCACCCTCTATTCCGCGTCACTTAATACTCTTGAAACACAAGGGTCACAAGAGAGCACAACATTTTAGTAACAGCGTGGAAACGAAATAATCTACAGATTGCCGCAGTTTTTCAAGAAATACGTTAAATCATGAGTCCACCCCCTCAATTGTAAACGCAGGAGTACATTTTTCTTTTTCTGCAACATTGCGTCCACTCGTCTCTGTATTCAAGTGTTGTGACGAGATCATTCTTAGCTCTCGATGGAATCAAAGTGAAAATCCTGTTCAGTTAAGTTATTACTGACTCAATAACACTGCTTAACCCTTTAAGCCCTAAGAGTGATCAGTATCAAATTTCTCCTTGTAATATCATTGCTTTATAAAACATAGTAATCATGAGAATTGAGGACATGATCACACAAGATGAATGTAATTGATACTTCAACAAATTCTCGCCACTTCTTCTATTGAAAACAAATGAGAATTTGAATTTTAATCTTTTGTCTCCCTTTTCAAACTCTCCTCCTAGCCAGCAGTGTCGTCAGAGGAAGCAGGAGATATTGATGGCCAATTCTGGACCACATTTCAAAAGTTTGCGGGAGAGGTGAGAGAAAGAGGGATACGATTTCACGCAATAGAGCGATTTTCGTATGACCTTGAAAAAAGGTTTCGGCAAGTGTCCGTTCTTTGTTTCATCAGCCAATGGATGCAAAGATCAAAACATGGCCTCTTCGTTTTCCCGCCAAAGAAACCCTAATATGGAGAAGGCATTGTTCGATTGGCCAATCGTGTTGTAGTATGACGTCAAAGCGAAGTATCGGTTGATTTCTAGAAAGTTCTCGGGCATGAAGTTTTTTTACGCGAGCGTTCGCTTAACCAACCAAAAGCCACGCACGTTTGTATCCGTTCGATAAACCAATCAAATCACTCTATTTCCATCCGTTTGTTGTTTCTGTTTTGTTCGCGCGTTTTCATTTCAAGGTCATACGAAAATCGCTCTAATTCTTTCATAACTTGATTGCTTAGCACGTCCTTTATCACAGTTATGATTATCAAACCAAATAAGTTGTAAACAGCCCAAGGAACTGGCGGCAACTGAAAATCAAATCGGGAAAATATTTCACTTGCTTTTTTACTTTGGCGTAAATTATCAGAAATAAAGTGTAAATTTGATATATTTACGTTCTAGTGGAAATCATCCAAGTGTTCAAAAATAGAATAAGACGTTCATTGGAATTATAGCAACAACTGTTTATTACTTCCGGTCAAGCAACCTTGCCTACGCCCTTCCCATTGTCCAAGGGAGGAGGCCTGGTAACAAGTTTTCATGCCTGCTCAATATTGCAGTACTATATGTGTTTAAAATTTTTATTAATTGCTGTTTCCTTGTTCATAGGATGGAGAAATTGACCAGTATGAACTTCAGGCAATTTTAAGCCAAGCGTTTGTAACTGGTAAGTATTGAGAAATTGGCTTGCCAGAACATGGACATGTTGTTGAATCTGGGATGTACAAAGCTGCAGATCACAGTAAAACGTCAAATGAAAACTTCTTGATTACTGTTGGAGGGAGTTTTGAGTTTAAAAGGCAATGAATAAATAGCTATAATTTACAAGAAAAACAGTGAAGGTATCATAAAAGACTAATTTGAACGAACAATAGTGATGTTTTTTATTAATATCTCTATCTTTCACCTAAACTTTTCTTCAAATTTTTCTTTGTATTTCAGTCTTGAATTCAAACGCCTTCAGCCTTGAAGCATGCAGGTAACAATCCAGCCAAATACATTAAAGAGGCCACACTTAAAGATGCCTAATGAAGAAAATACTCGTGGAAAAAACGCCGTTAGCCATGTAAACATTAAAGTAATTCAGAGCCGCGTGAAGGAATTAAAGCTGAGTAGAGCACGACCTTGCTCTAGGACAACAAAAGTTTGCATATAGTTATGACGAAACCGGTGCGGGCATACATTCTATGGAAATAGACTTTGAAGTTGTAGATGCTTGTTTCTAAGCCGCGCTGCTTTATGAGATGAACACACTATCCCATAATTCCCAGCACCTAGCTTCCTTTTTCCCGCCCTTTTGGCTCCTGGATCAGTATAAAGAGTAAGCATATGCCACATGGATATCTCCCATAATGCACCTTATTTGCCCCTCAAATTTTGCATAAGGATTGTATAGTCTTCAATATTTCTCTTGGTACGGCTGTAATACCCAGGAGAAATGAAGAACAAAGGTTATGTAAAATTTTGGGGGGCAAATAAGGTGCATTATAGGAGATGTACAAGTGGCGTATGAGATAAATTCCATGAACTCATCCCCTTAATTGTCTTTATAAATTAGTATTAACGGAGAAACCTTTTCTTTACAGGAGTATGATTACAATGTTCGACGTATCCTTTACCACCAGTTTAAGCAGTTAAAGCAATTTTCGTTGCTATTAAAACGCCTACTCTTATACAAGATTTCAGACGTTACTACTGATAAAAACGGAGAAAAAGTTACAAGTGTCTCAAATCAAAGATTGCTTTAGTACCTCAAAAACCTAGTAGGGGTAACGAATGGTCTTTGCGAGCATGCCGAGCACTGCGATTTTTTGCGAACACGAGCAGAAATAAAAAATTTGCTTTGCGAGCTTGCGAGCAACGCAAAAAAGTGGGGAATACGAGCAAGTGAGCACTCGCTTAAAGTTTGCGAGCAAATCGAGCAAAGGTAAAATTTTGCGAGCAGTTAAAAATTTTAATGGACCATTCATCACCCCTCCTAGTTAATGTCCCAGTTCATCTAAGTTTC
This sequence comes from Porites divaricata, assembly GCA_038088405.1. Taxonomy (NCBI): domain Eukaryota; kingdom Metazoa; phylum Cnidaria; class Anthozoa; order Scleractinia; family Poritidae; genus Porites; species Porites divaricata. The sequence goes on along the minus strand of JBBMOI010000007.1, from coordinate 740,299 downwards.
TCTGTTTGACTTGGGAAAAAAGAACACGACAAGTACCCGTCGGGTCCTCGGAAGGTTCAACTCTCGTAGCATGATGGACACAACATGCGTATAAATATGTTACTTTGTTCTAAAACCTACGAAACCTACAAAACGCCTGTAGGTATAATAATTACAACTTCCGAGGTACAGTTACGCGAGTAATAGAGGCCAAAGACAAGTTAAAGTCAGGCAAGCAAAACGAATGATGCTCTAACTTTTTTTAGAATTGGCCTCAGGTTAGATGACGTCAAACCTAATACTGCTTGAAGTTCTCGGACCTTTTATAATCACGTTTAGATGCTGATGATCGTCGCCGGGATGAATTAGGTGCGAGCAAACTGAGCCACATACCTTCCAATTGAGAGTCATTGGGCACTCAAAGAAGCTGTTAAAATAGTTCTTTCATGATCTTTTAACGGTAATAGCGCCATCAGGGTGCTCAAGTATATATATTTTACTTGATAGATTAGAGGATAGGAGGGAATTGAAACCTTAGCCATTTGTTAATAGAAAGATAAAACGGGCGCCCTGGGATACAGTGAATTCAGAGGCCTCTGGACGATATTGGGGATGTGGAAGGTAAGTCTGAAGGAACTCTTTCGTATCGTTTGTAATATAAGAGAAAAATTTCATTAGAAGGGAAATTGCCAGAGAAAGGAATTGCTTGCATGAAACACTCGCGTCCGTAGAAATTGGGGACAAGCGCATATCAGTTATTTAAGGCTTTTGGATTTTCATAAACTGAGCAGAACTTGGATTTCAAGTGCTAACATGCTCTATTCGGGTGCTAACAAATATCGTTGTTTGATTGGCGATAACAAACAGGACTTAGCTGAATCTTCGAAAAACTCCACTCTTGGCTGTCAAGTGGTAGTCATGCAGTTTCCTCCAAGTGCTTTGATCATTGAAAAGATACTCTATATCTGCCACGGCATTACGAACAGGAGCAATATATGGCAACAACTAAAGTTCAGTGTTATCTAATGGTGTTTTTTTACGAACAGGAAACTTTCCATCGGTTTGACAAAGACAAAAGTGGAGATATGAACCTCTATGAGCTACGTGATGCTCTCAATCACTTAGGTAACAATATACATTCATCCCATGATATTTTTTCATTTAAGAAGCAGGCAGGAGAGAACCCTCTTATTCCAAAAACCTCTTAATCCTGTCACTTTGTCCACTTTGTAAAACGCAAATATCATAAAAAATATACCCAGCCTTAAAATGTCTTGAAGAACACAAACTACCCATGACAGAGACAAGACACCCACTCATATTAGCGAATACGGCGAGATGGCCCTTCAAGCTCGAGGGAGAACCGATTTCTCCGGACTTGAATGCGCTGTGGGATAATCTGCATTAAACGACCGCAGTTGTTTCACACCAGAGTTGTCGAAGGTAGCTGCTCGGCTCGGTGAGCGACGTTGGTGTTGTTTTACTTCCTGTAATCTGACTGACTTTCCTTTTAGCACTTTCTCGCGCCTTAACTTTCTGAACAATTTTGTTCTTCTGCCTTAGTGCAAATTTTTTTTCCTTTTGCAGGTTATCAGCTTAGTAACAATGCTCTTAGCTCTATTATACTGCGATATCACAACAAGAGAGGAACAATAGCCTTTGATATATTCATTCAAATATTAGTCAGAGTCATTGTCATGTTTGGTAAGTCTGATAAGTTTGTTGTCTCCCTGTGTGACGTTTAAGACTCGTTTGACAAATTTCTATTGTATTCCCTTCACCATCACCACCACAACATTTCTATTGCTTTCCTTCCACTACTACCATCAAAGTTAACGTATTCCACCTCGAAAAAGATAATTCGGTCCATTTTATACCACTAATATCATTCGGCAGAACCATGCCCTTCTTTTTCTTTCCTTTTCTAAGAAATACGTCTTAATCGTAGTACAGTTTTAAAGAACTCAACCTCGCACAAGTTAGAGAAAAACTCTTTTGAAGCGCCCTTGATTACTCTTTCTCCGGAAGTGTACCATGTTTTTTTTTTCCTTTTTTTGTGTGAGACTTCTTCAAAAAATATTAGAATAATCAATTACCTTCTTATCCTTTCGATTTTTACCTTCCATACTGCAGATACTTTTTGGAGTCACGTGACGAAACGTAGGGGCCGAACAGACAAAGCCGTATTTACCATTGATGACGTAAGCATTAAGTCCTTTTTTTTGTATCCGCAGTTAGAATAATTGCGTTATAAAATGAACGAGGTAGGAGTATACCTTACCTAAAGCAAACAATGCACGCACTTAGTATTAATTCAAGAAGAGGGATGTACCATTTCGCATTTCAAGGGGTATTCCGGCAAAACTACCCGCATTCCATCAGGGCCAGGGGCCTGTTTCTCGAAAGTCCCGATAATTAACGGGCCCGATAAGCTGTCTCCGTTTTCATTAAAGATCGAGGTTTCAATAGTTTTGCATGTAACCTGATAAAGCTATCAGTTAATGAAACAAAATGGAGTAGTTCGCTAGCCAGGACCCGCGCTCTTATTCTTTATATTTAGATTTGAATATTTGATTTCGGGCCCGAAAAGTTACCGCGACTTTCGAGAAACGGTCCCCAGGGGCCCGTTTCTCGAAAGTCCCGATAATTAACGGACCGTTTAGAACTTTCTACTCACGTTTATTTACCGTAGGTGACGAGTAGGTGACCCATTCAAACCTGGATTTCAACGTTTTAAATTATTCTTAATCAGCCAGTTGCTTTTTTGTCTTATATTCTTCTTTTTAGTTCATCGAGTCAACCTTAACAGTTTGAAGATACGTTACTAAACGACAAGCTGCAAAATTCTAAAATGCAAGTCTTTCCTCGAACAAAATGCCTTTGCTTCTTAAACAATAGAAACTGTAGGACAATAGAAACTTCACCTCTAAGGATATTTAGGAGCTTTTATAAATAAGACATTATCCGAAAAATGGTCACAAGCTTGTAACTTAGATTTTTTTGTTAGATTTTTCAAATATTCTTATTCACATATTTTTCTGATTGAACTGATGTAAGGACTAGGCCAAACGTTACGTAGAGCTTTTCAAGATTACGAGCGTCTGTTCAGTCAGACGTCAAATTTAGGACGCACCAAACCAATCAACTGATCAGAATCAGATCAGTAGTAAATTTTCTCCCGAACGACGCTAAATATACATTATCGTACAAATTTTGTTTATAGTTCGTCGCTATGAAGATCGACGTTTGTCTCAGAGACGATCTTCAAACGTTATATCCGTCTGAGGCAGACAGATAGAACGTGTTGGACGATCCAAACTCATCCAGACGAACTCAACTGAGCCAGACGTCGAACTTTTCATGAACGTAACTGATGAAAGTTTCGACGTTTGGCCTAGGGCTAAGTCTCGTTTTAGTATTTCTTTTGGCCATCCCCTTTTTTTTATTCGTTTACCGTCGAATGCGTTTCCTGATATTTGGTCGGTCGCTCCGATTGAAAAAAAAAACCTAAAAAAAAAATCACAACTAGTCTCGGAATAGTAGGCCCTGGTACCCCAGCACGAGGTTAAACGTTAACATCCACATATTTGGATTAACAAAATGTACAATATACTGTGAAAAATGCTCATGGTTTTGTTCCTGTTTTTCTCTATGCTGTTACTATGCTCATTTTGTGAAAAATGGTGTAACTACGTCGTTACTTTTTTTTTCGAAAATGCCAAAAATTTGGGTCGGTCGGACGACGGTAAACGGAGAAAAAAAAAAGAGGATGGCTTTTCATACTTGGAAATTTTGTACATTAAGGAATAAAATTAAACTTGTTTTTTCTTGATATGATAAGTTTACTTGTTTTTCTCGTATTCTCAATTTTCACATCGCCCGTGCAACTTGTTTACCCCGGGCGGGCCTCCTCCATCACCCCACTAAAAAATAAATTGCATAACAACAATCTTTGATTTCTCGTGGGACGACTGCAATACCCAAAGGCAAACCGGAAACAATGGTTATGCATTTTTCGTGGAGGTGTATTATGCTGGTAATGAATTCACCAGTAGGCTTTTCGGTTGAAGAGAACGAGCCAGAAGCACAATCTCAATTTTCATACAGAGTGTTGTTTGGCTGATATGTCTGGGAGAAGTATCGTTGCTAAAAGGCACAAACGCGGCGAAATATAAAGAAGTTGACCGGTTCTGGAGTGAGTTCAATACGAGTGGGTGAAAGAGTACAATGGTTTACCAAGAATAACAGCGACACTCAGGTTTGGAACCTTTAAAAACGCTTCTAGTAATTTTGATTATTCTCCTTTGGATACGAGAGTTTGTTTGCGAGGCCAGGACTTAGGGTAGGAGCGAATATTGTTTAAATTTATTGTATTTAAACTTGTGTACTGGGTTATAGCATCGAGATTAACAACACTTGAACGGCCAGTTATTCATTAACAAAGACTTAAAATGCATGCCAGAGGGGTTACATTAAGATTGAAGATTATTATGCGTTGATATGCAAGGAATTTGTCTCACTGCTTGCATAAAATATAAAACCCCCTTTCATTTTAATAAGCGCCCACGCTCTTCGCTTCAACAGTCAAATCATCGCCCAGGTTTTCAGACAGTTGTTGCTCCTCGTCACCGAGGAGATCAATACATTGAAATCTAAATTCTGTCGTCACGACGACCTCATTGTTTATTTGCAGATAAAAGGGGTTCAGCTAGAAACTGAATAACACTGCTAATCAAATTATTCCAGTATATTTACAGAGAATAAATTGAGCGAAACTATTGTTACCTAAATTGAGAATTATGCCATTTAATTAAATACAACATTAAAACAACTTTAACCAGGTATAATATTTCCAACAACTTTTAAGAGAGCAAACTCCGCCTTGCCACTTTCACGATAATAATACAAAATCCTAGTAAATACTTTCTACAGTTTATCTGTGAAAGCAACCAGCCTTCTAATATAAGCAAGTTACAACGAACTGCAATGCGTTTACTCTCTAGCTCACTATATACAGTACATATTAAAGAAATGCGTGACAAAAGCCAAATTTGACACTGTTAAGCCTTGCTATTAATCTACGAAGTTAAAATCAATGCCAATCTACAGCTTGTAAGCCTGGGTGCTTTCAAGAAAACAATAAAGTTAATAAACTACTAATTATTTTCAGTGAGAATCAATTTTGAAAAAACACTCATCTTAGTGAAAACCGTGAAAAAGGGAGGAAAAAAGAAGATACGATTTCCTTAAATCAAAGCCGTATTTAGAACTTTGTCGAGTGGTGGATTTGGAAACGATTAGGCATTATCCACACCGCGTCGTTTCCTCTTTTCTTTTTCGTGTATTGTCCAAGGCTTTTCTTCTTGACAGGATTATGTCAAATAGTTTTAAATACTTCCTAAATTGATCCACATCAAAGGGGCTTCCCTGGTTTAAAGGGCAACTTGAAAATACAAGTAACTTAGTACTGTGCTTATTATCTTGCACGTGCAACAAACTACGATTTTGAACAGGGAGAGAGGCGGGGTTGATCTCACTTTGTATATCAATAATATTACTGCTTGGAAGACTTCTCTGTCTCGTAAGTTTCTAAATGTGTCCGTGGTAATCGCACCTTCCCCTTTTCCTCCACTATATCGAAATACGATAAGGAGAATTTTAAATTTCTTCTTGAAAAAAAAAAAAAAAGAAAAGAAATCATGAAAGGCTACCTTAGCCTTTTGCGAGAAAAAAGTGTCATATGTGAGAAGTTTCCATGTTTTTACTTCGGATGCAGTGGAAGTGACAAACAGGTTATGAAAAGCTAAAAGATACTTTTGATGTGAAGAACAATGCCTCGCCAGCAGCTCATTTTACTTTAGTTTTAAAGAGTAGCCAATCTCTTAAAGGGCTGCAAAACAGCATGTAACTGAAAAAGGATTTTCACGAAAAAAAAAAGTTCAATCTTTTGTTATTTGAATTTGATTCTTTTCACTATTGTCATTATCAGGATTCAATGGGTGATGCCAGGGGGCAGAAGGAGTGGGGGGGGGGGGGGAGGTGGGTGGGGGCAAAAGCAGAGATTCAAACCTGATTGGTAACATCTGCAGGTATAAAAAATGAAACAATAGCCTAGGCTAGCATATTTAATATGTGAATTAGCATAAGGGAGTTTCTCTATGTCATTATTTGCCTCTTATTAAAATGAATAAGACATACTTCATTTGTGACCAAGATTTTTAAGATAAATCCCACAAGTTTCTAATCATTTAGAGGGGGGTTTACTTTTGGGACTCTGGTGGTCGAATTTCTAGAGCAACAAATTCCTAAGAGAGAGAGAGAGAAAAATAAAACAAAAAAGAACTGCATACAAGTATATGTAGTCTAGGATCAAAAAATGGCACTTGCTAACCATTACAAGGGCAGGTCCAGGTATTTTTGATGAGGCGGGGGAAGGGGAATGTGTACACTGATGAATCTGTTTTTCAGCTTAAACGTTCCAGGCTTTAATTACACACCAGATGGAGGTTGGCAACAGAGCATTTGCCTTGTTATGAAAGGAGCAAATGTTTTGTTGGTTAAGAGTAAAGACGGTTTAGTCCACAGGGAGTTGAACAAACCCGGTAGCAAGGTGAAATGTAATGTAAGTTTCATGGTTAAGATACCGGGAGAAAGTTGCATCCAATCTTTCAGTGATAACAGTTTCAGTTGTAAAATACTGTGATGCACAGTTACCTAGTAAAAACTTCTTCTGGGTTGTAGGATGACATGTCAGTGGGGAAGATGGTCTGGTAGCACTGATCCCCTCGGAACCATCACAGTATAAATGTAGGTTATGTGGTAGAACCATGTTTTAGGAGAAAATGGAAAAATGTGCCAAAGAAGCTATGGATGTGTTTCAGCTTTGCTCAGTATGTACATATAATTATCAGCAGTAAATGTTACACCAAAGTACCTTCCTTAAACAGAGTACCCACATTTGAAGCAATTTAAGAACAGTTTCTGAAAAACTAATTATGTGTACTCAGATAGATTGAAACCTGTATTTAGCGGACACCAATGGGACAAGTGCTGATATCTGCTTCATAGGTGTGACACTAAATACAGGTTTGTTTTACCGTGAATAAAATGGGAAGTAAACGGTGTCATTTACTGAGTTTTATGTCCACTTCATTAAGGGTGCATCCTTTTTCAAGTTTTTCTGTATTAACAAGTTGCAGTTGACTAACCAAAGCAAAAATATGTTGAAAGCAAACAGGCCTTTGCAGACATGTTTTAACAATAATTAATTGACCCTTTTGCTTCCAATTAAGAGAGCTGAAAATCTAAAAGTGCCAAATTATCTTCTGAAATGAAATATAATAACTAACACATAGTACTGACTGTACCATGCGGAAAAAAAAAAGACACTCACAGCGAAGATTCTACCACTATATTGCAATCAACAAAATTGACATCTTTTTAACACTTGTTTTACAAAGCTATGGTGAGTTTCATGTAATGTAAGACCAATCCACCAAAATGTTAGATTTCAAGTAATCTTCAACAAAACATTTCAAATGCATGTCTTTACCTTCACATCAACTTGGCATGTAATTACTTTTGCAGTAATAATTGCGAAAGTAATTAAACGCCAAGTTAAGTTATTGTAGAAAACATGTCAAAATGATTTGGAAAACTGATTGGCTAAAGTACAACAAATCTGGTACAACAAATTTCACCATGAGAGGTTTCATCTCAGACTGAATTCTGAATGGTAAAACCATAGGATTCTCTACAAATTCAAATTAAAAGCTCAATACATCTATTGATGATGCAATCTGGAAGCAAAAGAGTTAGATGTTTAAAAAGTAGAGAGACAATCTCTCCAAGACCTAGTACAAGATTTCTAAATCCCATTATAAACCCTAGTTTCTTTTCATAGCCTGTTAATGATCAGACTAATAGACCTCATCTGCTTTGGCTTATCGTCTTATTTCAGATTACAAAATGGTGCTCTACACTGTAGGCAACTACCTATTTGAGCGCATGTCCACTTTTAGTGGACGAAGGAAGTAATCTCTTTGAGCATTTAATGTGATTTGTAATGGACAATAAGCATGCAAAGTAAATAGGGTCTATTGTCATCCCAACTATTGTTAACGTATCTGTTATTATCTCAAGTCTTTTTAATTTCTGACGTCTAAGTACCTTGCAGCTCTATGACATGTCAGACAATCCTTTGGCAATCATATTGCTTTACGGAGCAAAGTGTTATCCGCAACATATCCTGGTCCACAGCAAAAGCAGAGTTTCAGATTATGAATATTGCTCTATTTTTGTTAAAAAATGTCTTGGGTTGGAAATAAGAATAATAAATAGTTCAAAGACTTTGTTCATTTAGGTCCTGTTAGACATCCACTACCATCTTTTTATGAACATCCATATTGCCAACAACCTGTAAAAAATTATCAAGAATTACTATTTTAAAGGAGCTGTGTCATGAAATTCAGCCAAATTAGGAAATTACAAAATGCCCGTTAAATTAAGAGAAACATAAAAATAACCATTTAAAACTTTAAAGGAAGGTTAAAATAACACAACACATAAAACAGCTGCCATGGATGGGCAAAACTGAAGAAGATTGAAACGGATTGAAATTAGGGTTTTTAAAAACTGTTCAGCCTAACAGTTTTTCAAAGTTGATCCCTGCTGCTTGCAACTTCAAAAATAATGCTCAGGAGACATATTTGTTTGTCTCAGATCTCTGATTTTGTCATTTTCACGTAATTCCTTTGCTTACTTTTAGTTCCATAGCAATTGAGGTATAAATGAACTGGACTACCGTGACACTGCCCCTTTAAAGGGGCGTGGCAGGAGTGAAATAAAGGGAGCCCAACTTTTGACTTCAGGGAAGCCTCTTATGTAAAGCAAAACTCCATTTTTTTTAACATGAAAACCAGGTACACAGATGCCAACATTTAACTATTGTTCCCATAATGCAAATTTCTTCTAAAATTATGTTATTTCTTCGATTTCAAAATTATTGTTGCTCATATGCTTTGAGATTTCCTATAATCACTCCTCTAAGTTTCAATGCATTTTTGCTGACTGTATAAATTATTATGCATATATGTGATGCAGTTAACAAATGTAGAGTACGTACATATATATCTGATAACATAAAAGCATTTGCAACATTGAAGTGTTACTGTAGGAATGTGACTAGTGAAGTTATATCTTGAAAGGGTGCTGGTCTGCGCTGTGTTCCACAAACAATTCTACATCTGTGGGGAAATTTAGTGAAGCTTAACTTACAGCACAAAATTCACTAAAAGAGATTTTTCCATCGCCATCCTTGTCCGCATTTATTACTGTCTTATCCACAATTTGTTGAAGTTGTGTTTCTTTGAGGTTGTTTCCTACCATCATCTTAAGAACTTGGAAGAGTTCTCCATTTGATATGAAACCATCATTATCCATATCATATATCCTAAAGGCAACTAAAAACATTTGAACAATAATAATTACAAAAAACTCTCTCCAAGACAGACAACACCACTGGAACTGGCACAAAGTTATTGGGTTTGAGAAGTATCCCCTGGCCTTAAACTGTTTTGAGGTTTCTTTTCAGGCGGCAGCGTGGCCGAGTGATCAGCGTGTTGGACTCAAAATCCGGCGGTCCTGGGTTTGATTCCTGCTCTTGCCACTTGCTGGATTTGTTCTCAGTTGTCTCGAGTTCAAATGCTCACCCTGGTTGCCTCCTGCCAGTTGGGGTTTTTAATTCTGTTATGTTGTATTTGCATTATTTATTTCAGAATTATTTGAGTGAAGTGCTGTAAAGTAGCTGGATAAGCTAAGTGCACTTTCCACTATAAACAAACCTAATGTTGAGTTTTCAAACCCCCGTCTCCCCAAATTATGAGGCAGCATGGCTGAGCGGTTAGAGTCCTGGACTTGTAATCTGGAAGCCCCGAGTTCAAGTCCCACCCTGACCGCTAGCTGAATTTGTTCTTGGTTCCTCGGCCATGCTTGTAAGGTTTTTTAACAATCAGTTGCCGAAGACGAAGTGAATATCGGCGAAAAGTCAAGGTGGCTATTCGCCGATATTCACGTGGCTGTTTTAGTATAATTACATTGATGATTATTCGAGAAAATAAAAGTATTGATCAATTTCCGACTCCCAAACATCAAAAAATCTGGCTGCGATTTTGAAAACTACTAGCCTTCAAAGTTATAATCACCGCGCGGTGATTATAGTGGGATAAAGCAAAGCTCCTAGCCAATCACAGCACTCTATTTTCGATAATTATCAATATAATTATACTAAACTGTAATAATGCAAATTAGGGTACCTTATTTTACTGCTCTTTTAAAAATTCTTATAAACAGTGACATATTTCTGTCTTTTAAACTAAAGTGTACATATGAACTTACATTTAAGCTTTGATTCTTTGTCACCTTTTACACTGAACTGTGAAACTCCTTCTATAAATTCTACAGACAGCAATAAACATCATGATTAGTAAAACATTATCAGAAAGTTCAGAAAAAAATCACTTAAAAAAATGTCTACTGTTAAATAACATTTAAATCTAAAAGGAAGTTTAAGAAGTTCTTTTAAAAAGATAAATTTATTGCAGTTATTTTTGCAAGAACTTTTTTTGCTGATTTTATTTGAACATCTACGATCTTGAACAATGGTTTATTCTATACAACACACTACTTTTTTGAAGCAACTCCCTGTTATTACTCTTAAGAGGGCTAAACTTCATTTAATGAAGTTTACTATTACATGTATGTGCACAATAAAACTTAGACTGATAGACCCTACCCAAAAGCAAGGTCAGAGATAGCAAAAAAAAATAAAAATAACTAAAAAATTAAGCAGGTGCCAGGAATCAGACTAATATACAGTACTTAGATCATTAGACAACCTCTGTTTGAAAGGAAATGTGAATCTGATTATGAATATCAGATCTCTGTAGCTTTTAATACATGCCATGTATGTACTGTACATGCATGTAGTTCGGAAAAGCTTAATAAGTGTGTTCAGCTGTAAAATTAAAAGTTATTCCTTTCCACTTCATGTGCATACAGTAATTTAATGCAAATGCCTTGACAAGGAGTAACATATTAACTGAACTCAATATTCCCGTGATTTGGGAAGTCATAAAAATACACTGTGTGATATCTTTAGGTATTACTAGACAAAATAAAACTCTTGCCAGAGACACAGCATGACTGCCTAAAATTACATTTTACATCTACAAACAAAACATCAATGCATTCCCCTTGACAAACAGTATAAAAAAACAGATGGTTGGCTCTTACATTTTATTTCATACAGAAAACTAGCAAAACTACATTGTAGATCTGCCTGTCAATGAAATAAGTTGCATATAAATGCTGAGCAAAGAGGATCACACAGAAAACTAATCAAAATTGTCCAATTAACAACAACAGCAGGGACCAGAAATATTGCTTTGAGCCTAAAATGAGATATCCCTCTATTGTAAACTGTTAATAATTTATAACCAGAAAGGATATACTGATTATTCCCCACTTGAAAGCATGCCAAGTTGTCAATATGGTTAGGAAATCAAGGTGAATAGATAAAGAAATCCTACTGACTTTGCACTATTATTTTTTCATGCAAATTTGTCCTTTAATCATTACTCTGTAGCATGAAGAATCAACCATAGCTATGGTATACGTAACTCTTTGAAAAATATTTGACAACATTTTGCTTCAATCGTTTTGCATCCTTTGTGTTAGTGGCAGGAGGCAAATTAAGTAAAAAACTTCAGTACAGTAACTTTGCCTTTAAAAATGAAACATGGGTTTTCATGTAATGACAGCTCTTTTTAGTGATACTGATCAAAATATTGTAGGCTGATCTCAGTATTGCTTTAGTAGTCTTGCAAAAAGTTTCAAAAAGTGACCTAATATTGAGACGATTGTTGGGCAGCAAACTAATGAGGAAAACAAATTAATTTCTTGGGTCAATCACTATTGTGAGGGGTTTACACAAAATTCTTGAAAGTAGTTAGGGATGAGTTTGGTTAATGTATTTCTGTGCTTTGTGGTTGGATAGAAATATCTTACATAACAACAATGGTTATTTCAATACACCACACAAAAATTAGATCTGCTATAATAAATAACAATAAATGAATTAAATTACATTAAAATTAATACAAATAATAACAAATAAACAAAAATATGAATTAAGTAATAAATAAAGAAAGCTGACTAATTTCACAAATTAATTATGGGACTAAATGAAAAAAATAATGTTAAAAAAATTAACATCTGCAGTCATTTTGTGATGAGAAATGCAGTGACTCATGTTGGTATGAGCCCAGAATTTTTTTGAAAGTCTAAATATTAGCTAGACTCTGAAAAAAGATGAGGTAACCATAGCATAACATGAAGGGCAGAAACGAAGTCTGGGTATGTGCCACTCTGGCAAGTATTAATGTTATGCTTTTACTTTAAGACACTCAAACTGTTCTCTCCAATACAATAGCTACAACACTCAGCACTGTTCACATAGTCAGTACAAGGCTATCTACAAGGTTTTTGTTTAAGATCAGATACTGAAATGTGTACACTGTACCACAGAGAACAAAGCTGACTACAATTCAGAGGCCCTCTTGGAGGGGGTGGGGGTATGTATGTCCCTTGCCTGAATTTCAAATACAGTCATTTCATATTTTGAGGAGTAGGCCATGTCACTGTTTGAGTATGTGCGAATTTTACCCTAAAAGGGCCTTACCACAGGGGACATGAGAACCTGACAAACCAGAGACTTGATTCTGGTGTCTTAACATTCAAGTCATTCATGCTTTAAAATGCGAAAATTGAGTTTCAAGGATTGAGTCGAGACTGTCAACATATATTTGAGTGGTACTGCAATCAACTTAAAAACAAATTTCTAACAACCTTGTTTTTTTTGCTCCTCTGGATCGAAAACCTTTCTGATTATTCTTATTCAGATGGCCAAGGTATCCTGCTCTGTACACTTTTCAACATTTGTTGGACAGAAGCAGCAATAATGTTATTAAAATTTTCTTTTATCAATGCATTTCAAACCATATGGTTAACACTGCTGCTCTGGTTAAAAGTGTTTAAGTGCTATGCTGACAGAGGAAATGTACCTCTTAAAAAGTTTTCAAGCTGACTTCAATGTAAACTAAGCCCCCCAACATTTCCTAAAAGCAGAATTTTGCACACTACTTGGATCAACTACCTGTAAAGCTCTCTTTCAAAAATACTGTACAACAAATGCATCTCTAGCAACTTCTAAACATCTGCCAAAAAACTCACTTATGATAAAAAATTTTATTTCTTTTTCTTGTGACAATAAAACATTAATTCGCCTTGGGGAGCTAATCACCAAAAATTTGTGAATGTTCTATACTGTATTTCAATGTTTATCACACAACTTCAAAAGTGTCACATGCTGCATGAATAACAATTCACCATGCATGTACCATTTTAAAGGTTAAATAACATAATGTACTTTCAATACATTTGAACCAAGATTTACAGCTGTTACATGCATGCACAAAAATATCCTGTGAGATTAAATCTCCCTTCCTCTCATAGCACAACAAAAGTGCCTACGAGGAGAGGAAAATTCTGCTCTCTTTGCTCTGAAATTAACTGGTTCCTGAACGATCCCAGCATGTACAAAAATGCAAATTATCAACAAGTAAACAACACTAATCACAATACTACGCCATTTTTTGAGCTGCACAAAAAGCTTTAAGAATAACTTTGACAGACTTTTCAAGCACGAATAAAGTAAATGATGAGAAATTATGATATTCTTGGACTGAGCAAATAGCCGATGACAACACCTGTTCTTGCTAAAAGCTGCACTCATACTAAGGTCACACTCACACACACAGGCCAAATCCGTAAGGGTTGGACCATCATAATTGGAAACCAATTTCTCTTCAATTAGAATACATGGAAACCCTCGAATTTATTCTTGCAAAATCCGTTTGGGAACAGGTGAACCCGGAAAGGGTAGTTAAAACTGTTTTTGCGCCATGAAACAAAGAAATTTTTAATTTGTCCTTGTTGTTGCAAATGATATATAATGTAGCTCTCTCTCCGTTAACCAGTTAAAGAATAAGAAAAACGATTTCTTATGCATAACAAACGGATCCGGTAGAAAAACTGACAAGCTAAACTCAGTTTTAAAGTTGGTGGTGAGTTTTGTTTGATGGTAGATAACGTGACATATTTTCAATTAGGCGTTTAAAGCAAAGGATCGAAGTGATTAGAGTAGTCATTTTTAAAACGGCGAATCGAATTTTGGGCTTTAGTAATCCCTTCCAATGAGTACTGAATTGTCAAGAGGGAAAGATGCTGAAAGAAGGATCGATCTGCTGCATAATCGCAAAGCAAAATAGGCGCGAAATTATGCCGCATATTTTCATGATGCCTGATCAGTCCATTGATAGATGCAATATTCAATAATAAAACAGTCACAAAGCTATAAATAAAATTCTAACCTTTAAAGTCCACCTCGCCGTTCCCATCAGTGTCGAAGATATCGATAACTCTTTGAACTAAAGGGTTTTGCTGCAACTCTGGAAGCGACATGAACTCCTCAACGGAAAGAGCGCCCGATTTGTCCAGATCGAGTTTACGAAAGCGCTTCCCGAGTCGCCGGATTTCATCGGCGTCGACTACAATTTTAAGTAAATAAAAAATGACTAACGTTATTAGGCCGCCTGTTTGGAAAATGCATTTACCGATAATGTAGAAATCGCAAATTTGAAACAGATGAAACGTAACAGATAGTAAACTTACAATGTGTTACCATATCTCCCGGTAGAGATGCCTCATTGCCCTGAAATGCGAGAAGAAATAGTCAAGATAAAAAAAAAACCTCGAGTACGTCTGCACAATGCTTGTATCTGAGCTAGCGATGACATGGTGATAAAATTCGGAGAACAAGCTGGCGTATTTGCAAATAACTGGTGTTCGAGGAGCGTTCACTTCGAATAATTATTGGGTCCAAGTATAAACATTAAACATTTGGAAGCCAAGTTCAAACGAACGGTGGTTGTTAAAGCGGATTTCCACGGCTTAAACATTACAACAACGAGCGAAATCACGACAACGCCGCTGCAAATGTCAACAACAGCCCAACAGTTCTTAAACCAGAATATTTATCTTCTTTCCCTCAGCAACAACTCAAAAGCTTTGTAATTGAACGACGCTTGTGTCGAGGAGACAACATCGAGCGATCTACGAGAACTGTGGCCCTGGAAAGGCTGAAAATCGTAATAAACTCGGTTTAAGTATGAAGAAAGGAGTACATACCATTTTCGGTGAGTTATTTGAGCCTCCTAAGTAGCTTTTACGTTTTCAAATGCAGCGATCAAGACTTTTATAGGTAGGTTAGTTACTTCGAAGAGGCACCCAAATGAAAAAGTAGCGCCCAGTCCTCGTCCACAGGCCTTCTTTTTACATCCGGGACACTGCGTACGCAAATTCTTTCCCAGTCCTCTGAAGAAAAAAAGAATCTCGGCCTTGGATTTTGTGTTCAATGGCGATTTCACACGCGTCAAGGTGAGCAAATTTTTATTTTTTCTTGATATTCTTTTCTTAATTTCCTTATTTTCATCATTGTTCTCCACTCTTGAAATATTTGACAACTTTATTCAAACATTTGGTCGCCGATTTCCCGCTAGGTTGCAATCCCACTTAATTCCGACACGTGTCTCTCATTTTCTAAAATAAATTTTGACAAACCGGCTCTCCAAGCTCAAGTGCTAGCTGTGATTTCGCCTGTTTCTCTTTCGTTCTCCAAGATCTGATTACAGTTGTCAGTAGATTTTACCAACTCTCTGCACTGGTACTGAATCAGCTTCTCTTCATAATAAATCATTTGATCCATGTGAGAATCGGGCCTTAAAATGACTCTCGTCTTTTTACAGTGGACGGTCGCAAAATGCAAAATGATCTGACATCAATAGGCAATGCGCCAGGACTTTTTTCTTACCAAACTGTTTTTTATCTTTCAGCGGGGTGTTTCCTCTGCTTCTTCTTTGGATAGCTGGTGGAGTAGATGCAGTGGATAAAAATAACTTCAAGAAATGTGACGATAGTAGTTTTTGCCGGTGAGATAAATAGTTGTAACAATCATATACACGCAGTCCCCACATCGAATTTAATTCGATCAATTTAGTTCGGCACGGCAGTAGCACGACGTTTGAAACGGGCCTAACCCTGCCCCTCCTCCAGGTATGGATATGCTGTGGCTGAAGTTTATTAGCCTGTAGAAGTCATGCAGGTCTACCAACCCCCCTTTTTCATTTATCCCATTTTATCTCTATAAATGTTGCTTACCCATCGGACAACTCAATAAAACATGCTAGCCTTAGGGGTTGCTCTGGTGTCATTGGGCCATCAGACAGTAAATTTGCGACACCCTAACTGGCTGAGGTTAAACTACTAATGAACAGGGGTGACTGTTAAGCTCATTACTTGAGACTATTGCTTCAGCTTTGCTTTTTTATTGGAAATATAGTCAATTTTCTCTGAGATGGACACCTTTGGTACCAGCACTAACTTGTTTGCTAAGAGTGAGGTTCATCTTTTAGAGAGTAAAATAGAGAGAGTAAAGAAAGGCAAGGACCAACTCTAGAGGTCGGTTATTTAAACAAAGTATACATGTAACTTAGACTGCAGTTTAGGAAATCTTTGGACCTCAAGATCACTTCCTTACTGGGTTATTTAAAGATAAATACTTCCCTAGTCTACTTTGTTCACAATAAATGGTGTTTGCGTTAAGTCGTTTGGCAAACTGAAAATGGCTTAGAACGTGGTTTTGTTTAACACTGGCTATACTCTGTTTAAATAACTCGCTCTGGAAGTTTGTTTTACCTAGGTGCCTGTCTTATAGAGGTGTCCGTTAAGAGAGAGCCTACTGTATAGCAACTTCATAAACTTTCTCTTTTCTTTTTCTTTACAGTAATAATAGAGCAATTCAACCAGGAGATTCACCATATTTAGTTGTCAAGGATTCCATTGCATTTACAGAGTCTTCCTTTGATGTCCATTTACTAAACAAGAAATCAAATGTATTGCTTAATCTTAAACTTCAAACTTTACAAAAGAACACTGCTAGATTTAGAATAACTGAGGTGAATCCAATTAGACCAAGATATGAGGTCAAGGATGTCCTAATCAAAGAACCAGTAACTATAAGGTGAGGTATAATCTATATGCATCATCATTGATGGTCCAAGCTTGAGGCTGGATATTGGCCAAGATTGTTTTTGCAATTTTTATCTCAGTCAATAAAAGCACAAAAAAGAGATTGAGGCCAAGATTCAGCCATCTTGACTAAAGCTTGGATTTATTATAATGGCCCTGAAGAAAATTTTTACTTACAGGACCACACAGGAAATCCCAAGCAGGCAAGATGAGCCCATTTTGCCTGCTCTGGTAGCCAATCAGAATGTAGATTAACTTTATCTTGCCAGGTCACGGATTCAGCCATATAATAATTACATGTATTTCATTCATGTATGTTTAATCCCCTTAACCCCAATCTCCTTTAGGTCCCAAAAGTGATCAAAACCAATTTTCACCTTATGATAACCAAGGAAAAAGGTTACGAGAAATAAGAAGAGGAAAACCTTAAGGGAAATACTTTGACCTTTTATCAAATTTTCAACCAATTCTTTAAGGAAATGTACAGATTGAAATAACGTACGAGAATTTGTATGTGGATATCACAGCTTAAAGGGTTAAAACAAGACCAATAGTGTAGAACAAGACTGATGTACAACTAACTTCTAATATTTGTTTGCTCTATTATTTCCCAGCTATCAAAAGCTTAAGCAAGATGATGAAAGTCTTCACATTGGTTTTAATAATAACAGTGTTATATTGACATATGAGCCATTTCGTCTTGATTTCTTGGTTGACAATGAAGTAGCAGTTTCAGTGAACTCAAGAGGCCTTATGAACTTTGAAGAGTACAGAGAAAAAAGGTAACTTGTTTAAGAAGTAGTATAACATTTATTAGCTCAAGTTGAGCAAGCCCTTCAATATACAGTACTGGTACATGAACATTATCTTCTGCCCTTGATATATATTTCTTTTTTGTTTATCCATAAATTAATGCCTTTTGTTTGATAATGCAGCAACATTAATAGAGAATTTTCACTCATGTGACCAGCATCTATGCAAATTCATTGGAACAAAAGAAAGCATATACACAAAAAAAGAGCCCCCATTCTCCATTGAACAGTGAAAATGCAACCCCATTATAGTCAATCTAGTCATGAAAATTTTACTCCACCCATCCAGTAGCACATCCCCTTTAGCCCATTACTACGAAGTCCCCTGCCCCCACTCCTGGAGTTAAACCAATGATAAAATTGAACTTTGTGCACTGGCTAGCATACAGTAGAAGTCCCCGGACCTTGCAGCTGCTCGTCTCCATGGTGCAGGTATCAATAGCGTATTTTCACAATTTTTAAACCAGAAAAGTTCCAGTTCACAAGGACTCAGAAGATGAAGGCAATCCCCCAGGCGAAAATGAAGAGGAAAAATCAGAAGATGAGTCCAAGCCGGTAAGAATAACGAAATGAAGCAACCAGGAAACTGGACCTTTAAAATCTTAAGTAATGTCATTACCTAGATTCTCCACACAGACTGTCCTTTAGTAAGGAGAACTTCTTTTCCTTGACCTTTGTGTTTGATTAAACAGTGATATTGTAAGGAGAAACAAGATGCTGATCACTTCAAGTCTTTCCCATTTTGATAATGAGGTGGCAATTATATGCATATGTTACAGGTCAAAAATAAATTCAAGTTAAAATTTTTCAACCTAGCTAGGTTGATTTTCAATTTTCTTTGTCTCATAACCCTAATCTATTAATAATTAGGGCTAGGAGACAAAAGAAATTATTGAGAACCAAACCAGGTTAAAAGATTTTTTTAACCTGAATATAATTTTGACCTGTAACATATAAATAATTAGTAGAGGTGTGACCATTTTCCTTTTTGCTACTCAACAGAGGTAATTGTGCTCTTTGCAAACAAATGGCCATTGCCCTTGTGAATCAAACAGTGGACTACTTTTTAACTTGTAAGACGTGCCCTGATGGCTTGTTGTTCTATTGGTTTAGGAGGAAAGTGAAGAAAAAAAAGTGGAAGAAGCAATGGAAGAAGAAAACTGGGAAGAGAACTTCAAGGAGCACAGAGATACAAGACCACGAGGTTACTTTTAGTCTGAATTCAGTGTAGGTCAATCAGTAACCAAGCCTTTGAGCAAGCTCTCCATTTTTGGGGGGAGTCATGAGCAGTCGCAAGAGAGCTGCATGCAAAAGGAAATCCATGTGTGAGGGGTGGGGTGGGGAAAGACAGTTCCTCTGTCTCTTGCTGCTTTGTCGTTCACTCACACATTTTCTCTCAGCTCACTTTGTTTGCTGTAATAGGGGAGCTGGCTTACAGGCTATTAGTAACCTTTTACAATGCTAATAGTTCCAGGAAGTAAGCACTACTACAAGCTGTTTGCCATAATAGGAGAGCTGGCTCGCAGGCTTTTCGTAACCTTTTACAATGCTAATAGTTCCAGGAAGTAAGCAGTACTACAAGCTGTTTGCCATAATAGAAGAGCTGGCTTGTGGGCTATCAGTAACCTTTTACAATGCTAATAGTTCCATGAAGTAAGCAGTACTACAAGCTGTTTGCCATGATAGGAGAGCTGGCTTGCAGGCTATCAGTAACGTTTTACAATGCTAATAGTTCCAGGAAGTAAGCGCTACTACAAGCTGAAAAATATTTTTATTTACAGGTGACAGGGCTTGAAAAAAAGTTCTTACTGGTAGTCCGGAACTAGTAGATTTTTTTACCGGGCAAGTAGGGCAAGTAACTTTAAAGCGACTACATTTACTTAATACCCAATGGACAAGGGTCCAGGGAAGTCATCCTCCAACAAAATCATTAACTAAGATGAGCAAGAAGCAGCCCAGGGCAAGAAAAATGTGACAGCATCTTGCCCAGCAGCTTGCCCAAAGGACAAGCTGGAATTCAAGTTTTTATCAAACCCTGTTGCAGCTTGAGAAGTGAATCGCTGCATTCTTGTACAGGAACTCCTTCAATAGTCATTGTGATGTTCTTTAATACAGAAGGATGTAGTTGTTTAATTATTTTGATTTCCTGATTCTTAGGTCCCTGCTCTGTTGGTTTGGACATTTCTTTCCTTGGTGTTGAGCATGTGTATGGAATCCCAGAACATGCCGACAGCTTAGCCCTCAAGACTACTGTGTAAGTAGTCCAAATTCTTGACAACTTTAAGAGGAGAGTACATGTATTTAATTTCAATTTTTAAGTGCTGTTCATTGAGTGGTACATTTGCTGGTGTTAAAACCTAAAAGTTGGTTGTTTGAATAGAACCATCCATGTGTTTACAAATGTACCTTCCCCTGCATTCACTTCCAGCCCAGTGTACAGTGTATTAGATAAATATGGGTAACACGGGCATAATGGTGCCGGCTGTTAAGCTCTCAATGGTCCAGCATTTCTTATTTCCATCTACAGAGTATGTAGACCTCCTTGACTCAATTAAGTCAGTAAATTAACCAACTCACTGTTTAATATAATAGTTATTTTTTCATTTACTTTTTGCCAAAAGGATGGATTAACATTTATAGGTAGAATATGAGTTGTGTGATATTACTACAGAGTAGATGAATTTACAATCAGAAAGAGAAAAAAAGAATGTTTGACGCAGCTCAGGTTTAAAAAAGAATGGTGAGGAGGCCACCAGAAATGTAAGGGAGGGAGGTCTCCTCTTGAACTGTTAAATGCAAGTGTATATTGTGTGGTTTTGAAATAATTTTCTTTTCTTCAGTGGTTCAGAGCCATACCGCTTGTATAACTTGGATGTGTTTGAGTATGAGCTGGACTCAAGAATGGCCCTCTATGGAAGCATTCCTGTCATGATTGCACATAGGTAAGTGAAAATCAGTAAGAAAAAGCGTTTATTTTTATCTATATGTTATTTTCTTGGCATGGGCCTAAATACAACTGGTCATTATGCACCTATCAATGTTAAGCCCCAGGGTGGGGGGGGGGGGGCGGGCAGACCCAGGGGAATTTGACATTTTGATGGAAGCCAGAGTCAAATTCCCCACCCCCAGGCACCTACTAAATGTCAATTTCCCGCCTCTGGGGTAACTTTTTGTAACAGAGTCGGGACTTAATAATTTACAGGTTGGAAGGATGTGTCTTTTACAACCTCACATAGAAACAGAAACAGAAGGAACGAAGACTCTTTTATTTATAAACATTTGATCATACAATGAAAGAAGTGATGGTTCATATATACAGAAAAATAAAACAGATTTCCTCACCTTCCTTTCGCTCATGTTGTCTTGTTACTTTCAAGAAAAGCAGAGGTCATTTACCTCTGGTGACTTCTGGGTATTACCAAGATGGCAGGTAGCCCCCCCCCCCACCCTGGGGTTTAACATTGATAGGTACATTAGTGCAACTGTAATGAGGCCTCGTTAGGGTAAAATTCCGACAAGCAATATGGGCTTGAGATGGCAACATAAGACAGGTGAAATGGCAACAAACAAAATGAAAATGGGTTAAAACTGCAACAGCAACAAGTAAAACTGCAAATACATTAGTAAAATACTTACAGCGACATGGCCTTCTCTTCAATACTACCCTTCTCCCCCCCCCCCCCCCCCCCTCTGCAAGGATGGTGCAGTGAGTAGTTAGAGCACTCACCTCCCACCAATTTGGCCAAGGTTCAAATCCTGGTGTCAACACCATATTTGGGTTGAGTTTGTTATTGGTTCTCTTCCTTGCTCCAAGTTTTTCTCCAGGTACTCCAGTTTTCCCCTTTCCTCAAAAACCAATATTTCCAAATTCCAATTCGATCTGGAACACACGGACTCATTTCAGCAAGTTCTTATGAACTCCTAAGTGCTCCGTGAGTAAACAATTACAATTGCAATAATTATAACAAGGTCAGCTCTGAAGTTACCTGTGTTATCAGATCTCTTCAGAGCATATTCTAGGGGGTTGTTACTTTCAGAATATCAGTGATGAACCAAGAGTGAAAGCTAAAATAACATGACATAGTTCTTGAATATGTGTTGCGTCTTGCCCTTTTTGTTACCCAGGCCATTACGTTTGCTCATCAGTTTTTTCTTGGTTATTTATTTACAGTGCTGCCAGAACTGTGGGTGTTTTCTGGATGAATGCAGCTGAAACCTGGGTGGACATCAGTTCATCAAATGCAAGGAAGGTAACCCCAAAATCATCTAATAATAATTGTTTTTTGTGACTTTTATCTCCAGTATGTTGTTATTAAAAAATTGTAAATAATTAGACATTTGAAGGACTACCCTTGCTCATGAGGTCTATCCAAACATACTGATTGAATTCTAAACTAATTGAATTAACTAAGTACTGAATTATTAGATTTCTATAGTGGATATTGTAATTTTTATGAAGCTCATGACTTGATTATGTGTGAATATTGAATAATTTATTGTGTAAAATGTTAAACCTTCAGATATAAGTTTTCCTTTTCTTTGTTCTGATTAAACTTTTCCCCTTCTTATAAAATAATATAATAGATAAGTAAAGTAATAAAATTAATAATTAATCTATAATTGAAATGATGTTATTTTATTAATCTTGAGGTAATTTGAAACCAGTAAAGGAAATTAAATTTTGCTTGTTCTGTGGCATATATGGCAATAATTATTAACTAATTACATTGTATTAATTTTTTTCTTTGAAATAGTTTTTCTCACCATCATACATGACATTTGTACAAAAAGACAGGAAATAATTGAACCCTGAATGATTTATTTCTGTTCATAGTTAGAAAGTACTGTTATAACTTTAACAAGTTAATTTGAATTTAAATTAGGAGGGTAATTACAAATGCTCTATAAAACATATATAAAATTTATTATAATTTGTCATCAATTCAGTAAGTGATAAGGTTCTTTTTAATTGGTGCTAAAGAAGTAAAAAAATAATGCTGAAATAATATTTTTATGCTGTTACAACAGCATTTACCACCAGGAAAACTAAGCTGATCTGCTTGACAAATTTAATGAAAGTAAACTATAATAGAGAAATTAAGTGCTTCTTATTCTTGTGGCTTTAAGTTACAAAAGGGAGTAGTTTTGAAAGTATGAAATTCTGATCATGTGCAATGCTTGATTAAGTAGTAGGAAATCAGTGTTCCTCAAAAAATGATCATATTTAAAGGAGCTGTTTTATGAACTTTAGCCAAGTGATGTTTTGTTGTCACACTGTACCAATAACATGTTGAAGTTCTGGGTCTTTGAATCGAATATTTTTACCCTGGAAAACTCCTGAAATTTCAGCCTCTCTCAGTAGTATAAACCCTGTGATTATCGACATCTTTTGGCAACACGTTGAACAAAGATTTATCTGTTAATGGAGCATTTGGACATTACCCTCTGGACAGTCAGTTGTTACACTGAACTGGTCCGATACCTTAGTCCTGTTGTGTTCTGCTCTGTTTTTGTTTTTCAGTCCATGTTTAACTCCCTGATGTCCTTTTTCAAGGAAAATGAAGAGGTGCCTCAGGTGGAGACTCACTGGATGTCAGAGAGTGGCATCATTGATGTGTTTGTCATGTTAGGTCCAAAACCACATGACCTGTTCCAGGAATATGCTTCATTTACTGGCACCACTGGGCTACCACCAGTAAGTTTTGCCAGGCTGTCATCTGCTTAGTCTACTGAGTGTGCATTTTTGACTTGTCATGCAATACCTGTCTTGTAGAAAAGGAACATTGCATGACAAGACTAAGACAGGCTTCTTAGGCAGTTATCATCTACTTTGTTTTCAGAATAACTTTCCTTGTGGCCCATGTGAAAGACAGTTGAAAGGGGAAAGAGAGCATTGGATGTGCGTCAACTTGAAGGACTACGTCCTTGCTGTAGTGTTCCCTCCCTCTCATGCAAACCCTGGTCTTGCTCTTGTTCTTCCCCCCTCTTTTTTTAACTGCCCACCAAGCTGCATTTCCTCTTCTCTTTTGGTCAGAGGTCTTTTAGATACAAGTCAATTCAATAAAACCTGAATTTCCCTCGTCCATTCTTATTTAATTTTTTTCCCACAGATATTTGGAATTGCTTATCATCAAAGCAGATGGAATTACAATGATGAAGACGATGTCAAGAAGTAAGCTTAATAACTAACTTTATGTTAGAAAATTAATAATACACTGTAAAAGCGAGTTTAAGTGCAATTTTATAGGCCATCTGCTTGAGGATACCCTGTCCACAAAGAGGTAGAAGACCATTAAATTACTATACATTGACGGACCAGCAATCCTTAGATCATCTGCAATTAATGATTTAGGTGTTTTGGGGTGCTTTGAATTCTGTATTGCTTCTGTATGATAATGATTATAGACCAACCAGAGTTTAAAACAAATGCATGAATCTGATACTGGGCACATACCCTGGGTAGCAGAGGATTTTTCGTGCATGGCACAGCAGGATGCATCGGCGGACTGACCTTTGAAGCCGCAATTGATGAAACTGTGACAAAAACGTTTTTTTTGCATTGGCCACTATGAAAACTTGACTGATCCTGAAAACCTTGCGTGAAAGTTGCTGGCACCCAGCGTACTGATCACAGGAAAATGTCTGTGGGTTCTTGACTGGCTGAGAAAGTGGCACAAAAACTTGCCAGCCATTAATTATAAGAAAGCAGTTACATACAAACTCAGCTTCAAAGAAGCATCAGACCTCTATTGAAAACAATAAAATAACAGCTTAATTTGTAAGTAGGCAGAGCATGATTGTCCGAGTGATTGTAATCTTCTCAACAACAGTCCTATTCAGGACTAACTACAATCACGTGGACGATCATGCTCTCACTTATGAAATGACCCCTGAGTTCAAACCTTTCACAGCTTAATTTGTATTACAATATTGTATTATAGTGTGGACAAAGGTTTTGATGAACATGATATTCCATGTGACGTGCTGTGGCTGGATATTGAACATACCGATGGCAAGAAGTATATGACTTGGGACAAGCTTAAATTTCCCACTCCGGACCAAATGCAGAAAAATCTTGCTGCAAAGGGTCGTAAGGTTAGCTTTTGTTACAAGTGTTTCAATGTTGAGACCTACCTTTAAATCCCTTCCCCCAGCCCCTCAAATTCCTGGCAGGTAAATAATCATCTTGGAACACACCCCACCCATTTCTGTGGAGTGCTTAGCCTTGTTTGACAATGTTACCTAGCACTGATGTAGTGGAACAGGGTATCTAGGGAAGGTTGAACTTTTAGCATTTTAAGGAGTGGTCCCATTGGAAAGCAGTTATTTTCTCCTCGATAGTCTCATTTTTTGTGGGAAACAAATTAACCACCCAGGTTTCCTGAGAGACCACTCATTATTAGGTTTTTATTGAATTGACTTGCTCAACAGAGAAATTTTTATATCCATGATGAAATCAAAGTAGCGGTGCTGGTGGGGGTTCTATGTATGATGGCCTATATGGGGAGTCTCTGCCCGAAAGGGATACCTTTCTTAGGTTTCAGGTATATGGAAGAGTAAGGGTTTTGCTAGTAGGGAAATATGACATTGTTGTCTGTGAAAGGACTTGATAGGGCCACCCAGAGCAAGCCACAGCATGTGCGACACATTTTCACTGTTTCATGAATGTTACCCTGGTAGTGGTGAGAGTGTGCTGCCCTGAGAAAAAATTCCAGCTTTATACCAAAAACCATCCATTTTTGATGTACTTTATGTTCTGATGTATTTCTTTGTCACTATTTTGGGTTATAGATGGTTACCATTATTGATCCTCATATCAAGCGAGAAGGAGGATATCACATTCACGAGGCAAGTTTAACTCACCGAGCCAAATATCCTTTTTTAGATAAAGAGACTTAAATGGGTAAAGCAATAATTTTATTAATGTAAAACCAGATATGTACACAAACATAACATACTAAAAAACACAAAAAATTCCAAGTGTAAAAAACACTTCAATCCGTCAGTCACGTTTCTCGCTTGCCTCTGTGCGAAAAACAAAGCACCTGCGCAGAAGGTAGAATACTGTTTCTTTTTAAGGTCAAGAATGCACAAAATGCCCAAAAATAGGTTTCTAGCGCCATAACAGACTGTGTTTACACTTTACCCGGTCCCATTTTGGGCCAGTGTCAAAAAAAAGCCACAGTAAAAGTGTTCAGTATCACAGCAGTTCAATAACCTGGTTTTCAATGCTGCAGGAGGCTTCAAGGCTTGGTTATTACATAAAGGACAAAGATGGTGGAGAATATGACAACTGGTGCTGGCCAGGTAAACTAAATTTTACTTTTTTGAACGATAATAACAATCAATTCACCGAGGAAAACAGAGTACAGTCAAACATGTATAATATGGACTTGAAATGAGTGATCACGCATTGGTAAGCAGACATTTAAAAAAAGCTTCTGATGATATGCTGGCATCGTTAGTTTTAACCAGTTGTAGTAATCTC
This sequence comes from Porites divaricata, assembly GCA_038088405.1. Taxonomy (NCBI): domain Eukaryota; kingdom Metazoa; phylum Cnidaria; class Anthozoa; order Scleractinia; family Poritidae; genus Porites; species Porites divaricata. The sequence goes on along the minus strand of JBBMOI010000007.1, from coordinate 713,815 downwards.
TTACATGGTTCCTACAAGTCAGTTTTCTTGTCTGTATGGTCTCTCGCTACAGAGATATCGTATTAGTCAACCAAGCACATTTCTCTGTAACCATAACTGAGTAGTGATCTCTAATTTTTCCTTTTTATTACATAGAAAAATATATTATTTTCGTACCCTTGTTTTAAAATAGGCATGAAGCAACTCAGAAAAACCCTATTCAGGTTCATCGATTCTTTGTGTTTCTCTTTCCATCGACGAAGTACCAAAACTGACTCACTATTCTATTCCTCAGGGTGACGGCTCAATACATTACATGAAAGTGCGCGAATGGATTATCTTTTTGGTCAATTTTTAAGATATTCCCTGTTTTTATAGGAAGTTCATCGTGGATCGATTTTACCAACCCTGAAATTCGCAATTGGTGGGCAAGCAAGTTTTCCTTGAGCGAGTATCAGGTAATTTGAAAGTTCCCCTGCTTTTTCAATGGCACAATAACCTCCCCTCCTCTCGAGTGTAAAAAAGACACCATTAACGCGAGGCTTGGGTCGACAAAACAAAGTGATTTGTAGGAAATACTCCACCAACGGCTTAGCCTGCGAGCAAGCTTTGACAATTTGAGATAGCCGCAAAATGTCACGCGTGAGTGGCACGCGAAAGGCGACGCGCGAGCGAGGGTCGGGGAAAGAGAGAGAGCTCGAGCGCGGACATTGTGTGTGATCAGTCAGTGGTGGGAAAGAAGGACAAGTGTATTTCATTTTGAACGACTGAAAGTAAAGAATTCCATTTATACGGCCTCTCTAAACGACAAAAGAGTACATATTTTTGCGTATTCAAGTATGTGCGAGCTAGTTAAACACACACGTCCTACGGGCGTGTGATGCTCGCGCGCCTCGCGCGTGTAAGACTCTTAAGCTACGCTAAACCGATTTCTAGAAAAAAAACGACTGGTTTGCAGTATAGGGCCTCTCAGATTATTTTGTTAAGTACAATTAGTAACAACGAAGGAACGCCAGAACGTACCGCTCACGAGCTTTGATGTAGATTCTATACTCTGCCTCACACCTCAAAACCCTTTTTATACTATACTGTAAGTGATCGCTTATTTTTTTTTTTTCAGGGTTCAACAGAAACTCTCTTTACCTGGAATGACATGAATGAGGTGAGTGATTTGTGTAAGCTTTCTCTTGTTTTACTAATTACAAGGTTGAACTTTGTTTATTTTAATGTATCGTCATATTTTGTTTCCACAAGAGCCAACCCGGCCATGGTTACCCCCCGAAACGTGCCTACCATAAAGATAACAGATAAATGACCTAGTTTCCGGCTGTAATTGTTTGCTTTCTTTTCCACTGTAGCCGTCTGTGTTTCATGGCCCAGAAATCACAATGCACAAGGATGCGCTGCATCATGGTGACTGGGAACATCGTGATGTACACAACATTTATGGCTTTTATCAACATATGGCTACAAATCAGGGACAGATTGACCGCTCGGGGGGTAGGGAGAGGCCGTTTGTGTTGTCGAGGGCATTTTTCGCCGGTACTCAAAGACATGGTAGGCAGTCTTCCTTTACACCCCATTCGCACATGCAATGTACCGAAATAATCACTCGCTATTGTGTCGAATCTTCCCACCGAACTCAGCTTTATCAACAATGGATAGTCTTGTCAATTGATGATCGTTAAAATACTTTTGGAAGCTGGAATGTTGGTGTTTCATTTTTTTTTTGGCGGGGGGCTGGGGGGCGGGGGGGTGAGTGCTGGGAGGTATACAGCCTCTGCAGCAACGTTTTTGAGCGGCGTACGTCAAGCGGAATTATAATTTTTGCACTCTTGAGCCGTGATTTTGAACAAATATCTGGGCAAATCTTCTCTGAAAGAGTAAAAACACTTGGTAACACAAATTTGGTATCGTCAAGACACATTCACTTCCGGTTGACATCAAGATACATAAAAAGAGAAAAAGGCTGACTTTCGGTTAACGTGCGTCGCTCAAAAACGTCGCTAAAAACTTTACGCACATTTTGTTCTAATTTTGATTAGTCCTCAGTGAGTGATTTTGATAGGTGGGAGGCCTGTGTTGCCATTGCGCATCGAAAACCGGTTTAGCTTATTCCAACTGAGTATCTTAATTCTCACAAATTACACTTTCTATTCAACTGTTATCTTTACGATAGTCTTCGATCTAACTTTTACAGAGACATTAGTAATAGATACCCCCTTTGTAATAATTTTGACAACAATGAAAAAAACCCTCCTCATATCTACAGACTTACAGCTGCTTCCATACATTCATGTATGGAATATAGACAAAAACTTGTTCTTAATTATATCCTTTATTTGAATTTAAGGTTTATAAAATAAATGGTGTAGGTCACACCATGTAGTCACGTAGCCGTCACGTGGGAATATTAAAATGAAGTTGTTGTCGGTTCCAGGTCCCATCTGGACAGGGGACAACATAGCGAACTGGGATCATCTCAAAGCGTCGCTTCCCATGGTGCTTACATTGAACCTTGTTGGCTTGCCATTCTCAGGAGGTTAGTCTCTTCTTTCTATTTAAATAATGTTGAAGAGCAGTGAATTTTATCATTGACCTGGGACCATGGACACTGTTAAAAGTGCTTACATTGAACCTTGTTGGTTTGCCATTCTCGGAAGGTTAGTCTCCTTTTTCTATTAAAACAATGTTGAAGACCGGTAAATTTTATTTTTGATCGGGGACCAAGAGCACTGTTAACAGATTTAAAGCGTCTGTGTGTTTTTTATTTCAGTAAAGTTTAATTATTACCATAAAAAAATTCTAAAATGTAACACCACTAAGACGCGTAAAATATATCTGTAGACAGAAAAACTCTGATGTGTTTTTTTTCAACAACGGTTAGTGTACACTATATCTGTTAAGCTGTCTGGCATGACGCGTTTGGAGAAAAATTTAACGCTTGGAACAGGCAGATTTAAGATTAGCTTTGTAACATGTTGGTAAAGTTTAATCGGAAAATAAAAGAAATATTTGTGATAGCTGTGCGTAACACTGTGCATCCTTATTAAGTGAGCTATGTTTGCATAACACGGATCCTCTTTATTCTAAGATATTAATGAATGACGTACATTATGTACGTATTTATGATTTCAGCTGATGTAGGCGGCTTCTTTAACAACCCTGACCCAGAGTTGTTAGTCCGATGGTACCAGGTGAGATAATTGTTATTCACTATCTTTAGTTAATGTCGTAACATCTAGTGGCAGTAAAATGATGTTCCATCTGAGACCTGGATAATTTCTTTGACTTGTTTCAGGCCGCAGCCTTCATGCCATTCTTCCGTGCGCATGCGCACCTGGACACAAAGCGTCGTGAGCCGTGGCTGTATGAAGAACACCATAAGAAGAATATAAGAGATGCAATCCGTATGAGATACACCATGCTCCCTTATTGGTATACCCTGTTTTATCATGCCTCTGACACAGGGACACCACTCGTCAGGTAACCAAGCTCTCCTCCGTATATCCTAACGTGTAAAAAGTGAAAAGCTATGCAATCGATCTCGCTCAGACACGTACAAACTTCATCATTTTGTTGTTCAAGAAGGTTTTGACTTTAGGATAACTTGGCTGCAATAGTTCAAAATCAACGACTAAATTGCCTCGCCCGAATCCATACAGTCAACTGGAAATATTAGGCCTGTATTCAAGGCCAATCTCTATTCTGATTAACAGAACCCTTTCCTTAAAATTTTAAATCAGATTTCATTTAGGTTCATTAGCTTCGTTCATCAGGTTTGTCTCCTATAGTCAAGTAAGGATTGAGGAAAAACTAAACACAGTTTTCACCCCTCTTTATTTAGAGTACCTCAGGAAAAGCTGAGTTGAAGGAAAAATCCAGGGGCCTTAAAATGTGGCTGGACATAATTTAGGGGAGGTTAAACACGAGACAATGCTGGCCAGCGGTCTCCAATGCTAATCGTATGTGGGGTGGGCTTTGAGCTTTTTCAGGGCCCCAGTATTTTAACAGCGCTGCTCTGGAGGTCAAGTCATTTCGCACGCGTTGTCTTTGCTTGTGTATGTGTCAAAGTCGCTTTGGTCCCAGCCCTTCTTTTCCTCTGGGTGAACTTTCCACTGAGGTTCTCAGAGTGACAGTGCCTGGTAATTGCCGTTGACAGGGTTGTACTGGCTACCTTCACGCCCGCTTGCGGTTCCTTCAGTTTACTCAGGCACCTCCACACCCATCCTATTAGCAATGGGTTTAACAGAAACGTAAAGCGTGGTTAGTCAATGTTAACCAACAGTTGATTTGTATATTCACTCCAGGCCTCTGTGGGTGGAGTATCCAGAAGAAAAGAACACGTTTGCGATGGAAGATGAGTTCTTGCTAGGTAGGTCTATTCCTTATTTTTCTTAAAATACATCATACACGGTCATTCACTATAGAAATTTGGTGCATTGTTCTGCCACTCTTTATGAGGAAATCTGAAGTTTTGCAAAAGACATGAACCTGCCCGCAAAGATAATTTTTCATGAACCCCGCCTATGCGGATTTATGATGTGAGTTATTGTGGCCACGGACAGTCGGGCACTCTATCGAAATTGTCGGGGTGGTGAGTTATTGTAAAGGAGTTCGGACCGTCCAAAGACCCAACAGACCCTTCCCGCCACTAAGAAATCGACTGTTATTTATTTAAGCTGTTTTTCTGTTCAGGTAAAGATCTTCTCGTGAAACCTGTCACCACTCAGGGTCAGAATTCTATTGATGTTTATCTTCCAGGAAAAGACGAGGTAAGCAACCCTAACCCTAACCTAACCCGTATACAGCTATTTCGAGAAAGGTTGTCGGAAAAAAATGTGCACGCGACAATCCCGAAAGGTAATATGGGATATGATCGATACACTGTTCCTGACGACTGTAGCTGTCGAACCTACTTTTGTTGCTTTCCTTTAGCACTCGCAAACACATTTTCATGGCCTTTCGTGCTAATTCTTCCAAATTTCTTTGAAGAACAGTAAACTCAAAAACCACCCACAATGCCTTTCGGGTTTGTCGCGTGCACTTTTTCCGACAACCTTTCTTGAAATAGCTGTATGTGGATATAAGGGTAGTCAACACGTGAACTTCCTAACCCACTAACTCACACACTGGTAACGTCCCCCGATTCCCCCCTCCCACCCCCCCCCCCCCCCCCCCCTCTCCACTGGACAAGCATTTTATTTCGAGTTCTTATTGTTTTGTGAGGTTGTCTTCGCGTATTGTGATTGGTCAGTAGAGTACTTACCTTTCATGGTTTGCTGTTACGTCGTTCAATTTGTGTTCTAAGAGTCCTGGCCTTGACTGGAAACGAGGCTGGGTGTGACGTTTTGATAGAAATCTTTCTTTTAAAGTGTGAATCATGCTTTTGTGCATATAAATGGCAATGAGTTTTCCGTCAAACCAAGTCATTGCCTGCCTCTGTTCCACTCAAAGGCTAGGCTGCTGAGCTTATTACAGCCTTTTATCCTTTCTGTGGCTATAGGTCAATTGCACGATGACGTCATTTTACTACTGCAACCGGAATCCTTCAGGGTTTTGCTTTCTTTTGCAAACAAGGGCTTTTGTTATTTAATACTCGCTGGGATTACCAAATTTAAATATGAAAGGAAAATCGTAATGGATTCTGGTCGTAGTAGTAAAATGACGCCATCGTGCAAATGGTCCATTAACAACTTTTAGCTTACAAGCGTTCTGTTTTTCAACCTAAATCCTTTATTCTTTTCATTTCAGTATTGGTACGACTTGAAGGAGTACAAAATATACCGAGGACAAAACACAATTTACGTCCCTACCTCCATGGAGAGCGTAAGGCCACATGTTCAAAATGGAGCTGTTTTACCCTTGGGCATTTCACTTTCAGTAAACGATTGACAAAATTTGTTTCAACTAATGTCCGAGAAGGGCTGTGTAGAGAAGACGCCGGCGAATTTTTTGGTGGGACAATTTCCAGTCTTAAATGTTTCTCCAGCTCCTCATCAGATACATCCCTTTTTTATCAAAACCTTTCAAAAACTTGACCTTGTACCCTTCTGAGAGAATGAAACTCAGTAGTAACCGTTCCTTTGCAACATCTCAGTTTGTTATAGTTTGCACACTTTCTAGACGGCCGAATAGCTAGGGTTTGACGCGCCCTGATTGTCCAGGAGGTTGAAAATAAAAAATCAAAGTCATGTAGGTTTAGTCCAAAAAAAGAGCATGGAAACGTGACCCATGACGTGACTCACCCTTGCTGATGAAGTAAAAGTGCCTGTGAAAATGAACTTGAATTCCTGTCCCTTTGTTTCTCCCTGTGCGAGGGAATCCATGACAGTCATGAATTCTGGATTCCAAGTACTGCATTCCAGTGTTTCTCACTGGAACGTTTTTATTTATTTATTTTATTTTTTATTTCATTTCATTTGTCAGTGGAACTTGGATTCTGGATTCCAGTCGTTGGTGGGAGTCCGGATTCCTTGAGCTGGTATCCCGGGGCCCGGTTCTCCGAAAGATGGTTAAGTTTAACCCAGGATTAATCCAAATTTTAGGCAAGGTTTTCTTGTCTAAGAACATGCCGATCGGCCTTTTAGGAACCGGGGCTCGGATTCCAAAGCCCAGGATTCCGGATTAGGAAGGAGAACGGGTACTGAAACCTCTTGTGTTGTTTCAGATTCCATTGTTTCAGCGTGGAGGAAGCGTCATTCCAACAAAGCAACGTGTCCGTCGGTGCAGTGCTCTGATGCACAAGGATCCTTACACGCTCACCCTGGCTTTGAATCCTAAAGTAAGAACAAAGGCTCCTTGTATTATGCTGCCAAGTTTGGGCTACATTCCCGTTGGCTTGACCTCCAAAACCGACTTCTGCGCAAGACTATTTTCTTCTGAACTAAGTTCAAAATACAGTGGAACCTCGATATAACGAAGACTTAAGGAACTAGCAATATATGTTCGCTAAAACGAGGTTTCATTATGTCGAGGTTTTTCCCATAATATTATATTGTACTATTTTTGGGGCGAAAGATATCGTTCGTTATGCCGAGGACTTTGTTATGAAGAGGTTTGTTATATCGAGGCTCCACTGTAGACTCCTCTTGATATGTTGAAATTCAGCTTATAGCAGGTCCTGGAAAGGGGGCGGGAGCGCCGTTGCTTCAAATAGCACTCTGGAACTTTTTGGGGGACCTGACTATGGGAATGCTTTTTGGGACACTTTGGGTTCTTCTATTGGTTGTTTTGAGATGGCGTAAGAACCTGGCTCGAATTTCATCCCCCGAATATTCACAGTACCTACCCAGGAAAATGGGAAAACCTCAGAATGTCCACCTCACGTTTTTATTCCTTTGTGCCACTCCAGCCGGAGATGGAAAGCAACCAACCACAAACACCAGCATGGCCATTCTTTAGCGCAGCGTCAAGTATGTCCATGACACTCGGGGTTTGTCCTAAGATTAGTGTTAATTATTGATCTTTTCCTTTAATAAAGATGTCTTTCCTTCCAGGCTGAAGCTGAGGGAAACATCTATGTTGACGATGGTCACACATTTGATTACAAGAACGGCGCATACGCTTACATGAAGTTCACATTCCGTGGCGGACGACTGATCGCAAAGTAAGATCATTTTTTACTCATGTTCTAGAAGCTAGCATCTCTTGTCATTTACTTACCTCTTACTTCCGTTCGGCACCTCGAAGACGACGGAATCAAAACAGACTCATACAACTTTAGATTTCCAGCCTTCTTCTTTAGTATCTCTCTCCAATAACAAACTTTCATTGACTCACTTGATGAAACCACATTCTCATAATTTTTTTCATAATTTGTTGATCGACCTTTTCGTACTGTTGTTTTTGACAACTCGTTTTTGTGTAATGCCAATGGAGTTAACACCTGGGGTTTAAGACAAGGATGTTTTTCGCTTCGCCTTTAGGAGTGTATCCAAACCAATCCCTCCTCTGCCTCCCCCTGAAGAATCAGGGATTTTAGCATCTAGGTGGAATTTCTTGTTAGTAGCTTTATAACTTTCTTCTTTATTTATTTCTCATTCAAACTGGTCAAGAGTTTATCCTCTAAGGGCTTTACATCCGGGAGTTTAGAGAAAAACCAGTCGTTCTCAGTCCTCCTCCCACTACCGTGGACAAGCGACGTTCCGTTGGTCGTTTTCGTGTTTGTCTAAGAAGGTCAACCGTATCTAAATAATGGCAGTCTAGTTGTAGTCCTACACAATTCTAGGAGCCGAGCCACATCATTTGCTGTTGTTATGTTTGGTTATTTTTTGTTTGTTTTAGGTTTTTTGTCAACACTTCTTCCAATGACTTGAGCACACATCCTGAGCTCTTTGCTTTGTAAAAGCACTCAATTTCGGCCGTTTTTATTTTTATTTTATTTTTTTTGTAGGAAAGAGAAGCCCGCCACTCATTTCAAGACTGATGCTTGGATTGAGCGTATTGTCATTCTGGGAATGAGTAATTCTCCCAAAGTAATCATCCTTACTACTGAAGGTATGCGGCATTAGTTCTTAAATACGTATACCGCGCGCGATTCCTGCCTCCTCCTTAGGCGATTCGTTTTTTGCCGATGTGAGCACGGAACGCGAGTGGCACGCGAGTGACTGGTGCTGAAGCGCAAGGGACCACGGGTCGGAGGAAAATGAGAGAGAGACGTCTGGGTACAAGGCAGCCTCGCTCCCATAACTGGTACACTTTTCCGAAAAAGCTGCGCTTCCATCAGCCAAACTAGCAAATAAATGCCCCCATATACTCTTGCCTTTGTTATCTTCTGTTGTTTTGGGCAATTTTACAGTTGTGTGTTGAGTGCCCTACCCTTTGAATGAAAGCGAGGCTGCATGTGACCTTATTTTGTTACAAACCTTTCTGTTTTTGTTTTTTATCTTTTTACACGATGTGCACCCGAAAAGCAGGAAGGTTTGTCAGAAAACAAGGTCAGCTCTGCCTCAAGCTTCGGTTCCATTTAAAGGCCAGCGCACTAAGCACGCAACTGCAAAACGGCCTGTTTGCAGCCCGCATTCTAGCCTGTGTACAGCCGCCCCTGTCCTCAAAAAAATAGGACAGGGGCGGCTGTACACAGGCTACCCGCATTCACCATTTTGACATAGACCATAATGCACCTTGTTTGCTCTACAAGAGTTTACTACAAAACTGTTGTTTCCAATTTCTCCTGGAGAAATTGAAGACAATGGTTATTGCAAAATGTTTGGACGGGGTGGGGGGGGGGGGGGGGGTAAACAAGGTGCATACTGGTCTATGTGAAGAGGGTGAATTTCGGGTGTCGCTCTCGCGTGAATTGGCAGGGTAGTGCATATGTAACTCGGGCCATAAAAGTTCTTTTAAAACCTTTCAAAACCTGTGGTATTGTTTACCGTTTACCGCTGTGTCTTGTCTGTTTTGTGCTAGGTGGTGAAACAAGACATCTTCAATTTAAACATGACAGTTCCACAAACTCCATGACCATTAAGAAACCCGCGGTCAACATAGCTCAGGAATGGACAATCTCTATGCACGCTTAGGCTATACATTGTTGCTTGTGTTAAATTATCTTTTTTTACACCATCAATCTCATTTTTCTATAATTGCTTTCACTATAAGACGGAACACTCTTTCGTCTATAATAGAGCACATTGGTAGGCTTGAGAATCATAGTACTTTTATAACAACTGGTTTGAAGAAGAGAAATAAATCGACTTGTATAAATTTAGCCCTGTGTTTTGTATTTTGTCTTTGTACTGATAAGATTGAGTATGGTGTCGTACTTGCTTTTTCGTAAACAAGACAACCAGTAAGTCTGTTAATAAGGGAGTTAAAAGAGTTGGCCATGTTGAACCTTTTTAAGTAAAATTGACTCTACGACTAGGTTTCGTTAATACAGTTGTTTTGAGTTAAATTTGTTTACGTTTAGTGATCGTGAAGAGAAAATGAGATTTTTCTCGTTTGTCAGTGACTGTTTAGTGTAACAAATCTCGCCGTTGTAATTTAACTAGAATCACATGTACGTTTCTTGCGGAATAATAATTTGATGAACAGTCAGGGCGTGAGGTGAGTCATTGTCCCGCTTCAGTCACATTACTGTGTAGTGCCCACTTTTCAGGTTTATTTACCTCTCCCAACACGTTTCGCGCGCGTTTGACTGATGTTGCTGACATTTTAAAGTCCCCGGATCTGGAGAGAAGAGCTCTGATCTTCACCGAAAGTTTGTGTGTAGTGTTGTCATTAGGTAATACAACGGCCGATAGGAACAAAACCAAAACACAAAGCCCCAAAACAAAAACACGAAACCCCAAAATAGAAACAGAAAACCCAAACAGAATCACAAACCCAAAACAAGACACTCCAGTTCGCCAATCAGCCTCGAATATAATACCCTAGTCATTCAAAAATTTCCCACGGGTCAATAATTTTAAATTTTAAATTTTTTGGTTCATCCAGAATACAGTCAGTCGAACGAGCAAGAATAAAAAAAGTTCGCCGTACCCTCTGCCGTGCATGCAGAGAAATGGGATGATCGCGTGACGTTCTTGTGCGCTCGCGCGACGCGCGATAGCATGATCTGTCAGATGCATTTCACGTGACTCAGACCGTTTGCCGGCTACAAGTTCCCTGTAACTAGCACGATGGCTTCAACCGTGCTGCAATTCATGTGCTTTGTTTTGCTTTTATTTCTTCATAATTCTTATGGCGATGATCCTCAGCCGCAACAGATCCATCTTGCAAGTACAGGTAAAGTGATCAAACAAGAAAGTCAACTGTTTTTAACGACGCTGTTCATAACAATACATGACGCCTGCCGCCATAGATTTGGTTACTTCACACATACTAGCTAGGAATCTCTGGCGCGGTTCAGACGCCGAACTTTTCATGAGCCGAAGCCGATTCGACTTAAGACCGACCCAAATTATTTAGACCGGTCTACATTCTTTTCTCTACTTATTGACCTTACTCAGGTTAGAAAACAAAAAAGTGAAAAGCTGCCTTAAATCGTTTTATTACATAACGCGTAATATAAAAATTTCATATAACAGTTGGGTATTAGTTTGAGTGCCCAGTCTTTCAGATTCTATATAATGCCAGTTTCAAGTTTGCCATGACTGCTGAACAAAAGAAGTGGAGACATTTTTTTCCAGGCTTAGCCTTCACCTGAAGTAAATATATTCACAAATTCCAACGAGAAGAAGACCTGTTTATTACTCTGCTATTATGTATTTTCAAATTTCAAACACTTGCTGGAATTTGTGAATATTTAACTTTATGTCAAGTGTATCCCTGTATCATTGTGTTATTAATGTTTGTATTCAATGATAATTCTTAATTTGAAATTGGACTATACACAACTCGCTTGACAATGATGTCTACAAACAGGTTGCTGAAACATCAACTCTTATTCTAACCTGCGATCAGGCGTTTTTTTTTTTGGCGGGGGGGGGGGGGGGGGGGGAAACAGGTTACTCTTATTCAGACTACATACTCCCCAGATGATCTTATTCTGTCTGTTGGTGGCACATGATTACATAATTGATTCTTGCATGCTATACATTCCTTGCATGACATGATACTTGCATTTATGATGTTCATTAACTTTTCTTGTCACTATCACTTTAGGAGACCCCACAGAGATGATGGTCACGTGGGTCACATTAACCTTGACAAACTATTCTATGGTGGAGTACAATAAAGGTGGTTTTCCCTTAACACTGCGTGCTACAGGCGCTGTCACGAAGTTCACAGATGGTGGCTCACAGCATCGCGTCTTGTACATGCACCAGGTTAAACTAACAGGACTGGCCTATGACCAGGTTTATGGTGGGTACTGGGGTACTTCTTAACTCTTTGAGGTCCAGAATAAGGACAAAGCCAAGAAAAGGGAAAGGAGAGATCCAATATTTTTTTGGCAGGTTGATGGGGGCATCCAGGGAGGGTTCCTCTGAATTGTATGAATTTGGTTATGAAGGGGAAACAAGAACACCCCTTTTGGTCCACTCCTTTAGTAAAGGTTATGCATGAGACTTCTTTAGAAAGGATTTTATCACAATACGACTGTGCTCTTGGACACTTAGTGTTCATTTTGTTTTGTTTTGTTTTGTTTTTCACACTGAAAAGTTCCCAGACTTTTATTGCATGATCTATCCTGATACCATTCTTCATGGGATACTTAATTCAATTGACCACTCCAAAAATACCATAACATACCATAATGCTCTTTGTTTGTCACCCCAAAATTTTGCATAAGCATTGTTTTCAGTTTCTCTTGAGGCCATTTTAACTCCCAAGAGAAACTGAAAGAAATACTTATGCAGAATGTTGGGTTACAAACAAAGAGTATTATGGTATGTTATGGTATTTTCTGGAGTGGTCAATTATCGTTTTTTAGAAACTGTTGCAAAACCTTGTTAATAATATAACAGATGTGACTTTTTCTGCCTCTCACATCTAATTAAAATGTAATTTAATTAATTTATGCATGATAATCAGGACACTATGTGGTCCATATCCAAATCCCAGAGGTCCCTCTTGTGTCATGCTGTTTGTTGGTTCTCAACTCCCTTGCTTTCCCTCCCCTCGCCAAGTCATTTGTAAATTCCAATCAGGTCAGGAATATGGTAGACAAAGAGCTCACCTTGTGAATGTGCTAACTACTAAAATCATATATACTTTCTGTCCTAATCTATTTTTTATTGTTCACACTTTTATTAGCCTATTTACTGGAATTTTATATATGTAGATTACCATTGTGGCGGATGGGATGGCTGGAGTGCAGTGTTCTCATTCAAAACCTTTAAGTCTGGTGTGGATTGGAGCCCTAGATTGGCTGTGTTTGGAGATCTGGGCAGTGTTAATGCTAAATCGTTAAGTTACCTACAAGAAGAAACTCAGATGGGACACTTTGATGGCATTCTTCATGTTGGTGAGTTTAATTTCTATTTAGTTTTTTTCATAGTTCTTTTTTTAAATGCACTTCTTTGACCACCTTTGTCCCATTATTACCACAGTGAACGGTATTAAAAAAATTGCCATACTTTATAATAATTATTACTAAGAGATCAGAGTTTAGCTGGGGAAAGGAAATTAGGTTAAGTTTTAAATAATCAAGAAATAATGAGTTCTATTTGTTTCCTTTTCAGGTGACTTTGCCTACAACATGGACACTGTGAGTATCATAATTATTCATATACTGAAATAATATAGACTGTTCGCCCATACTGATCTCTTTGGGATTCTCCTGATTTTGCTTGAAAATCCTGAATCCTGACCAATATGTGATCGGGATAGGAAACATGCTGATTTTGACATCTTTTCTGATATTTTCAAATGAATTCTTATGATACTCATTATGAACTCCTAACAGAGTATACTTAAATAAAATTGATGTCCAGAAAGCTTCAAAAAAAAAAACACGAAATAAAAAGTAAAATCAAGTATTTGTTTGCATAGACAGACAAATAAAAATAAACAAAAAAAATTGCAATTGCTTTGTGCATTGTCCTCTCAGAGCACTGGAAATGGCTTTTCAGAGCATCAAGATTTCAAAATTTCCTGGGGGAAAATACCCCCAGACCCCCTAACAGCAGACCCAATTAATGCTTATATGATTCCTCAGTGATTAAAACTTATCCTGATTTTACATACTCAAAAGGTTTGACAGTCTGCAAATAATTTTAATATACAACTTTTTCTCTGATCTCTTTCGATTACTTCCATTTCCTCATATGGACAATTAGTTAATACAACCAATATCCACCACAATTTTTGCTGTGATTTTTTCATTTACCAGTACTAATCTTCTAATGTTGCATGAATTCCTGGTGTTAAGGGAATTGTTTTGTTGTTTTCTTTAATTCAGGATCAGGCACAAGTTGGAGATGATTTTATGAACCAAATTCAGCCAATTGCAGCATACTTGCCTTACATGACGTGTCCTGGAAATCATGAACAGGCTTAGTAAGATGGAGATTTTGTTTCCTGAAAATTGAATCAGAAATCTGATACTAACCATGACATTATAATATTAAGAAACTGATGTTGATTGACTCAAGGAGAGGACTCAACTCCCAAATTTTTAGACCAAGGGCAGGCTGAATGAGCGTGATACTTTATTTTAGTCTGAATTCATTCGAGAGTGCACACCCTCTCCCCCCATTTCCAATCTTACAGTGTAAGTTAAGATGTTTTTGCCACTGAAAAGGAATAATATCATTTTCTAGCCTTTGATAGAACATGCTTGGTTTAAACTCATCGCTTTTTGATGAGCTTGGGATCAGGTGCCGTGAAGGTTAGTGGGGGCCCTAATGCAATAAGTAGAGAGGAGGTATCCATGGCAACCCTGGAAGCGGGAATCACCACGTCACACTGAATAAATTCAGTGGAGACACTTACCGCAGAAAATACTTACGAAACCACCAGGCAGGGAGGGAGGAGAGGGAGCAAGAATCCACAATGATTCGCAAGAAGACAAAAATTAATCCGCTACAATCAGCAAGAATCCGCAATGATTCACAAGAAGGCAAAATTGATCCTCTACGATCAGCAAGCAAAGCTACAATGCAAAGCAACACTAGCAAAAGGGCACACAAGGAGCCCTGCAATTTCCCGTGGGCAACCCCGTAGGTCACATACTGAGAAGACTGCTGGCCAACTCGCTTGAGTTTAACTTTGCCTAAATGATATTTAGCCACATTAAAGAATACATTTTACTTTATGGCCTAAATCAGCAAAGATGGCTATCCTATTTTGAAAGGTCTAGCTGTTCTCTATACACCGTATTCATAAATGGTGGCTGTCCTGGGACGAGTGATCGGCCAAACGTGGAAACGAGGCGTTGGAGGATAAAACTTACATATCATAGAAGAAGTTATAGGTAAACATGTCCGTTTTCCTTAGCAAAGAAGATATTCCCGGGTCATCTTTAGCTGGAAGAAATCCAGCACAGCTGAAAAATGAAGAATTACAGCTTTGGCTTAAATGTAGAAACGATCCAGCAAAAGGGCTTCGCACAAAAGCTCAACTCGTAAAGCGGTATGAAACCACCATCATCATTTTCGATTGTTGAATTGTCGCTTTTTCACACTAAATTAAAGCTTATCTTTTTACATTATATGTTTCTTACATTTTTAGAGTTGAAGAATACATTAATCAGGGTAAGGATGGTTTTCTTGTCGACCCAGACCCGGATTTAATTTACACGAAACGAAAACTCGCAAAGCAAAATGAATCGGCTGCCACAAACACTACCACAAGCTCTTTCTGAATCACGTTTTCGACTGCTAATAATTTTAGTTTTCCTCAACATGGCTGGGGAATTTTTTTTTTGTTTTTTTTGTTTTATTCAAGACATTTATTACTGTAATTACAAAGAACTAATTAAAAAGAAACTAATAACAATGTTCTAAACAACCGCAATAACAGACATACTTGCAATTATGTACATTTCACAATTATATACATTACAGCCACAAACAGCCGCGCAATTGCTGAAAGAGGCTTATTTTACAAAGAATTAATTAATACTTAATTACGTACTTAATTATGTAGATAAAAGGAAGATTGACATTAAATGTTTACAGTACACTCTGAAATAAAGCAAAAACACAAACACATAAAAGATTACAATGTTAATTACATACTCACGAAATTAATTAAAGGGGAGAAATGTCTTTTGGCCATTTTTCATAAAAGGTTTCTAATTTGTTATTCTTAGTGGAAATATATTTTTCGATTTGGTATTTAGTTCTTACTTTAAATTTGAAACCTTCGATGTTTGGAAGTACTTGTTTCTTTCTGCAATCCCATAAATACAATTTACCAATTAATATGAGATAATTTAACAAGGGGCATTTTGACCTCGTTATTCCAATTATAACCTCTCGTAAACACAACTCGTGAAATTCCTTTGTTATTGTTAAATAATACTGTTCAACATTTTTCCACAAAATATTAGAGTGCTGACAGTAAAATAAAAAGTGACATAATGTTTCCTGTTCAGTTCTGCAAAAAGTACATTTGTCATGCTGGAGATATCCAATTTTAAAAAGTTTTGCATTAGTGTAAAGTATTGAATTTAAAACTTTATATTGAAAGGATTTGACATAAGGCTCCTGTGCTGTCAGGTGGGGAAGGTTGTAAGCAATTCTTAAGTCTTCTTCCGATAAGCCAAAATCATGTTTTAAATTTTTTGCATTACTAGGTAATTGTGCTTTATTTAATACTATTAAAGAGTAATAGTCTTTCGTTTTCTTTTCCGCTATGTCAAAAATCTCATTCCCCTTTGTAAAATAAGTATTTTCTGTAAAGGTAGTGTACTCTATTGTTTTCAGAATAGAAGGAATTGCGTGCCTGAGACCTGCCCATGTAAGAAAATTAGCTTTCTCAACTATGTTATTAATTGCATTAAAGGATTCTATATTGTCAAGATTGAACAAGAGATCTTTTATAATACATACCCCCGAGTCGTAATAAGATTTATAAAAGACTGGTTTTCCATCTATTCTTATATCTTTGTTATTCCAAATTACACAGAGCCGTTCATTGTTAGCTAAAAAGAGATTTCGAAATTCTAACCAACATTCTAAGAGTTCTCTATAGAAAACCGAATTGATTAAAAGATCGTCCATTGCATAATTGCATTTAAAAAGTAAAAGACCGCCAACATTACGTAGGAGATGAAACAAGTAAAATTTCCACGTACTTTCGTTATCGCTGAAAATACGTTTTAGCCAAGCTAGTCGTACCGCTTTGACCAAGCTTTCAATATCTGTCATTTTTATGCCGCCGTCTTCATAACTGTTTATTGAAGAGAGCCTCGTTACTTTATCCTTTCCATTCCATAAAAAGGAGAAAATCATACTATTCACTTGTTTGATGATTTTACTTGGAGGTGAAAGAACCGAAGATATAAAAACTAGTTTTGGAATAAGTAATGATTTGATTATAGTTACTTTACCATAAATGGACAGTCCTCTAGATGACCATATATTTGTCAGCTTCTTTATGCTCTCAACCTTCTCTTGAAAGTTTTTTTCGTAAAGTAATGATTGGTCATATGTAAAAAAGGTTCCTAAAGCTTTTATGGGTTCACTGGGCCATGGCTGGGGAATTAATTAACTAAATAATCTGCTGTTAAGAAGCAAGCTGCTTGGCATTTGACATTTTATTTCTGTACAGTCTAGGATGACACGCGTGTTTGGATATTTAACTTTGAAATCTTCAGGCATAGTTTTGTTAATTTCCTCCCGGCTCGGCCAAACGTTTATAATGCCAAAACAAAGAAACATAAAGTTGATCCAGGAACTAAAAATTCTGCTAACTGTCGGCTGAGAAATGCCAAATAAAAAATGCTAAATGTTTCTCGTTAAATCCCTGCCTCAATCGACACAACACCAGAAAAAATTCTTCCTCTGGCTGAAGAGTTCTTCTTTGCCCAAGTTTGTTACAATCCCTTTGTTTACTTTTCCTTTCGTATATTTTTTCAGAGTCGTCTACCTTCATTTCAATTGAAC
Organism: Porites divaricata; assembly: GCA_038088405.1. NCBI lineage: Eukaryota > Metazoa > Cnidaria > Anthozoa > Scleractinia > Poritidae > Porites > Porites divaricata. Next base: position 696,335 of record JBBMOI010000007.1, on the reverse strand, counting down.
GCCAGTATCAAATATTTTCACCATTTTCTCCGGGATTCAGACATGAAAGCGTTGCTTTGAAAGTCTCTAAGTTTGGAAAACCAGTGTAAAATGAGATAGAATCGTTGTCTGACAGATTGTTTTAAATGCAAAACGTACGTGATTTTAGGTCATTGTTTTCCTGTGATAGACGCTTGAGTTCCTTTTCTGAATTCACCAGTTCAGCTTCAGTTTTAGCTGAGCGTGATTTCAAATTTGATAAATCTTCATATAAACAAGCAATCTCTTTCTGGGCATGTAGCAGCTGCATTTTCAATGATTCGAGTGACTCTTCTTGCATTTCATGGTCAGAAGTTTCGAGGTTGTTTGAAACCATATCATCCTCTGAAAGACTGCTGCTGTCTACCGTGCTCGTGCTAGCTAACGGTACACTATGTGGGTCTTCAGCCGCACATTCATTCTCGTTGCATGTAGATAAATCCTCCATTTGCTTCCTTTTTTCAGGTATTTGACTTCTGTCTAATGGCGGATGTCTTTTCCGTGGAGAAGTACGCCACGCAAACCTCGAAGGAATATTGTGCCCTTCACTAATTCCATTTTTTTGCCGGAAATGCCTGTTTTTATTTCTTCTCCACGAAAATGTAACGAGCAGATCTTGGTATTTTTCGTTAATGAAAAGTTAGGGCCAACATCTCTTCGGATTTTCTGTAGCCATTGCTTGCGAATGTTTGGATCCTTCGGAAAAGTAAAAAATCCCACTCTGTTTCCTTGCGGATCTACGCGGACCGTTTCGTTGCAAAGGGGAACAGAACAGTAAACTTTAGAGCTTGACGACATCCTAAGAAACCTGTTACAGTAAAAAAAGTCCGCCGAAACGTTATAAAAAGAAGAAATCACCGCTCTGTAAGTTGACTAAAACTGTGCTATCAGTGAAAAATTTGTGTTTGTTATCCTCCAACGCCTCGTTTTCATGATTAGGTACCAGTTTTCTCCCGCGCGTCCGCCAATTATGAATACGGTGTATTATCTTTAAAAATAAACAGTAGCCACACGTAAGGTGTTCACTAGGCTACATAGGCTGCCATTCACTGTTATTACTCATCTTGCTTGTTGGGTCCTGCAGCCAGTCAGATGGACATCTTCAGGACCAATACTGCATGTAAATGTCTGTTTTTGAGAGATGTCCGTCTTATAGAGAGTCAGATTAAGGGAGTAAAGAAAGGCAGGGGCCAACTCTGGTGTCCGTTGCAGGGTTCTCATTAAGTTTTACAGTTGATGGCTAGGATGTTAAAGTAGACGGCTTGCCAATTGTGTTTTTTAGGTAATTCAGGTTTCCACTCCCTCTACTTACCATATTTCCCCCAAAAGTAGACAGCTCAAATCTCCAAGTATCCGGTTTTTTAGCCGGCTGCCGGCACTTAATGAGAACCCTGCCGTTGAGAGAGTCAACTGTATAGAAAATGTGGATTAAAAGGTCAGTAACATTATTCACTTAGCTCATTGACTGAACCAACAACTTAGTACTTAACTTGTATGTTTTTTTGGTTTCTTTTTCTGCCAGTAACTTTTCAAACTACAGAAAAAGATTTTCAATGCCAGGAAACAGTGAGGGTATCTTCTACAGGTAAAATATTCATTAATGCATTAATTTTTATTTTCCTACTCTGTAGTCAGCCAACAAGCTGCCACACTTTTAACAGTGCGAATGTGTGAAAATTACGATCGATTTTCTCAAATGAACAATCTTAGGCCTCATCAACATGCTAGTAAGTCATCGTTAGACAAGGAACAACCCTAATATGAATTTTTTGAGGTATACAGTTACATTTACAGTCAAGTTTTATTTGAGAAATGTTCACCCAGCATTTCCAAGTTTCAATCCACTTTCTACTGACCTCATACGTACCTTTGAATAATTCTGAACTGTGATCAGTGCAAGTTTTAATTCCTACTGATATTGAATGGCTTTCCTTCAGTTGGAACATCGGTCCTGCACACATCATCAGCATTTCGACCGAAGTCTATTTTTTCTTGAATTATGGATTTGAACAAGTTGTTCAACAGTATGACTGGCTTGAAAAAGACTTGAAGGTTAGAAATCTTTGATTGCAGTACAGCTCCCTCTGTCGCCTCTCTCCTCATGCCTCGTGTTCTGGATCTTTGCAGCTGATCAAAGGAGGATTATTCAAGTATACCATGATGCAGCCGGGAAAAACATCGCTCTGTCAGTGTCAAATTCTAGTAGAGAGAAGTGCAGGAATGCTCTGAAATTATTAGGAATTTTGGAACTATCTCAAACTGTTAAGCTCCATTTCCTCAGGTGTGTCAATATTTCTTCCATGAGGACCAATCAGTCTTAAAACCAGTAGGGTTTCGGTTAGCTTTATCCACATGGAGTTGCTTTCGTCACCAAACATAGTTTACTCGCAGACAAAACAAAACATTGCACATTTCTCTTGAGACAAATCTGCAACTAATAGGGCTAATAGTGTAGTCAAAGTACACTGGAAGTACACAGTTAAAATGTAAGAGTGAAACCTAAAAACATCCAGCGAGCTACACTATCTGTTCCTTATGCGGTTCCGAGGAGTACCGGTACATGGTGCACAGCTGAAAACTACCCAAACTTTATACTCACCTTGTGAGTGCAATTCGACTTTACTTTGATTTTCACTGGGAAGGCTTGTCCTCACAATCTTTCAGCTTGTCCGAAACACACATCTCATCGGTGTCATAATTTTTTCTGGAAAACATATGTTCTTCAACATTGTTACTAGAAACCTACTTAAAGCTAAATTTGACGGATGAGTGTTCACTTGCAACCCAAGTTCAACACTAGACATAAACAAGCGGTAATGAGGCGATCATCGAACTGCCCTTGTCAAGCAAATATCCAAGGGAAATGAAGGGTCACAGGCACATTCTCATTATATTGGAACTGCATTGCATCATGGGATACCTGAATAATCCTCCTTTCAGCTGATTATTCAGTTGGCACAAGAATGCCATGCTGTAAAGGGGGAAGACAGACAAAGTTGAGCTTACCAGTAGGTCTTGTAAAGTGGTAGTTTCCTTTGTTTTTCTTGCCCCAGTGGGTTTCTTGCATCACTTGCATCCCCGGGCGAGGCATTTTTGTACCTGAATGCATGACCAGCTACAAATGGTCTATCAGATTACACCTGCAATAAGATGCAGCAGATTGTTGAAAACAGATCCCATGTTGAAACATGGGAAAAGCCATAGAAAAATTTTTACATTCCTTTCATTTGCTGATGCATTTATGATCATTTGGTAGACTCGTTACATTATTTTATCTTGTCAGTTGACTAAGAATTATTGTAACATCATAAACATGCAAACTATGCTGTATGTGGAAGCTGCTGTGTAAAGCAGTTCTCGAGACACTTTTGAATGAAGGTTAATATTGTTATACTAAAACAGGAGGCAGCATCTCCTAAAAACCGCAAGTTACATCCGTGGATTATAACTATGGGGCACAGACCAATGTACTGTTCCAATAGTGACGGAGACGACTGCACCAAATATGAGAGTGTGGTAAGTTGTATAAATGAATTTCTCTTATCTACTTCTTGCATAGTTTTGAATAAGTGAAGGGGAAAAGCGGCTAAATTGTCAGCACAATATCAATGTTTCGTACAAAAATGAACAGAGGCCTTACACGGGCAAATTGCTTCTGAGAAACCATAATCTTTATTTTGCTTTTCTATCTTGTATACCAGGTACGTGGTGGACTCACTTCTAAACATCTGTTTCCTTTGGAAGACCTGTTTTACAAATATGGTAAGGCGAAGTTCATCGTTACAAAAAATGTAGCCGTCAGAGCATACAGATTTTTTTGTAAGTTAATTGCTGAGACGGCTGATATTAGAATTGAGACAGACTGGAATTGGCAAAAGAACTGACATAATTAGAGCTCGAATGTGACTAACATTTTCTCCTTGGCAACTAAAAATTCTGGTTTAGTTCCCAAAGTGGTGACCATATTTCTCTATGATTCAGATTTAAATTAAAAGAATAACCTTAAAACAAACATTTCATCTTATCTTGCTTTGCTTTCACCATAAAAAATGTGCCAAATCGCATAAACAAAGCCAGTTTGCCTCCAAGTTTATACCGACTTCTATCCATGATCCATGATATTTTCAAATCTGATGGATCGTGCCATGCTATGAAGGGTTTCTGATAAGTCACGGAAAAAGAGTCAAATTTTGCAGAATTTTTAGGGGCAAATTCACGGAAAAATTTCGTTGGAATTTTCGGGGCAAACTTCACCAAAAATCAATCAAAAGGCCGATTTGGTGGTTATTTTCAGGGAAAATTTTGTTAGAGGTCGATCAGTTTTACGCTGATCAAACCAAGGTTTTAAATGTTTTTCTAACAGAGAGCATCATTTGCTCTTTCAACAACAGTGCCCTCCAGAAATGAACCAATGGCAAAGCCTGTAACATCATGGCTAGTGCCCAGTTTTTCGCAACATAATTGTTGCCTGGTAGTTTCGGGACATTGTTTCCACATTCCAGTGACAAAGTTTCAAGATAAATTTGCAAGTTTACTGCAAGTAAATAGCTCCAATAGCTGAGATAAGTTTCAAATATGTAGTACAGACATGTATTTGATAAGATGTTTACCAAATTTCGCGGTATTTTGTGAATTTCATGGCTCCACGGCCACGCAAAATATCAGAAGCCCTGACTATGAGCTGCGTCATTTACACTATACAAACTGGCGACTAAAAATTTACGTCTGGCGACTATATTTCTTCAGTTGGTCGCAAAAAGGCAACCTGAGGACTTTTTAATTTCAAGCCCTAATAATTTGCAGTAGAGGTCAGCAAACACTTATTCAAGGGCAAGACTGGGAATAATGGGAACAAGAAACTCATGGTATTTCTCCCCTCCTCCCCTATTTTGTCTCATTCAGATTCATGAAATCATACAATAGAGAGATTAAGATTCACGTTTACGCCAAACGGCAAACGTGAATTTGTACCACGTGACCAAGTTTTCCCCTTATTTTTCGTTTACTGTTTATTGCTTCTACACAAAAATAAGTAGTTTTATGCCAGTTTTGTCCACAAGAATCGTTCTGGACTGTTTTTACCTGCTTATTTTCTATTCTGAGAAATTTTCAACTGACGTTTGCCGTTTGCCGTATGCCGTAAACGTGAATCTTAATCTCTCTAATATTCACTTTTTACCTTGTCAGGGGTTGATCTTTCTATCTGGGCTCATGAGCACTCTTATGAACGACTGTTCCCCATCTACAATCGGCAAGTAAGTTATAACTTTTTTGTATTGACCATATTTATATCAAACCCGGATTATGATTTATAGTTGAGACCCCTGGACGGTAATACTTTTCTCCCACATTTGCCTCTTGTGTGATCTGCTGTCAAGTTTACTGCTGAGTGCTGGTGTGTGTGGTCTACCGACATCTTAAGCCTCTAGGAATCATTAAATTTGATGTCAGTGGAGCGCAGGCACGCAATGTGGGACAGTATCCAATGGTGAAGCATCATTTCGGCAGTCAAATGATGATGATGATGACAATAACAATGATAACGTCATGATATGCTGATGATAATGATGAGGATAGCAATGGTTGTGATGATGATGACGATAATAATAACAATGGTGGCTATGATGATGATATATTATGTAAAAATTAATGTTCTTTATAAGGTAAACAAAATTTGTCATTTAACCCGTTAAGCCCCAGTATGCACATATAAATTCTCCAAACTGATCTCCATACATTTCCTTAAAGAATTAGTTGAGAGAATTTATTCAAAGATCAAAGTATTTTCTCTTGGGTGATCATTTTATTGATTCTCATAACTTATCTCTTTACAGTGTATGGATAATTGTAAGGAGAAAATTGATCTTGGACACTATTGGGACTTAAAGGGTTAATGTCCTTTAAAGTTAAGGCAATCAGTCACTCTCATTTTGCTAACTTGTTACTTTTGTCCGTGTACAATCTTTGTGATTTAAATGGTACGGGTATTGTGTTTTGTTGAAGGTTTGCAATGGGTCAAAGGAAGAACCATACACCAACCCCTGCGCCCCTGTTCATATCACCACTGGATCAGCGGTATGTTTATATAAGTTTAGAGAATGTTGCGTTTTAAAAAAGGTTTTTTCAATAAGGTGATGCTATAATTTATTTAATATTGCTATAATTCACAATGGTTTTCAGTGATGGATCCAGGTGAGGGGGCCTTCCCCACCCCCTCCCCTCTCTCTTATTTTTAGACCAAACTGAGGCCTGAAGGGCCAAAAATATTTTTTGGAGATTGGCTCCCCCTTATCTCTGGGTCTCGATGACAGTACATGATAAATAAATGTGATAATGACTAGCCTCACTCTGACTAATCTGACTCGATTATTTTTTTCAGGGATGTCAAGAAGATCATGATCCATTTGAGAAGGATTACCCTCCATGGACAGCATATCGATCAGAAGATTATGGTTACACACGAATGACCATCTTCAATGAGACGCACTTGTTCATGGACCAAGTTAGTGTGGATAAGGTATGCCGGCTGGGTATCAAACCTTTATTTCTTGTAGCCTGTGAGAAAACTTTTTATGTTACAGGAATATCGTAGGAAGTCACGCATTAGCAGCACGCAAAAAAAAAAACCTGAGTGAGAGGGATTGGCTCCTTTCCTCTACCCCTGGCCCACTCATTCTCTTGCAATTCTCCTCAGTCATCTCTAGAAAGAGAGCTTGTGATCCACACATTTTTAACCCTTTAAAACCCTCAAATCAAAATTCAGATTCTCATTTGTTGGCCCTTTACATGTCCTGTAGTTGTGGTAGTTGTCGGGAGAAGTTGTTTGACTGAATTTTCTCCTGCTTTGTTGTCAATTAGGGAGGAGAAGTGATTGACAAAGTGTGGATAATAAAAGATTTTCATGGACCAGAAGCATGGACTGCAAAACAATAAGCAAATAGATCAGATGAATTTAAAAAGCAGAAGACAAAGGGAGAGTTAAGGCCCACAAGTGCGTGTTAGGCAGGCAAGGGACGCCCATCACGTTCTCCATTTCTCACGTTCTCCTTCTTTCACTTCAAATATGCGCACATCATGTTCCCACGCACCTTACCTGTCTCTTTCTCTTCCCTTTAACATGTTTTTAAGACGCAGCGTAAATGGGAGTTACACATTATGATTGTCGAAATATTCTGGAATTTTTTACTTTTTTAAGGCTCTTTTTTTACTGAAAAAATTTCATATCGAGTGTTCATATTGGTCCTTTAAAAACGTGGAGTCAATTATGTTGTTAAATTGATTTTGTATTCGCTTGACGAAATTGTGTCCAGAGACTATTCAAATGAAAAGCCTTTTAGTAGTGCTTTTATATGGTCCTTTTTCTTTTTGTATTTTATAAAATGAAATTTGTACTCTTTAAAGTTTATGTTTCCCAGGAAATGATCGACAAGTGTACTTTTTAGACAAATAACCATTAATAATGTAGACAGAGTACTCACTAGTAACTTTTGTGTGTGCGATTGGATAAACAAATTACTATCATTATTACTATAATTATCAGTAGTTCATGCAGTTTTGTAAATTACTGTAAAACCCATTCTCAGGAAATTAAATAAAATAAATGAATCGTGAAACACATTCTCCAGGCCTATTTTGCCTAAAATAAAAACTTGAAACCAAAACCATGGACTAACCCCTTTGGAAAAGTCCTAATTTTTTCGACTTTTTGAATTTCTTGTTTTTTTTAGCCTAAAAAGGCGTTTTTTCTATCCAGAGTATCGTAAAACGCATTTTTGAGCCCTAGTTTGTCTAAGATAAAAAAGATGGAAAAATTGCCAATTTTTCACCAAAACCATGGAGTAACCCCTTTGGAAAAATCCTAAATTTCGACTTCTTGAACTTCTTCTTTTTTTAGCTTAAAAAGGCCTTTTTTCTATCTAGAGTATCGTAAAACACATTTTCAAGGCCACTTTTGCCAAACATAAAAAGATGGAAAAATTGCGAATTTTTGACCAAAACCATGGACTAACCACTTTGGAAAAGCCCTACTTTTTCGACTTTTTAAACTTCTTGTTTTTTTAGCCTAAAAGGCGTTTTCTCTATCTAGAGTTTCGTAAAACACATTTTTGTGCCCAGTTTTACCTAAGATAAAAAGATGGAAATCTTGCTAATTTTTGACCAAAACCATGGACTAACCCCTTTGGAGAAGCCCTAATTTTTCGACTTTTTTAACTTCTTGTTTTTTAGCCTAAAAACGCCTTTTTTCTATCTAGAGTATCGTAAAACACATTTTCGTGCCCAGTTTTGCCTAAGATAAAAAGATGGAAAAATTGCCAATTTTTGACCAAAACCATGGACTAACCCCTTTGGACAAGCCCTAAGTTTTCGACTTTTTGAACTTCTTGTTTTCTTAGCTTAAAAAGCCATTTTTCTATCTAGAGTATCGTAAAACACTTTTTCGAAGCTTATTTTGCCTAACGTAAAACGATGGAAAAATTGCCAATTTTTGACCAAAACCATGGACTAACACCTTTGGAAAAGCTCTAATTATAATTTTTCGACTTTTTGAACTTCTTGTTTTTTTTTTAGCTTCAAAAGGCCTTTTTTCTATCTAGAGTTTCGTAAAACACATTTTCGAGGCCTATTTTCCCTAAGACAAAAAGATGGAAAAATATCCAATTTTTGACAAAACCATGGACTAACCCCTATGGAAAAGCCCTAATTTTTCGACTTTTTGAACCTCTTGTTTTTTTTTTAGCTTCAAAAGGCCTTTTTTCTATCTAGAGTTTCGTAAAACACATTTTCGAGGCCTATTTTGCCTAAGATAAAAAGATGAAAAAATATCCAATTTTTGACAAAACCATGGACTAACCCCTATGGAAAAGCCCTAATTTTTCGACTTTTTGAACTTCTTGTTTTTTTTTTAGCTTAAAAAGGCCTTTTTTCTATCTAGAGTATCGTAAAACACATTTTCAAGGCCACTTTTGCCAAACATAAAAAGATGGAAAAATTGCGAATTTTTGACCAAAACCATGGACTAACCACTTTGGAAAAGCCCTACTTTTTCGACTTTTTAAACTTCTTGTTTTTTTTAGCCTAAAAGGCGTTTTTTCTATCTAGAGTATCGAAAAACACATTTTTGAGGCCAATTTTGCCAAACAAAAAAAAGATTAAAAAATTGCCAATTTTTGACCAAACCCATGGACTAACCCCTTTGGAAAAGTCCTAATTTTATACTTCTTGAACTTCTTTGTTTTTAGCCTAAAAACGGCTCTTTTCTATCTAGAGTATCGTAAAATACATTTTCGAGGCCTATTTTGCCTCAGATAGAAAGATGGAAAAATTGCCAATTTTTGACCAAACCCATGGACTAACCCCTTTGGAAAAGTCCTGATTTTCGACTTCTTGAACTTCTTTGTTTTCAGCGTCAAAACGCCTCTTTTCTATCTAGAATATCGTAAAACACATTTTCGAGGGCAATTTTGCCTAAGATAAAAAGATGGAAATATTGCTAATTTTTGACCAAAACCATGGACTAACCCCTTTGAAAAAGCCCTAATTTTTCGACTTTTTTAACTTCTTGTTTTTTAGCCTAAAAACGCCATTTTTCTATCTAGAGTATCGTAAAACACATTTTCGTGCCCAGTTTTGCCTAAGATAAAAAGATGGAAAAATTACCAATTTTTTACCAAACCAATGGACTGCCCTTTGGAAAAGCCCTAATTTTTGACTTTTTGAACTTCTTGTTTGTTTAGCCTAAAAAGGCGTTTTTTCTTTCTAGAGTATCGTAAAACACATTTTTGAAGCCTATTTTACCTAAAGTAAAAAGATGGAAAAATTGCCAATTTTTGACCAAAACCATGGACTAACCCCTTTGGACAAGCCCTAATTTTTCGACTTTTTTAACTTCTTGTTTTCTTAGCTTAAAAAGCCATTTTTCTATCTAGAGTATCGTAAAACACATTTTCGTGCCCAGTTTTGCCTAAGATAAAAAGATGGAAAAATTGCCAATTTTAGACCAAAACCATGGACTAACCCCTTTGGAAAAGCCCTAATAGTTCGACATTTTGAACTTCTTGTTTGTTTAGCCTAAAAAGACGTTTTTCCTATCTAGAGTATCGTAAAACACATTTTCGAAGCCTATTTTACCCAAAGTAAAAAGATGGAACAATTGCCAATTTTTGACCAAAACCATGGACTAACCCCTTTGGAAAAGCCCTAGTTTTTCGACTTTTTGAACGTCTTGTTTTTTTAGCCTAAAAAGTCGCTTTCTCTATTTAGAGTTTCGTAAAACACATTTTCGTGCTCAGTTTTGCCTAAGATAAAAAGATGGAAAAATTTCTAATTTTTGATCAAACCCATGGACTGACCCCTTTGGAAAAGCCCTAATTGTTCGACTTTTTGAACTTCTTGTTTGTTTAGCCTAAAAAGGCGTTTTTCCTATCTAGAGTATCGTAAAACACATTTTCGAAGCCTATTTTACCCAAAGTAAAACGATGGAAAATTTGCCAATTTTTGACCAAAACCATGGACTAACCCCTTTGGAAAAGCCCTAGTTTTCCGACTTTTTGAACTTCTTGTTTTTTTAGCCTAAAAAGTCGCTTTTTCTATCTAGAGTTTTGTAAAACACATTTTTGTGCCCAGTTTTGCCTAAGATAAAAATATCAAAAAATTGCAAATTTTTGACCAAAACAATGGACTATCCCCTTTAGAGAAGTCCTAATTTTTTCGACTTTTTGAACTTCTTGTTTTTTTAGCCTAAAAAGTCGCTTTTTCTATCTAGAGTATCGTAAAACACATTTTCGTGCCAAGTTTTGCCTAAGATAAAAAGATGGAAAAATTGCCAATTTTAGACCAAAACCATGGAGTAACCCCTTTGGAAAAGCCCTAATTTTTCGACTTGTTGAACTTCTTGTTTGTTTAGCCTAAAAAGGTGTTTTTTCTATCTTGAGTATCGTAAAACACTTTTTCGAAGCTTATTTTGCCTAACGTAAAACGATGGAAAAATTGCCAATTTTTGACCAAAACCATGGACTAACACCTTTGGAAAAGCTCTAATTATAATTTTTCGACTTTTTGAACTTCTTGTTTTTTTTTTAGCTTCAAAAGGCCTTTTTTCTATCTAGAGTTTCGTAAAACACATTTTCGAGGCCTATTTTCCCTAAGACAAAAAGATGGAAAAATATCCAATTTTTGACAAAACCATGGACTAACCCCTATGGAAAAGCCCTAATTTTTCGACTTTTTGAACCTCTTGTTTTTTTTTTAGCTTCAAAAGGCCTTTTTTCTATCTAGAGTTTCGTAAAACACATTTTCGAGGCCTATTTTGCCTAAGATAAAAAGATGAAAAAATATCCAATTTTTGACAAAACCATGGACTAACCCCTATGGAAAAGCCCTAATTTTTCGACTTTTTGAACTTCTTGTTTTTTTTTTAGCTTAAAAAGGCCTTTTTTCTATCTAGAGTATCGTAAAACACATTTTCAAGGCCACTTTTGCCAAACATAAAAAGATGGAAAAATTGCGAATTTTTGACCAAAACCATGGACTAACCACTTTGGAAAAGCCCTACTTTTTCGACTTTTTAAACTTCTTGTTTTTTTTAGCCTAAAAGGCGTTTTTTCTATCTAGAGTATCGAAAAACACATTTTTGAGGCCAATTTTGCCAAACAAAAAAAAGATTAAAAAATTGCCAATTTTTGACCAAACCCATGGACTAACCCCTTTGGAAAAGTCCTAATTTTATACTTCTTGAACTTCTTTGTTTTTAGCCTAAAAACGGCTCTTTTCTATCTAGAGTATCGTAAAATACATTTTCGAGGCCTATTTTGCCTCAGATAGAAAGATGGAAAAATTGCCAATTTTTGACCAAACCCATGGACTAACCCCTTTGGAAAAGTCCTGATTTTCGACTTCTTGAACTTCTTTGTTTTCAGCGTCAAAACGCCTCTTTTCTATCTAGAATATCGTAAAACACATTTTCGAGGGCAATTTTGCCTAAGATAAAAAGATGGAAATATTGCTAATTTTTGACCAAAACCATGGACTAACCCCTTTGAAAAAGCCCTAATTTTTCGACTTTTTTAACTTCTTGTTTTTTAGCCTAAAAACGCCATTTTTCTATCTAGAGTATCGTAAAACACATTTTCGTGCCCAGTTTTGCCTAAGATAAAAAGATGGAAAAATTACCAATTTTTTACCAAACCAATGGACTGCCCTTTGGAAAAGCCCTAATTTTTGACTTTTTGAACTTCTTGTTTGTTTAGCCTAAAAAGGCGTTTTTTCTTTCTAGAGTATCGTAAAACACATTTTTGAAGCCTATTTTACCTAAAGTAAAAAGATGGAAAAATTGCCAATTTTTGACCAAAACCATGGACTAACCCCTTTGGACAAGCCCTAATTTTTCGACTTTTTTAACTTCTTGTTTTCTTAGCTTAAAAAGCCATTTTTCTATCTAGAGTATCGTAAAACACATTTTCGTGCCCAGTTTTGCCTAAGATAAAAAGATGGAAAAATTGCCAATTTTAGACCAAAACCATGGACTAACCCCTTTGGAAAAGCCCTAATAGTTCGACATTTTGAACTTCTTGTTTGTTTAGCCTAAAAAGACGTTTTTCCTATCTAGAGTATCGTAAAACACATTTTCGAAGCCTATTTTACCCAAAGTAAAAAGATGGAACAATTGCCAATTTTTGACCAAAACCATGGACTAACCCCTTTGGAAAAGCCCTAGTTTTTCGACTTTTTGAACGTCTTGTTTTTTTAGCCTAAAAAGTCGCTTTCTCTATTTAGAGTTTCGTAAAACACATTTTCGTGCTCAGTTTTGCCTAAGATAAAAAGATGGAAAAATTTCTAATTTTTGATCAAACCCATGGACTGACCCCTTTGGAAAAGCCCTAATTGTTCGACTTTTTGAACTTCTTGTTTGTTTAGCCTAAAAAGGCGTTTTTCCTATCTAGAGTATCGTAAAACACATTTTCGAAGCCTATTTTACCCAAAGTAAAACGATGGAAAATTTGCCAATTTTTGACCAAAACCATGGACTAACCCCTTTGGAAAAGCCCTAGTTTTCCGACTTTTTGAACTTCTTGTTTTTTTAGCCTAAAAAGTCGCTTTTTCTATCTAGAGTTTTGTAAAACACATTTTTGTGCCCAGTTTTGCCTAAGATAAAAATATCAAAAAATTGCAAATTTTTGACCAAAACAATGGACTATCCCCTTTAGAGAAGTCCTAATTTTTTCGACTTTTTGAACTTCTTGTTTTTTTAGCCTAAAAAGTCGCTTTTTCTATCTAGAGTATCGTAAAACACATTTTCGTGCCCAGTTTTGCCTAAGATAAAAAGATGGAAAAATTGCCAATTTTAGACCAAAACCATGGAGTAACCCCTTTGGAAAAGCCCTAATTTTTCGACTTGTTGAACTTCTTGTTTGTTTAGCCTAAAAAGGTGTTTTTTCTATCTTGAGTATCGTAAAACACTTTTTCGAAGCTTATTTTGCCTAACGTAAAACGATGGAAAAATTGCCAATTTTTGACCAAAACCATGGACTAACACCTTTGGAAAAGCTCTAATTATAATTTTTCGACTTTTTGAACTTCTTGTTTTTTTTTTAGCTTCAAAAGGCCTTTTTTCTATCTAGAGTTTCGTAAAACACATTTTCGAGGCCTATTTTCCCTAAGACAAAAAGATGGAAAAATATCCAATTTTTGACAAAACCATGGACTAACCCCTATGGAAAAGCCCTAATTTTTCGACTTTTTGAACCTCTTGTTTTTTTTTTAGCTTCAAAAGGCCTTTTTTCTATCTAGAGTTTCGTAAAACACATTTTCGAGGCCTATTTTGCCTAAGATAAAAAGATGAAAAAATATCCAATTTTTGACAAAACCATGGACTAACCCCTATGGAAAAGCCCTAATTTTTCGACTTTTTGAACTTCTTGTTTTTTTTTTAGCTTCAAAAGGCCTTTTTTCTATCTAGAGTTTCGTAAAACACATTTTCGAGGCCTATTTTGCCTAAGATAAAAAGATGGAAAAATATCCAATTTTTGACAAAACCATGGACTAACCCCTATGGAAAAGCCCTAATTTTTCGACTTTTTGAACTTCTTGTTTTTTTAGCCTAAAACGTCGCTTTTTCTATCTAGAGTTTTGTAAAACACATTTTTGTGCCCAGTTTTGCCTAAGATAAAAATATGAAAAACTTGCAAATTTTTGACCAAAACAATGGACTATCCCCTTTAGAGAAGTCCTAATTTTTCAACTTTTTGAACTTCTTGTTTTCTTAGCTTAAAAAGCCATTTTTCTATCTAGAGTATCGTAAAACACATTTTCGTGCCCAGTTTTGCCTAAGATAAAAAGATGGAAAAATTGCCAATTTTAGAACAAAACCATGGACTAACCCCTTTGGAAAAGCCCTAATTTTTCGACTTGTTGAACTTCTTGTTTGTTTAGCCTAAAAAGGTGTTTTTTCTATCTTGAGTATCGTAAACACTTTTTCGAAGCTTATTTTGAATAAGGTAAAACGATAGAAAAATTACTAATTTTTGACCAAACCCATGGACTGACCCCTTTGGAAAAGCCCTAATTGTTCGACTTTTTGAACTTCTTGTTTTTGTAGCCTAAAAAGGCGTTTTTTCTATCTAGAGTATCGTAAAACACATTTTCGAAGCCTATTTTACCCAAAGTAAAAAGATGGAAAAATTGCCAATTTTTGACCAAAACCATGGACTAACCCCTTTGAAAAAGCCGTAACTTTTCGACTTTTTGAACTTCTTTTTTTTTTTTAGCTTAAAAAGGCCTTTTTTCTATCTAGAGTATCGTAAAGCACATTTTCGTGGCCTATTTTGCGTAAGATAAAAAGATGGAAATACTGCAAATTTTTGACCAAAAGCATAGACTAACGCCTTTGGTAAAGCCCTAATGATAATTTTTCGACTTTTTGAACTTCTCTTTTTTTTAGCTTAAAAAGGCATTTTTTCTATCTAGGGTATCGTAAAACACATTTTCGAGGCAAATTTTGCGAAACATAAAAAGATGGAAAACTCGCCAATTTTTCAGCAAAACCATGGACTTACCCCTTTGCAAAAGTCCTAATTTTCGACTTCTTGAACTTCTTTGTTTTTAGCCTAAAAACGCCTTTTTTCTATCTAGAGTATCGTAAAACACATTTTCGTGCCCAGTTTTGCCTAAGATAAAAAGATGGAAAAATTGCCAATTTTAGACCAAAACAATGGACTAACCCCTATGGAAAAGCCCTAATTTTTCGACTTTTTGAACTTCTTGTTTTTTTAGCCTAAAACGTCGCTTTTTCTATCTAGAGTTTTGTAAAACACATTTTTGTGCCCAGTTTTGCCTAAGATAAAAATATAAAAAACTTGCAAATTTTTGACCAAAACAATGGACTATCCCCTTTAGAGAAGTCCTAATTTTTCAACTTTTTGAACTTCTTGTGTTTTTAGCCTAAAAAGTCGCTTTTTCTATCTAGAGTTTTGTAAAACACATTTTTGTGCCCAGTTTTGCCTAAGATAAAAAGATGGAAAAATTGCCAATTTTTGACCAAAACCATGGACTAACACCTTTGGAAAAGCTCTAATTATAATTTTTCGACTTTTTGAACTTCTTGTTTTTTTTTTAGCTTCAAAAGGCCTTTTTTCTATCTAGAGTTTCGTAAAACACATTTTCGAGGCCTATTTTGCCTAAGATAAAAAGATGGAAAAATATCCAATTTTTGACAAAACCATGGACTAACCCCTATGGGAAAGCCCTAATTTTTCGACTTTTTGAACTTATTGTGTTTTTAGCCTAAAACGTCGCTTTTTCTATCTAGAGTTTTGTAAAACACATTTTTGTGCCCAGTTTTGCCTAAGATAAAAAGATGGAAAAATTGCCAATTTTAGACCAAAACCATGGACTAACTCCTTTGGAAAAGCCCTAATTTTTCGACTTGTTGAACTTCTTGTTTGTTTAGCCTAAAAAGGTGTTTTTTCTATCTTGAGTATCGTAAACACTTTTTCGAAGCTTATTTTGAATAAGGTAAAACGATGGAAAAATTACTAATTTTTGACCAAACCCATGGACTGACCCCTTTGGAAAAGCCCTAATTGTTCGACTTTTTGAACTTCTTGTTTTTGTAGCCTAAAAAGGCGTTTTTTCTATCTAGAGTATCGTAAAACACATTTTCGAAGCCTATTTTACCCAAAGTAAAAAGATGGAATAATTGCCAATTTTTGACCAAAACCATGGACTAACCCCTTTGGAAAAGCCCTAGTTTTTCGACTTTTTGAACGTCTTGTTTTTTTAGCCTAAAAAGTCGCTTTCTCTATTTAGAGTTTCGTAAAACACATTTTCGTGCTCAGTTTTGCCTAAGATAAAAAGATGGAAAAATTTCCAATTTTTGACCAAAACCATGGACTAACCCCTTTGGAAAAGCCCTAATTTTTCGACTTTTTAAACTTCTTGTTTTTTTAGCCTAAAAAGGCGTTTTTTCTATCTAGAGTTTCGTAAAACACATTTTCCAAGCCTATTTCGCCTAAGATAAAAAGATGGAAATATTGCTAATTTTTGACCAAAACCATGGACTAACCCCTTTGAAAAAGCCCTAATTATTCGACTGTTTGAACTTCTTGTTTTTTTAGCTTAAAAAGGCTTTTTTTCTATCTAGAGTATCGTAAAGCACATTTTCGAGGCCTATTTTGCCTAGGATTAAAAGATGGATAAATTGCCAATTTTTGACCAAAACCATGGACTAACCCCTTTGGAAAAGCCTTAATTTTTCAACATTTTGAACTTCTTGTTTTTTTAGCCCAAAAAGTCGTTTTTTCTATCTAGAGTTTTGTAAACACATTTTTGTGCCCAGTTTTGCCTAAGAGAAAAGGATGGAAAAATTGCCAATTTTTGACTAAAACCATGGACTAACCCCTTTGGAAAAGCCGTAACTTTTCGACTTTTTGAACTTCTTGTTTTTTTTTTAGCTTAAAAAGGCCTTTTTTCTATCTAGAGTATCGTAAAGCACATTTTCGTGGCCTATTTTGCGTAAGATAAAAAGATGGAAATACTGCAAATTTTTGACCAAAAGCATAGACTAACGCCTTTGGTAAAGCCCTAATGATAATTTTTCGAGTTTTTGAACTTCTCTTTTTTTTAGCTTAAAAAGGCATTTTTTCTATCTAGGGTATCGTAAAACACATTTTCGAGGCAAATTTTGCGAAACATAAAAAGATGGAAAACTCGCCAATTTTTCAGCAAAACCATGGACTTACCCCTTTGCAAAAGTCCTAATTTTCGACTTCTTGAACTTCTTTGTTTTTAGCCTAAAAACGCCTTTTTTCTATCTAGAGTATCGTAAAACACATTTTCGTGCCCAGTTTTGCCTAAGATAAAAAGATGGAAAAATTGCCAATTTTAGACCAAAACAATGGACTATCCCCTTTAGAGAAGTCCTAATTTTTCAACTTTTTGAACTTCTTGTTTTTTTAGCCTAAAAAGTCGCTTTTTCTATCTAGAGTTTTGTAAAACACATTTTTGTGCCCAGTTTTGCCTAAGATAAAAAGATGGAAAAATTGCCAATTTTTGACCAAAACCATGGACTAACCCCTATGGAAAAGCCTTAATTTTTCGACTTTTTGAACGTCTTGTTTTTTTAGCCTAAAAAGTCGCTTTCTCTATTTAGAGTTTCGTACAACACATTTTCGTGCTCAGTTTTGCCCAAGATAAAAAGATGGAAAAATTTCCAATTTTTGACAAAAACCATGGACTAACCCCTTTGGAAAAGCTCTAATTTTTCGACTTTTTGAACTTCTTGTTTTTTTAGCCTAAAAGGCGTTTTCTCTATCTAGAGTTTCGTAAAACACATTTTTGTGCCCAGTTTTGCCTAAGATAAAAAGATGGAAATCTTGCTAATTTTTGACCAAAACCATGGACTAACCCCTTTGGAGAAGCCCTAATTTTTCGACTTTTTTAACTTCTTGTTTTTTAGCCTAAAAACGCCTTTTTTCTATCTAGAGTATCGTAAAACACATTTTCGTGCCCAGTTTTGCCTAAGATAAAAAGATGGAAAAATTGCCAATTTTTGACCAAAACCATGGACTAACCCCTTTGGAAAAGCCCTAATTTTTCGACTTGTTGAACTTCTTGTTTGTTTAGCCTAAAAAGGTGTTTTTTCTATCTTGAGTATCGTAAACACTTTTTCGAAGCTTATTTTGAATAAGGTAAAACGATAGAAAAATTACTAATTTTTGACCAAACCCATGGACTGACCCCTTTGGAAAAGCCCTAATTGTTCGACTTTTTGAACTTCTTGTTTTTGTAGCCTAAAAAGGCGTTTTTTCTATCTAGAGTATCGTAAAACACATTTTCGAAGCCTATTTTACCCAAAGTAAAAAGATGGAAAAATTGCCAATTTTTGACCAAAACCATGGACTAACCCCTTTGAAAAAGCCGTAACTTTTCGACTTTTTGAACTTCTTTTTTTTTTTTAGCTTAAAAAGGCCTTTTTTCTATCTAGAGTATCGTAAAGCACATTTTCGTGGCCTATTTTGCGTAAGATAAAAAGATGGAAATACTGCAAATTTTTGACCAAAAGCATAGACTAACGCCTTTGGTAAAGCCCTAATGATAATTTTTCGACTTTTTGAACTTCTCTTTTTTTTAGCTTAAAAAGGCATTTTTTCTATCTAGGGTATCGTAAAACACATTTTCGAGGCAAATTTTGCGAAACATAAAAAGATGGAAAACTCGCCAATTTTTCAGCAAAACCATGGACTTACCCCTTTGCAAAAGTCCTAATTTTCGACTTCTTGAACTTCTTTGTTTTTAGCCTAAAAACGCCTTTTTTCTATCTAGAGTATCGTAAAACACATTTTCGTGCCCAGTTTTGCCTAAGATAAAAAGATGGAAAAATTGCCAATTTTTGACCAAAACCATGGACTAACACCTTTGGAAAAGCTCTAATTATAATTTTTCGACTTTTTGAACTTCTTTTTTTTTTTTTAGCTTCAAAAGGCCTTTTTTCTATCTAGAGTTTCGTAAAACACATTTTCGAGGCCTATTTTGCCTAAGATAAAAAGATGGAAAAATATCCAATTTTTGACAAAACCATGGACTAACCCCTATGGAAAAGCCCTAATTTTTCGACTTTTTGAACTTCTTGTGTTTTTAGCCTAAAACGTCGCTTTTTCTATCTAGAGTTTTGTAAAACACATTTTTGTGCCCAGTTTTGCCTAAGATAAAAAGATGGAAAAATTGCCAATTTTAGACCAAAACCATGGACTAACCCCTATGGAAAAGCCCTAATTTTTCGACTTTTTGAACTTCTTGTTTTTTTAGCCTAAAACGTCGCTTTTTCTATCTAGAGTTTTGTAAAACACATTTTTGTGCCCAGTTTTGCCTAAGATAAAAATATGAAAAAATTGCAAATTTTTGACCAAAACAATGGACTATCCCCTTTAGAGAAGTCCTAATTTTTCAACTTTTTGAACTTCTTGTTTTTTTAGCCTAAAAAGTCGCTTTTTCTATCTAGAGTTTTGTAAAACACATTTTTGTGCCCAGTTTTGCCTAAGATAAAAATATGAAAAAATTGCAAATTTTTGACCAAAACAATGGACTATCCCCTTTAGAGAAGTCCTAATTTTTCAACTTTTTGAACTTCTTGTTTTCTTAGCCTAAAAAGTCGCTTTTTCTATCTAGAGTTTTGTAAAACACATTTTTGTGCCCAGTTTTGCCTAAGATAAAAAGATGGAAAAATTGCCAATTTTTGACCAAAACCATGGACTAACCCCTATGGAAAAGCCTTAATTTTTCGACGTTTTGAACGTCTTGTTTTTTTAGCCTAAAAAGTCGCTTTCTCTATTTAGAGTTTCGTACAACACATTTTCGTGCTCAGTTTTGCCTAAGATAAAAAGATGGAAAAATTTCCAATTTTTGACAAAAACCATGGACTAACCCCTTTGGAAAAGCTCTAATTTTTCGACTTTTTGAACTTCTTGTTTTTTTAGCCTAAAAGGCGTTTTCTCTATCTAGAGTTTCGTAAAACACATTTTTGTGCCCAGTTTTACCTAAGATAAAAAGATGGAAATCTTGCTAATTTTTGACCAAAACCATGGACTAACCCCTTTGGAGAAGCCCTAATTTTTCGACTTTTTTAACTTCTTGTTTTTTAGCCTAAAAACGCCTTTTTTCTATCTAGAGTATCGTAAAACACATTTTCGTGCCCAGTTTTGCCTAAGATAAAAAGATGGAAAAATTGCCAATTTTTGACCAAAACCATGGACTAACCCCTTTGGACAAGCCCTAAGTTTTCGACTTTTTGAACTTCTTGTTTTCTTAGCTTAAAAAGCCATTTTTCTATCTAGAGTATCGTAAAACACATTTTCGTGCCCAGTTTTGCCTAAGATAAAAAGATGGAAAAATTGCCAATTTTAGACCAAAACCATGGACTAACTCCTTTGGAAAAGCCCTAATTTTTCGACTTGTTGAACTTCTTGTTTGTTTAGCCTAAAAAGGTGTTTTTTCTATCTTGAGTATCGTAAACACTTTTTCGAAGCTTATTTTGAATAAGGTAAAACGATGGAAAAATTTCTAATTTTTGACCAAACCCATGGACTGACCCCTTTGGAAAAGCCCTAATTGTTCGACTTTTTGAACTTCTTGTTTTTGTAGCCTAAAAAGGCGTTTTTTCTATCTAGAGTATCGTAAAACACATTTTCGAAGCCTATTTTACCCAAAGTAAAAAGATGGAATAATTGCCAATTTTTGACCAAAACCATGGACTAACCCCTTTGGAAAAGCCCTAGTTTTTCGACTTTTTGAACGTCTTGTTTTTTTAGCCTAAAAAGTCGCTTTCTCTATTTAGAGTTTCGTAAAACACATTTTCGTGCTCAGTTTTGCCTAAGATAAAAAGATGGAAAAATTTCCAATTTTTGACCAAAACCATGGACTAACCCCTTTGGAAAAGCCCTAATTTTTCGACTTTTTAAACTTCTTGTTTTTTTAGCCTAAAAAGGCGTTTTTTCTATCTAGAGTTTCGTAAAACACATTTTCCAAGCCTATTTCGCCTAAGATAAAAAGATGGAAATATTGCTAATTTTTGACCAAAACCATGGACTAACCCCTTTGAAAAAGCCCTAATTATTCGACTGTTTGAACTTCTTGTTTTTTTAGCTTAAAAAGGCTTTTTTTCTATCTAGAGTATCGTAAAGCACATTTTCGAGGCCTATTTTGCCTAGGATTAAAAGATGGATAAATTGCCAATTTTTGACCAAAACCATGGACTAACCCCTTTGGAAAAGCCTTAATTTTTCAACATTTTGAACTTCTTGTTTTTTTAGCCCAAAAAGTCGTTTTTTCTATCTAGAGTTTTGTAAACACATTTTTGTGCCCAGTTTTGCCTAAGAGAAAAGGATGGAAAAATTGCCAATTTTTGACTAAAACCATGGACTAACCCCTTTGGAAAAGCCGTAACTTTTCGACTTTTTGAACTTCTTGTTTTTTTTTTAGCTTAAAAAGGCCTTTTTTCTATCTAGAGTATCGTAAAGCACATTTTCGTGGCCTATTTTGCGTAAGATAAAAAGATGGAAATACAGCAAATTTTTGACCAAAAGCATAGACTAACGCCTTTGGAAAAGCCCTAATGATAATTTTTCGACTTTTTGAACTTCTCTTTTTTTTAGCTTAAAAAGGCATTTTTTCTATCTAGGGTATCGTAAAACACATTTTCGAGGCAAATTTTGCGAAACATAAAAAGATGGAAAAATCGCCAATTTTTCAGCAAAACCATGGACTAACCCCTATGGAAAAGGCCTAATTTTTCGACTTTTTGAACTTCTTGTTTTTTTTTTAGCTTCAAAAGGCCTTTTTTCTATCTAGAGTTTCGTAAAACACATTTTCGAGGCCTATTTTACCTAAGATAAAAAGATGGAAAAATATCCAATTTTTGACAAAACCATGGACTAACCCCTATGGAAAAGCCCTAATTTTTCGACTTTTTGAACTTCTTGTTTTTTTTTTAGCTTCAAAAGGCCTTTTTTCTATCTAGAGTTTCGTAAAACACATTTTCGAGGCCTATTTTGCCTAAGATAAAAAGATGGAAAAATATCCAATTTTTGACAAAACCCATGGACTAACCACTTTGGAAAAGCCCTAGTTTTTCGACTTTTGAACTTATTGTTATTCAAGCTATAGGAATCTATGGGTTGTACGTTGAGAAAATCGGAAAAGAAAAGTAATTATACTAAGCGGCATTACGCTGAATGAAAACAACCTCTTCGCTGAAGGCTAGTTTGACATGCGAAAAACAATTTTTCAGTAAGAAAAAAATGAACCCACGAATACTTCCAAAACATTGTTTTAAGCATAAAGGCGATCATTGTGCATGGTTCGGCTTCAAAATAGCATAAAATTAAGCTAAAAGAGATCAAAACAATCTCACGTTCTCGACTTCAGAACGTCATGTCACAACGTGTTGCGCATGCGCAGTGACACCTCAAAAGAAATGTCACGTTCCCGGTTGCCGTCGTGACGGCCTAAGGTGCCTATTTTGTCTCAGCAAACCCGAAAGAGCCAACCTTTGTTTCGAAATGCAGTTCATTCGAGGTTTTAATTGTTATTCTGTACCTCCTTCTCGTCAGCTAAACTTCAAAGCAAGTTTTCACTGTCATAAAGGGTTGTTTGCTTCAGTTCGAAGGAAACTTTCCGTGGATGATCTACCAGGCCCACATTCAAATTTGAATGGGTTTTCATTTGCGAAGAAATTTATTTTGGATGGCCTTAAACTTCTTCCCTTTCAACAGAAAAAGACTGATTTAGATCTTGGAAAAATCCTGTTGAAAGCGCAGTTAAGGAATGTCAAAAACTTTGGTCCAATTTTTATGACGAAGTACACAGGTCTAAGAACTGTTGTAAATGTCAAGATTTCGAATCCTCTGGATGCAGCTGCAGTATTTCGGGAGGAGGGACGTTCTTACGGTGGTCCGTAAGTGACATTCGAAGCAAAGTAAAAAAAAGGTGTATTAAAAAAAAAAATTTGTTTTGGATCCGCAGTTTTTATCCAGCCAACATGAATTTCATTATTCGGCATAGCTGTTTTCCCCAAAGTTATTACTCCGGATTCAAAGTTATTATTCTGGATCCAGAGTTATTTCTCCGGATCCAAAGTTTTTACTCTGGATCCAAAGTTTTTACTCCGGATCCAAAGTTTCTTACTGTGGATCCAAAGTTAGCACTCCGGATCCAATGTTTTTACTCCGGATCCAAAGTTTCTTACTCCGGATCCAAAGTTATTATTCCGAATCCAAAGTTATTTCTCCGGATCCATAGTTTTTACTCTGGATCCAAAGTTTCATACTCTGGATCCAAAGTTATTACTCCGGATCCAAAGTTTTTACTCCGGATCCAAAGTTTCTTACTGTGGATCCAAAGTTTTTTCTCCGGATCCAATGTTTTTACTCCGGATCCAAAGTTTCTTACTGTGGATCCAAAGTTATTTCTCCGGATCCAATGTTTTTACTCCGGATCCAAAGTTTTTCTCCGGATCCAAAGTTTCTTACTGTGGATCCAAAGTTATTTCTCCGGATCCAATGTTTTTACTCCGGATCCAAAGTTATTATTCCGAATCCAAAGTTATTTCTCCGGATCCATAGTTTTTACTCCGGATCCAAAGTTGTTACTCCGGATCCAAAGTTTTTATTCTGGATCCAACGTTCTTTCTCCGGATCCAAAGATCCCATCCAATATAATATTCCGATACTGGAATTTGAACACGTGCAGTTCATCGTTCAACATGGCGGGTCAAGGTGGAGGTGTGGAAGAGGTAAGTTTTCCTTCCATTTGCTCTCTTAATTAATTTGATGCACACCCTAACGAGCGACTTAAGTATTTTGAAGCAATTTTCGGCTTAACTGCAGAATACCCTGCCACTTATTTGAATATGAACAGCAATTGTTATATACCCAGGACGTAACATGTCGATCAAAGTCGATCATCGAAAACGCAGTCGATAAGTCAATAGTACTTGAAATTTGTCGATAATTGTCAATCGACAAGTCAAATTTGTCAATAAAAGTCGATAATCACAAGATTTTTACCTGTTTATCGATTTTATCGACAAATTTTTCAATCAGCCACGAAATTCAAGTAACCAAACCAGTAATAGCTCGAATGACTTTTTTCAGCCTTTTTATGAAAGTGTAAAAAGCTCCAAAGTAAATCTGTATGTATGGCAATAAAGCTAAATAAAAACCTGAACAACCAAGTGGTCTGTTATTCATTGTAGAATAGAATGTTTAAATTACCTCGAGAAATGATCGATTAACAGCTTCAGCTGAGCGAAATCGCGATCTGTAACATAACTCGGACCAACCTAGTTCCCTGAGTCTCTCTTGGCGGTTACGAGCTTACAATTACAGTACAAGAGCGGTAAAATGAAGTCTTGGCATAGCTAATGCTGCTTTATTAATCTGTCCTCGGCAACTGTACTCTTTTTTCCCGCCATACATCGTTTTTTGTATTTCCGATTTTGTATTTGTCGATTGAAATCGATCAAATCGATCAAAGTCGATCAAAATCAATCATAATCGAACAAAGTCGATAATCACATGACATTTTGTGATCCACTTTTATCGATTTGCGATATTTGTCGATTGATTTGTATCGACAACGATCGAATTTTAACGACTATTGGAATTACCGACATGTTACGTCCTGATATACCTCGTTCTTCAAAGCACACCGACACATGTACATAATGGTGGCAGGGTACGCCAACTCTGTCAAGTATGGCTTTACCAGTGAATGGGCAAGCCTTTTGTTGAAATGTTCATTGTGCACGCCTGACTCGTAGTATTGCACGCGGCAGCCCAGCACTGCCTCATCGAAACTTGCACCTAATTGAAAACAAAAGATTTGACGGTCACACAGCTCGACAAGTCTCGGTGAGTTTTAGAGCCAAAGGCTTGAATCAAAATGGAGGTGAGGGCGTTCACCGCGGAAGATTAAAAAAACAAAAGGCTTAGGCTATTCTCTGTCTTTTTCATAACATATTTTTAGAGACCTTATTGAGTAACAGGACCCGCATTTTTAGCATTTATTGATGAACACAATGAAGTAGCTTGTCAGTCCTTTGGTTTGTCAGTGAAAAGCAAAAACTCAACCGTAGGTTATTTTACTAACTTATAACAGTGTGCTGAAATGTTCTTCCTAATGGTCGTTTCACAAATGAAAACTGGCTCTTTTCAACGCCACAACATAAGCTTACAAAAAAATTATCTACTACACCTTTTTATAAGGTTGCTTTGGTTCACCATTGAGGAAGTTGTACTTTTTGAACAGTATGCATGCATGACTTCCAGTCCAACAGATCATATTGCATGCAGTGAACATGGCTGGGTCTAACTTTGCACATGCGAGATCTTGTCAAGTTCTGCCATACTCTGCACAATGGGTGATTAATGTTATAGCTTGCTGATAAATATTTTAGCTTGATCTTAAACAGACTGAATTAATTTGGTGTTTTCATAAGAATAGTACCCAGGGCCGGGTTGTTCAAAGCTGGGTTAAGATAACCCAGGGTTAATGTGAAATTTGAATTCAGATATGAAAGCTTAAAAAGTAAATTTAGATTAATTATTTTTGTCAACTAGTTGATGATTGGATGCTCTTAAAAATAACAGAAAAAAAAATCCAAGAAAATGCTTTTGAACAAAAGAAAAAGAAACCGGGGTTAAATGTTACCCTGGTTTAAGTGCTAATCAGCCTTCGAACAACTGGGCCCAGGTCAATAATTTCATCAATCATGACATTTGTATTACTACAAGTATTATCATCATCATTATTATTGTTGTTGTTGCAAGTGTTATCACGTGGGTTATGACCATGGATTGCTTATCTGTGGCTGCACAGAACAGAGTTAATAGGCTGGCAGAGTAAGCTAAGATTAGCTAAGCTTGTTGGTAGAGTATGGAAGTAATTTGGTGGCTGAAGAAAACCACAACATAAGAAGTTTGATTTAAGTAATTTTTATTGGACAGTTTCAAAAGATAACTTAAATTATTAACACATGCGAACATTTTCGAATGACATCATAGCAGCCTTGTTGGTTTCCCGAAACAATGAAACTGTGGGGATATTGAACCCCTTTTCTCTTAGAAACACTTTCTTTTGTTCCAATAAATTTGCTTAGCTGCTGGCCACATGAGCAAAAACACTCTATACATTATTTTATTCACAAATCACAATGGCAAAACCACTCGCCAAAAAACAGCTGCAAGGCTTTTTGTACAAAAAGAGGTTGTTGAATGTACTTGTTTGATATCTCAACATCATACATCGGGAGGGGGGGGGGGGGCGCTTTTGTAGAGATAATCATCATCATTAAGATCACCATCTTTATTTATACACGGTTACAAACATCTATTATTATAAAAAAATAACATGGTTGCCACAGGTCAGGAAATAGTCAGGGGAAAAATTTCTTCAAGGTCAGGGAAAAGTCAGGGAATTCCACTTGGAGTCAGGGAAAAGTTAAATGTTTTAAAGAAGTCAGGGAAGGGTGAAATTTTAAGAGAGAAATCTGTTCTTTTCCGTCTACGTGTACTGTTTTCTAACATTAAAATTATGTTGTACAATTTACAGACATGAACCCTGTCATATTTGCAGAATGTTGTTCATGAAATTGAACAACAAGTGGTTGTTGGCTTTTCAAGAACATCAATTATTTTGCATGTTATGTAAATAAACTGTCAATTCATGTACTGACAGGGGTTTTGTCTCCAGTCAGACTCTGGACACAATTCCAATCCAGAGAATGCAGGAAATTGCATCTTAGAGAGTCCAATTGTAGATCCACCCTAGACGTTTTTGACTCTGGCACTAAACATTAGCACCTGTGGCATGAATCATGCAAGTCCGCCAGCTGGACCTCTGCACCCAGTACTTCCAAATGCTACCTAAAACCCTGATATACACTGCAGGTGACTTGCTGAAAGCATAAATAAATAGGTGGAGGGGATGGCTGTGAGGGGAGGGTTGACTCCATCATCAGAAATTGTTAATTCATTTGGTCAGGGAAATTTTACATTTGCCAGGAAAAAGTCAAGGAATTTCAGACACCTCTGGCTGTGGCAACCATGAATAAATAGATATTCTAATAATAGATATTTGTTCGGTCCAAAATAGGTTGTTACTGAGCAAAAACAGGTTTGACCTAACAACTTGACAGGCACCAGGCGGGAAATTGTTTCAATCCCTGCAGGTTGTATACAACCATTTATAATAATAATTATTATAAATAACTATAATAATTAATTATTAATGAAATAATTATAATAATGGTTGTTATATAATTGTTATATTTCCCTTTTTTGTGTGTGTTTTGCATTTTATCAGGTATGTGAGTTTTTAACTCAACGTGGTGTCAATAGTGAAATAGTAGAAAAGTTTAGAGTAGAAAAGGTAAGTTTATTATTCAGGGCCCAGTTGTTTGAAGGCCGATTACGCGCTAACCCAGGCTTCCCTTGTGCATGTAGAAGTTAAACAGTAAGCGAAACAATCAATCCAAGATATTGAAAGTTGGCTGCAGGGGACAATAGTAACAGTGACTTCACTATTTTTTTACTTGCCGTTTTATTTGATACTACCGGTAATAGTGTAAATTGGGTAATTGTGAGAGAATATAGAATAACTCATTTCCTACCAAGAAACTTAAAACAGTAATGGACCACAAATTCCCTTTTGCAGCTTTTTATTTATTTCTTACACTTTTTGGACGCCTGTGGCTGTCAGAACATTGCTACAGTTAACAAGAAGTGATGTAATAAACACACTATAACATGAGGTGTAAAAACGGCAAAATGGCAATTGTTACAACATATTTTAGACCTCAAGCCTGAAAAATGTTAAACCAAACGATGCTGATCAGGTAATAGAATAGCTTTTGTGACAGTTTTCTGTTCTTTCTTTTATCAATGCAAGAAAGACCACTAATAGTTGTACTAATAAATTAGCCTTTCAGGTTTGTTCTCTCAAACGAATATATATTATTTTTGTTGCTTTTGTATTATGACATTCCAGGGAATAGAATATTTTATACACTGTTGCATACAAGGCTAAACTATAAACTCACGGTTTGTTTATTCTTCAAAAGAAATAGTTGGACAAGTCACTACCAAGAACATAATGAAAGCTGACGTTCACTTTAGTGGTCAGGGTAGCACTGCCCTTAGAAAAATTAAAAATTTTAACAAATTGACCGGCGATATTGTCAACTTGATTTTAACTTTTACAACAATAATCTCTAAATTAATCAATTTACTTTAACTTGAACCTTCAAATGAACTGTTTTGATTGGTTTCCGTAAAGTCACGTCCGATTAAATTGTGACGTACATTTTTTTCTGATTTTATAGTTTGACTATGTTGCTGTTCAATACAGCAGTGAAGCGTCCTTAAAAGAACTGGGATTAAAACTGGGTGATGTATTTGCGCTGAAAGCACTTGCAGAGAAGATTACTTTACAAGACGAAAAGCCCAAAGATGACAAAGAGGAAAGGAAGAGAAAGTTACTCGAAATCCTACAAAAGAAAGCTGATGGCTCTAAACCCAAGCGCACTTGCACTAAAAATAACTCTGGCAGGACTGCTGCAAGACCTAAAACACGAAGAATTCAGCTAGGCTTGATGAGTTATGATGCGAGCAAGAACAAATACAAAAGGGTTTCCTTGGTCAAAGGAGGTGGCACAAGAAAGGTAGACCTTCCTGTTGACTTTAACAGAGATGATGTAATCAAATATGCAATCAAGCTTTTTTTCCCAGAAGATGAATGCACTTCAGACGTCAGTTACGATCTAGCAAATTTCAAGCAAGAGCCAGTGTCCAAACTCGTTGATACTCTTGGAGCAAAGCACGATTTTACTATCCAGAAATACTGTGAACTGTGCAAGACCCACCAGTTTAACCTATATCTTCTTGTGAAAGAAAATCCTATTGTTGTAGAAGATGAAGAGCTTAGAGATGACGACAGTGCGGATTTGTTGATCCCTGTTTTCGATAGTCCTTTGGAGGCTGGCTTAACAGACTGTCCACCAATTGAAAACAGTAACCTACAATTGTTATCTGAAAGTCACTCTTACCACACTTCCAGCATGTCGTCAGCAGGTAGAAATTATGGAAGGAACGGGATCACAGAAAGGCACAACCCTTCGTCCACATGTACCTCTACTGCGGGAACAGATGGACAGGAAACGTTTTTAAACTGGACCCTGATGGGATCAAGTTCTGACCGTCTTCAGCTGAGGAAGGAGCAACAGGACGAGTTGGAAAAGAGTTTGAAAGTAGATCGGGAAAAAGAGGCCTTAAAACGCGACGCAGCTGAACGTCAAGAGTCTTTGGAATCCTTGAGATCCGCCAGACGTTCTCGTGTTCCTCCTGAACCAAAAGAGACGTCAGATGAGGAAAAGGTCAAGATTTCCGTTCGGCACCCTTCCATGGGATCTGTTTCTCGCTGGTTCCTCAGAAGAGAGAGAATGCTTGTAGTTTATGATTGGTGTGGATCACTCTCGTTGGAGCCAGAGTTTTTTGGTCTCTACACCGCAGTGCCGAAGACCTTTGTTTCCCCTTGTGAGCAGGTTACTTCTGTGGCGGGAGCGGTTCTTTATGTTGAAGAACAGTCCGCCCCTGTAAGCTTGAGCAATGACGAGCTGGAGGTGTCTTTAAAGGGTTTTGGCTTGCCACATCCTGACCCGATCTTTGATGGCCATGAAACGATTGAAGACGACGACGTACCTTCAGCCTGGTATGATTTCACAACTAGCCCCTTATCTCTCGAGAGCGAATCGGACGAGCATTGCAGGTAAATGTTTTTTTCTTCTTGTTCTTTCTGTGTCAACGAAAGAAATTTTTCTCAGTTATATTGAATACCCTGTACATGTATTATGAAGTGCACCAATAAGTTTGAATGTTGTTTTGCTTCGTTTCTAAGTGGTTGCCCTTGCAGCAGGTGCAGCTCTTCTACGCAAACAATGGGTGACAAAATTAGTTGAGATACGTTTTGCGTAAAGGGTCTCTCTAACGTTTTGCTTACATGAAAAAGAGAAAATAACGCATTCCCTCCCCCATCCCCTCCATGCAATGTCGTGCCGCTGTCCGAGCTACCTGTAGAAAACAACAAACACCCCAACTTTAAGTGAAGGCGAGACAGGAGGGGCATCTGAACAATTTTGTCGCTGATTGAAGTTTAACGATCATTTACGTAAAACAATATTTTAGATAACAGAGAATTAATAACTGTCCGTCTTCACCGTCACTTTAAGTGGCAAGTTTAGCCACTTCTCTTGATCGCGCATCGCCCTTGCGCTTGAAAACCCCTTCTTACCATTTTAGTTTTTACATTAACGTTAGTATTATAAAAGACGTTAGGATGCATTGTATAATGCACTACAGGTGAGCAAATGATCATTCCAATAACGTGGAGTCATAAATTAATACAATTAATCTGATTGTTTATTTTTTGTTTTTGTTTGTGTTCTCTTCGCCTCTATATCAAGTTGAATTTCAATGTATCGTAAGGGATACTAACTCTTGCTGAAAGAACTGACACCCATTGTGTTGCTTGAATCGACCTTAATCTCTTCTTCTCTTCTCTTCTCTTCTTTTCTAGCGCATTGACAAATTCTACATCACGTCTTGAGAATTCTCCATTCGTGGACGAGGTAACTATTTCCGCTTCTTTCGTAGCGGGCTCTTTAAGAGGTTAACTCTGAAAAATTTAGTTTAGTTCTTAATATTAATGTTTACTGTTTTCATTAGACCCTAACAGAACGGCGTGCAAAGCTCAGAGATGAATTGTATGATGCATGCGAAGTTATACAAATCCGACTTTCAAGAGAGAAGATACTGCAGAAGTTACTTGAAATGTACAAGACATCAACAGATATTGGTTCTGCGATCCTTTCCTTTATCCTGGAGGGTGAACAAGGACTTGACATGGACGGGGTGAAACGCGAGGTGTTGACAATCTTCTGGGAAAGGGCCTTTGAGAGGTTTTTTGAGGGACAGGCCACTTTTGTTCCAAGAGTTGGACCCGATGTCTTAGACAGCGACTACCAAGCCATCGGAAGAGCCATGAGCCATGGCTACCTATTAATAGGTATTTTTCCAAATACCATCAGTAAAGTTTTTATGGCTGCCTTGCTTGCTGGTAAAGATGTCCTGTCTGCAGATGACTACATTTGCGGCCTTTTGGATCACCTGTCAGAATACGACTCCTTACAGCTTAAGAGTGCGCTTGAAATGTCGACGACTGCTGGTGTTTTTTCAGAGGAGACGTCCACGTTCCTCCTGGATTTCGTATCGGAATATGGAGTGGTTCAAATCCCAACACCCTCCTCACTACGAGGTATTTTGGTCAATGTCGCTAAAACGGAACTAATTGCAAAGCCTTCTGTTGCTATAAATGAGATTAGGACTGGGATGTTCGAAGGCAAGTTCCACAAATTGTGGAGAAATTTCCGCAAAGCAGAGGTAGATTATCTCTACGACAAAATGAGGCTCACCACCTCAAAGGTTCTCAAGATGATACGCGTAAATGAGATGTCGCTGAGTAAGCCGCAATCGCAGGTACTCCAGTTTCTAAAGCAGTACATCAGAGGTCTAACCCCCAAGGAGTTGCAGTCGTTCCTGCGGTATGTTACGGGAAGCTCTTTACCAGTAGTGCAGAGCATCAATGTTATGTTTCATCCGCAGGCTGGAAACTTTCCCTTGGTGTATATTCACACCTGCTCATCTATAATTGATCTCCCTTCTGGTGGTTATACTGGATTCCAAGATTTCCGAGTCCAGTTGGATAACACACTGAAATCTCCAGAAGCATGGCAATTTACATCAGCCTAACACTCTGCCAGTCTTGCCTTTTAAACTGTCGGTTGCTCGTACAGTTTTGTCCTGATCCAGGCAAAGTTAGATGACTACTTTCTTAGTGGTATAGTTACTGTTACGGTTGTTTTTATTAGTTTCCTCAATTTCGGACCAAAAACGTGGCTTCTTGGATCCTGCAGGAATTCCCTATACTTTAAATCAGCGATGAAATAGCCATAAGGAAATTGCGTTTGCCTAATCTTAATATAAGTGCGTAGAAAACAAAGGACTTTGGAGCACTATTTACGTCAGCCCGTACCATATTGATCAGTTGGTGTTATAAGATCCTTTAAATTTTATTTTATTGAAAGTTTACGTTTTCTTGCTCTCACGGGAAATGTGAAATGAACATCGGTATTAATTTCAGGATTGTTTTGTTACAGTTTTGCTGTTACCTATACCTTTTACATCGTTTCAAGTTTCAGTTACGTTACGCTTTTCGCAATCTCGATAAGCTCTTCAGATTAGTTACCTCACGCCGAGGTTTTATATGACGAAAACCAATTTAAAACTGTAACGTTATTGATAAACAAGTTCAAAAGGTCGGAGTTTGCTGTCTATTCCTGTATAACTTGTGGAAATAGTGGAGGTTTTTTAAAGAAAGATAATTGAAAATGTTTACCTTCAAGAAATACCCAATAAATGTTGTTTTGAGGTTAATATTGCCATGTTGTATTTTAAGGTTCAGAGCAGAATAGGTGATACTTGCCCGCACTTGGGGTACTCCCACGTATAAGCTATATTCACTGTTTTCACCGAGAACATAATTCACCTTGTCCCCCTCTCCCCAAATTTTGTATAAGCGTTGTCTTTGATTTCGCTTGGGACGACTGTGATACCCAGAATAAATTGGAAGCAATGGCTATGTAAAATTTGGGGGGGTAAACGAAGTGCGTTATATGGTCTCGGTGAAGATGGCGAATACATGTAAGTACGTGCCACTTAGTATGGTTTTCGAGGTGCCCAGTGCTTAAATAGGACATCACAACCTAACCTTTTTAAAGTACTCAGAAAACGATTTCAACTTGTTTTTTTTTTTTGTTTTTGAGAGAAGAAGCCAAAACAACCCCGTTCCCAGAGTCCTCTCCTTCTCACCCCTCTCTCGCTTGGCAGGGACGGGTAGGAGAGGATCCTGGGAAGGAGGTTGAAGAAAAAAGACCTACCATTTCGCGTCATCGGTTTTCCCTTAACACGGGTGAGTCAATTTTCTGTTTAAGAAAGTTTGCGGTTCACAGCTAATCTAAATTGGCCAAGGTCCGCCAGGATACACGTTAGTAGCAAACCGAGGAAGTGTGAGGCTTATGGCCTGTACTATTCTATTTTAAAACGCCACATTGTGCAATTACTTTTTATCCTAACAAACATTGAAATTAAAAACTGTATTTCTAAAGTATCGTGGGTGGTTTACCCGTGTTAACGGCGAGCACACGTGGACATTTTCTGCTCGTATTGGAACAGGTGTCCGCAGTAAACGGACTTACAAAATAAAAGTCAGCAAATTAAATGTTGTCAGCAAAGCATACAGCGACAATAGTGGCAACGCGAACGGAACGAAGTTTAATGCGTTCAGAATTAAAGTGCAAACTAAAGAAACTTTGTTTTCCACTAGTCCAAATAGCATCGCACTGCATCTATTTCAAAAGCGGGATAATCGTTTAAAGTAGTCTTAGATTTTTCCTTGCTTTGTTTAAGTTATGGCTTTTTTCATTTATTTTCAGTGAAGATGACTAGCCAGTTAATTTTAGGGTTACCGTTCTAGTCAGAACCAATCCAAAATATTTGATCGCTGCGAACACTAAGAAAGGCTCAGTGCTCTAAGCGATCTTTGTATCATATGGAAACATGCCTCACTGAATACAAAATAAAAAGGGAGTCTGCTTGAGCGATCGTGGCTTATTTCAGGCTCACAATCGGGAAGAGCGAATAAGTGAGTGCAAAAGCGGACAAGGACTCCTTTTGTGCGCTCTTTTCTCTTTCTTTTCTTTCAGTAGCCCGACTGGGGAGTCTGAAACAGGTTACAGCGGTATAACTCATTGCAAAACATCCCGAATACTCTAACCAGTTTATTAGCCAAATATTGCAACACGACGTATGTTAAAACTGGTTCAGGTACTCTTTATGGTTAGGAGGCCACAATAAAGTTTAATTAAAACATGTTCGGCTTCATTTCCAGTGGATACTGGTTCTGCACTTCTCTTAAAAACAACGCTCTTTGCTATACAAAGCCTCCACAGAATGCAAGACCTTCCAGCTTCTGGCAATTTTGCTGAAACAACACCTTCAGCATTGCAGTGGTATTGTGTAGAAATCCAAGGGGATGGAGTTTGAATTCCAGGACCAGAGCCCTTAGATTACCTCTTAGATATCTTCAATGGCAACAAGAAGTTCTGAATAAACATCCAGTGCGCTTTGAGGACTGCTTGGCATTTCTAAATTTTTTTCATCCATGATAATCTGTGCCAACTCTGCAAATGTATCGGCGAGATGTGTGTCTGGAGATTGACAACATACATCCCTTGCTACATCTACATCAACTGCCGGGACATTATTGAGATAAGAGATCGTACTGGTGAGTTCAGGCAAGAAAAAAAGGGTTTCTGGTCTACCGGGAGGCGAAGATTCGTTAGATGAGGGTCTAATCTTATGAAGGTTCCACTCTTGCACAGTACGTGCTAGTTCATCTTGAAGTAAAGGCATAAAACAAAACGAAAGGCACTCTGCTTGGACTAAATCACTTTCGTTATATACCCCTTGATCCTTTAAATCTTTAAAAAAATTGATCCACCATTCCGTGTCGGATCTTCTCAAAAATCCCCACCACGCTTCAATCCTCTGGTTTGACACTGATCGTCCATAAAGGAAACTCTTCTGGCCAGCAAAATCGTCCTGGTCATCACTGCGAAAAAAGCGCTGCATAGCTGCCACGTTAACGTTTTCTGTTCCTTGATCACCACGAATTATACGGGGAGTACCTCCCAATTCCTTAACACAATCTAGAAAATATGACGCTACAAGCCTTGGGTTGTTATTGCTTCTTCCGACCTCGAGCCACATGATTCGACGGCTATAGCCGTCTATGGCTCCATGAATACAAAATCCGTAAGGCTTAAGTTTATCATAACCATCAATATGCCAAATGTAGTTGGGACCTTTTGAACGATATTGCCGTCTAATAAGCCTACGCCGTGAACGTTGTTCCACTCCATCAGGATCGAGGGTCTTTAAAATGAGACGAACAGAATGGCGATCAACAGTAAAACCATAATGACACCGTAATCGTTGGTGCATTTGTCGATATCCCAAAAGCCTCCCACTCCCTTCAAGCTCCCTTTCAACTGCAGTTATAACATCAACAGAGCTGCTGTAGGCTCGTCTCCTATACAAGCCTTTGGCACTAAGAATCCGTTTCAGCTGGCGAAGACTGATTTGAATGCCATGGCAAAGTAGGAGAAAGCCTAGAATCTCGCTGTAGTCAAATCCAAGATGAAAATAATGTTCAATCAATGAGTTCCTGTCAAGATGGGTCAGAGTATTAACGTGTGGTGGAAGAGCTCCGTGTACAACTACATGGTGTGTTGCCAGGACGACGATAACGTAGACAAGGCAGCTTGACAGCATTTTATTATTATGCCTGTGAGACAAACCGTAATATATAAAAGGGTGTAGTCAAGATTTTTTTTGTAAGCTTATATTGTGGCTCTGAAAGGAGCTATTTTTAGTTGTCAAACGACCATTGAGAAGAACTTAACAGCTGACTGTTATACGTAAATAACCTACGGTTGAGTTTTTACTTTCATCTGACAACCAAAGGACTGACAACCTAATTCACTGTTTTCATTGGTTAGCACAATATGTAACCATTTCAAAAAATCTCATTATTCAATATATATTTTTAATCTCACTACAGTGATGCCATGCCAACTCTCCCGCTTTTGGCGGGAGACTTACGCTTTTTTGCCTCGTCTCCCGCTCTCCCGCTTTGGTACATAAATCTCCCGCTTTTTACGTCCACTATAAATATTAAATACTTAGTAAAAAATAAAACAGACTTAGTTTGAGATTTAGCCCATTTTGAGCTCAAAACTTGAATTTTTCTTATTCGCAGTACGGTTTCTGGGGCATTTTTGTCTTTGACAAAGATTGTTTCTAGCATTCGAATTTTGATAGTATGTACCTCATGTAAGACGACATATAATGTCCTAAGCCATTCCTATTGGGAGCTAGGTCAATTTTTCGGGGGGGGGGGGGGGGTCGTTGAAATTCCGGGGAGGGGAGTAAAAAAAAGACAGTCTCCCAATTTTAGGACTATGTAGTGTAATAGGTGTATGCAGCTGTCTTCTGTTGTTACCAACTGTAATGTATAAGATTTTGTAATGTTACGTAAATTTTGGGGTATGTTATGGAATGTAAAAGGCCGAGAAAAGCATTTCTGAGCATTTTACTTTTTATATTTTGCGTAGGGGGGAGGGGGGGAATGCCCCAACCTTCATAAAGATTTTCGCCTTCTTAGGGGGTGTTTACATGACACCGGGGCGTCTTTCGCGCCGCGGCGAGTTCACTCCGGTTTCCTCTCATGGCTCTACATTTGTTTACATGATACCACCACAAAAAGTCATGCCGGCGCGAGTCGCCCCGGCGTGAGTTCACTCCGGTTGTCGCACCGGGGCGAGAATTTCACTCCGGTACGAAATCTCGCAACGGTATCATGTAAACACGAAACGATCACCCGTTTCGGTGTGAAATCGGTCTGCCGATAGACTGGAACGCGTAGCGCATGCGTAATGTTCGCGATTTTGAATCATACCTGCATTTTCTCAACATGAAGTGTACCTTCAAATAACGAGATGTGAAATAACCCAGTCATCATGTAAACGCGATACGAAATCAAAAAGTCAAGTCGGTATGAAACTCGCGCCGGTGCGAGTTTTCTCATGTAAACACCCCCTTAATCTCACAAAGAGTCGAGCTATATAACTGTCGAATCTCTGTGTCAAATCTTTTCTTCCTAATCGTACAAGGTGCAAATTTCGATAAGGCAGTGCTGCCGCTCTCAATGCTACAAGTAAGGCGTGCACAATAATCGTTTGAACAAAAGGCTTGTTCGTTCACTTGCCAACCCATGCTTTGCAAACTGATGTTTTACGAACAGAACAACACGTTCTGGTTTTCTCAGCATTAGATACTGATCAATTTCTCTAGCAAATTACTTCAAAATACTTAAGTCGCTCGTTAGGGTATGTATAGAATCAATTAAGAGACCAAATGAAAGGAAAAGTTACCTCGTCTGCACCTCCTCCTTGAGCACCCGCCATGTTGAACGGTTAACTGGATGTCACGTGTTCAAATTGGATTGGATCTTTGGATCCGGGGAAAAAAACTTTGGATCCACAGTAAGAAACTTTGGATCTCGCATAATAACTTTGGATCCGGAGTAAAAACATTGGATCCGGAGAAATAACTTTGGATTCGGAATAATAACTTTGGATCCACAGTAAGAAACTTTGGATCCGGCGTAAAAACTTTGGATCCGGAGAAATAACTTTGGATCCGGAGTAAAAACTTTGGATCCGGAGTATGAAACTTTGGATCCGGATTAAAAACTATGGATCCGGAGAAATAAATTTGGATTCGGAATAATAACTTTGGATCCACAGTAAGAAACTTTGGATCCGGAGTAAAAACATTGGATCCGGAGAAATAACTTTGGATCCACAGTAAGAAACGTTGGATCCGGAGTAAAAACTATGGATCCGGAGAAATAGCTTTGGATTCGGAATAATAACTTTGGATCCGGAGTAAAACTTTGGATCCGGAGTAAAAACATTGGATCCGGAGAAATAACTTTGGATCCACAGTAAGAAACGTTGGATCCGGAGTAAAAACTATGGATCCGGAGAAATAACTTTGGATTCGGAATAATAACTTTGGATCCGGAGTAAAAACATTGGATCCGGAGAAATAACTTTGGATCCACAGTAAGAAACTTTGGATCCGGAGTAAAACTTTGGATCCGGAGTAAAAACTTTGGATCCGGAGTGATAACTTTGGATCCAGAGTATGAA
Organism: Porites divaricata; assembly: GCA_038088405.1. Lineage (NCBI taxonomy): Eukaryota > Metazoa > Cnidaria > Anthozoa > Scleractinia > Poritidae > Porites > Porites divaricata. The sequence goes on along the minus strand of JBBMOI010000007.1, from coordinate 658,381 downwards.
ACTTTGGATCCAGAGTAAAAACTATGGATCCGGAGAAATAACTTTGGATTCGGAATAATAACTTTGGATCCGGAGTAATAACTTTGGATCCAGAGTATGAAACTTTGGATCCAGAGTAAAAACTATGGATCCGGAGAAATAACTTTGGATTCGGAATAATAACTTTGGATCCGGAGTAAGAAACTTTGGATCCGGAGTAAAAACATTGGATCCGGAGTGCTAACTTTGGATCCACAGTAAGAAACTTTGGATCCGGAGTAAAAACTTTGGATCCAGAGTAAAAACTTTGGATCCGGAGAAATAACTCTGGATCCAGAATAATAACTTTGAATCCGGAGTAATAACTTTGGGGAAAACAGCTATGCCGAATAATGAAATTCATGTTGGCTGGATAAAAACTGCGGATCCAAAACAAAATTTTTTTTAAATACACTTTTTTTTACTTTGCTTCGAATGTCACTTACGGACCACCGTACGGTCTCCTATCCGACCGGAGAGCCCTGCTATGAATCACTACAGGAAAAAAACTGACAAACTTCCGGGTTTGCTCTTCGGTAATGGCCGAAATTGGTCCAAATATCGACGCTGGGTGAACGATCGAATGCTGAAACCAAAGTGTGTGGAAGAATACATACCAACATTTAATGAGATTGTCACTGACTTTATGGCGAGGATGGAGAAACGTAAAGGAATCCATGGCTTGGACAACGAGGTACCCCAGTTAGAAGAAGAGCTCTTTAAATGGTCCTTCGAGTCGGTTTCGCAGGTGTTATTTGATGAAAGGTTTGGTGCTTTGGAAGATGAAATTGACCCTGAGGTACAGGAATTCATTCAGTCATCGTCCGACTTTCTAAACGCTAGTGCTTCCATCAACGTGCAACCTCCTTGGATGATGAATATTTTTCAGACCAAAATGTACAAGCAGTTTACACAAAGTTGTGACAAACTATATGAGTTTAGTGGAAAATGTATAAAGAGAAAACTGACAAAGTACGAAGAGCAAAATAGAAGCGCAGGTGAACGAAGTCAAACCCAAAACACAGAATTTTTAGAAGTTTTGGCTTCCAAATCTGATATGGCATACAAGGATATGGTAGCAACATATGTAGACATTTTCTTTGCTGGTGTTGACACAACATCAAATGCAGTTCTGTGGAGTTTGTATGAGCTGGCAAAAAATCAAGATAAGCAGTTTAAATTACATCAAGAAATTTCAACAGTTCTGAAGCCTGGAGAAATTGTGTCTGCTAACTCGTTGTCTAAGATGTCATACTTAAAAGCATGCATCAAAGAAGTACTTCGTTTGTACCCAGTCTATTTCCTTCACCGGGAAACTGAACAGGACTTGGTGTTAAGTGGTTATAAAATCCCTGCCAATACTCAGGTGATGATTTTGTCCTATGCAATGGGAATTAGCAACAAATATTTTGAAGAACCGTTATCTTTCATCCCAGAGAGATGGTTGCGTACCCAAAGAAGACCATCAAAGAACAGTTCATCTGTTGAGGCATTTGCTTCTTTGCCATTCGGGTATGGCATGCGCATGTGTGTAGGTCGGCGCTTGTCAGAGCTGGAACAGTACTTGCTGTTGAGTAGAATAATTCAAAAGTATCAAATATTTCACGTTGGTGAAGAACCCGAGCCAACTGTACATGGACTTCCAATTATACCAGATCGGCCTCTTAGAATACAATTTTTACAAAGAGAATAGACAGTGTTTATGACACAGTGAAACCTGTATAAGATGGGCACCCAACTCTTATTTAGTTTCCTCTTACTAGAGGGTGGGTGTCTAATTTTTAATATAGGGTCTTACAGATTTAAAAAGGTTAAGGTTTATTTATAGTGAAAGTGCACTTAGCTTACCCAGCTAGTTTACAGGCACTCCACTCAAGTAATTCTGAAACAAATAATGCAAATAGAACATAACTTACAAGAGTAATACCCCTAACTGGAAGGAGGCAACCAGGTGGCTATATTTTAAAAGTGTGGCTTAGGATTTGAACCCGGGACGACCATGAACAAATCCAGTAAATGACCAAAGTTGTACTTGAACTCTGGGACCGCCATATTGCAAGTCCGATGCAGTGACCACTTGGCCACACTGACTCCCTGTAAACAACAGATTTGCATGCACACACTGTAATTATTTCTTCTGTTTTAAAGCACCTCAGCTTCTAGTAAGTCAAACCCTTTCTCAAGTCTGGGGCACCAATAATTACATAAGCCTCCATAACTCATAATGGCTCATAATTTTAGTAATTCCATGTATTATAATATATGGTCTCACTTGGGCTGGGGCAGTTGCATTGGGAGGACCATGGCTGTTGCTGAAGCAGTTCACCTAACATCATTTTCAGCTCTTTTTGTATTGGCTATGGGCAGGCAGGCAGGCACAGCCTGAGAAAAAAGCCAACATTTCGTGACACCAGCTCTGGTTGCTTGGATGTCATTTCATGGGTAAACCAGTGATGGTGTCGCTATTTATGGCAGGGCCGGCTAAGAACTAAAATAAAATCCCTCCTAATTACAAATGGTGACTCAATGATCAGAATTAAATTGCACCCATGCAAAAAAATAATTTGAAAATTGATAAAATTCTTAAATGTCACAAGAAGTAAAGTGACATAAATTATAAGTATGGCTGATTCGTGTGAGCAGGGCCAGCTGCATCTATGAGTAGAGAATGCTGGAAAGGGAACAATGGTATTATAATCCCTAGCTTCTTTTTGCTATCAGCTATTGTTTCAGCCTTGTTCTCCATCTTGTTATCAAAATGTGGGTCATGTAGGAGCTGCTCGGAAGAGAAACCACTAATGGTGGCTGCCTAACTCTGACCCTAAACAATACTGAAACAATTGAAAGAATGACATGTCATTGTTTTCTGCAACCAATCAGGAGAGACCTTACAAGCAGCTCCTACACATTACTGAAATACGTTGCTAACTTACCTGCCACAAAGGCTGGTGTGGTTACCACCTGAAAATTTTATGTTTTTCCTTCAAGGCTGCCACTGGCCACAAGAGCAACTGGATGTCTGTATCGCTTGTATGCTGCCCTGCAAGGGTGTAATCTAGGCAGGCTGGGGGTGACTAGCTGCACAGTTTTCTATCATCCAGAGTGCTGTTCCTCAAAAGATGGTTAAGTTTAACCCAGGATTAAGCCAAATTAAAAGCATACTCTTGTCTAAGAATATGCAAACAATTCTGTTGAGCCTTTAGTCTGATATACAGTAATGATAACACAAAATGTTATTCTAAGCAATAAGTAGGAAGGTAATATACAAAAACAGAACAATATTTTAATCCTGGATTACCACTAATCGACCTTCAGGAACCAGACCCAGGGTAAAAAAAACGTTTTTGTGAGAATGTACTTGGTGATGTCCCAGCATGAAACTATATCCAGCAAATCTCAATAATATTATTTATTTATATATTTCACCACTTGCTTTTCACAATGAAAGTTCACAAGGATAAAATGTCATCACTATAGAGCAGGATACATGTCAAGAATCAAAGCACAAACATTGCAATTATTAATTTGTTTGCAGAGTTTATTAATGAATAAACAACAGATATTAACAAGGAACTAATGAAAAATATAAATTAAACTTCAAATGTTGTTTATAGTAGGAGTATTAACAGACCAATGTTTAGTTTATGATACGCAATGAATAATCCTTTGCGTATTTTCATATAAAATTAACATTTTCTCATAACTGTGCTTACAAGAAACATCTCAAATTTCTTTATTAAACTTGTTTTACATTAAAATTGTATCAAAACTGCTTCCTCCTCTTTCAACATGTGGAAAATCAAGTGTTGTATTCTAAGATAACGAAAATCTTCTTCCATTTGTTACTATAATAATAATAATAATAATTTTTACTGCTCCATAAATTTCTATTTTATTACTTTATTATTGTCCCTGCCTATTAAAGAGCAAGAAGAATAACTTTTGTTGAAGGCCTCAGAAGGAAACAAAAGATGCCAGCTTTCCCAGGATCAATTTCTGGACTTCTGCTGATTTCATCCAAAATACTGGCACTCCTACATCAAGTCAATCAAGAATCGATAAAGGATTACTCACTTGATTTGGAGACTATGGATCACACAGCAATTACTGTGATTGCTTAATAATTAATATTACAGACCTTTAGCATCAGGTTTTTCATGGAAAACCGCAAAATGTAACATGACCACAGCCTTGTGGTCACATTTGCAGTTGCAGTTTACCTTTCAACCGCAGGAAAAGCTTCCAGCGGTAAATGATTTACGGCAAGGTTTTTTGCCACTAAAAATTGTGCAGCCTCGCTTTTATAGGCACAAACTAGCTTTTTAAATCCATTTGCTATGTGTTTGTTGAATTTTTTAACTCAAATCAATGAATTATTCCTGTTTTTTGGGTGATAAAAGTGATGCACTTTCATTTGGTGAAAAACAACATGGCGGCACTAAACAATAAACACTTTGCTAAAACTTGAAATCTCGGCAACGTGAAACAGCAGATGCATAACTGCAAACTGCAGTTTGAGTTTTCCCATGAAAAATAAAAAATTGTAAGTAACTGCATTCTCAGGTTAAACCAAGATTTCCACTGTCACCTATGAATATAATTATTAACAGGCCCAGGAAACAAAGGAATTCCACTCAAACTATACTGGCTTAACCTTGCAACAGACTTAACTACAACATATATACTACCAGCAAGTACACTTTTAGTACTCTAGGAGGCCAGGTTTGAAAAAGAGTCCCAAAGCTTGATAGTTTTCATGCACATGCTAACCTACTGTAAGCAGTTCTAACATTCATTGTACCTGAGGCCAAATATCTTTAGTAAACATTGCTGGTAAGAAATATATTATTATAAATCATTATCATTTTTAATTACTAAAAACAATGAAAACTGAAAAGATGCAAATTGGCCGGGTGACACTAGTTTACATCAACCTTTTTTCTTAAAAAAAAATTAAGTAGACAATTAAATCTTGATGCATATATTATATTAGGATTGAGAGGGTTATGACATTTATCCATCCTAGATGTACTGGTCATGATCACTAGTTAATGTATGCTAATGATGTCCCCAATAATACTTATCTGTAACTTTATACTTATTATAAGTATAATAAATTGTTTTAAAAAGGGAAATGAAAACAACTTTTCTTTTTTATGCACTGTTCAAATTATACCACTGAAAGCCCAAAGTACTCAACAACAAATACTTGAAGCACTTTCAACAAATCCTGAACCACTTTGGGGTCAATTTCACCTTCATGGTCACAGACTTGATGCCAACAGTTAGGAAACGGTAATGAAATCAGATGAAGAATTTTGACATCTAGAAAAGAAAAATTAAAATGCATTTATGAAAGTATTTATAAGCCACAAAAACCATTAACATGAATGCAGCCAAGCCTGCTTGAGTGAAGTAAGGAAGCAACACCAGATTGTCTTGTTTTGTTTTGTTTTTTTATTTCTAACATCTTCAACGTGTAACAAAATCAGAGCTGTCATTAAGATCTAGGGGCCGGGAATTTCCCCTGGCTACTTTCATAGGAAAATAGAAGAAAAATAGAACCAAAAAAAATCTCTAGCTGTTTGATTCCCTGCCTACTTGAAATCTTAGTGACAGCCCTGCAAAATGACAAAAAGTGCCAGTATTGAAACAAGAAAAAGAAATTTTCCAAAAAAACAAGCCAATCTGCAGCCTCTCCTTTGTCTGGTACCTCTATAGGGTACTTAGGATAGAAAGCTAATATATCTTTGCATATACAGACTTCCTTACTTACAGACCAAACCAACCACTGTCACTCTGTGTTGAAGAAAATTCTCAATTTTAACATTTTTTATGCAATAGCTTTTACTTAATATAATAAACTATTGGTTCAAGGAATTTTAGAATACCAATAGTTCATTTAAGAGGTTGAATAAATCCTGAGTCATGCCAGACATTGATTTCCTTCAGGGGTTTTAATCTAATTTTTCGAAGAACAGCACATTCCCTTCATAACATTAGTAACAACACATTCTCCTTACATCACTTCAGGGCTTCTGATATTTCGTGTGGTCGCGAACCCATGAAATTCAGGTTTTTCCGCGAAATCCCGCGAAATTTCCAAAAAAACGCGAAATACCGCAAAATCCGCCAGAAATATTTCCAAATACATGTCGGCAAAACATATTTCATACTTATCTTGGCTATTAGACCTGTTTTATTCACCCCAAACGTCCAAATTTATCTTGAAACTTCGTCACTGCAACGAGTAAACAACATTAAACAACGCTGGTCATATCAATGCGAAAATTGAGTCGATTTTAGCGAAATTTGCCCAAAAAAAATCCAGCGAAATTGGCTGTTTTTTACTGATTGTTTCTTGGCAAAGTTCCCCCCCCCCCGAAATTTCCGATTTTTCTAAGAATCCTTCAAAATTTGAATTTTTTCCTCTAAAATCCCATGAAATCGGCCAATTTTTCCATGAATTTTGACTTTTTTCCCGCAAATATCCCGTGAAATGGGCCGATTTTCCCACGAATTTGTCCCCGAAAATCCCACGAAATTTTGATTTTTTTCCGCGAAATATCAGAAACCCTGTCACTTGTATATGATTTCTCAGTATATTGTTGATTGTTCACAATATTATTTGCTACAATACTTACTTCTCTCTAAGAAAGGTATATGATCATCCTCAACTAAATATCTGCGATCCATGAGCCCATGCATAAAATAGGGTTGAGGCCGTCGTTCTATGAGCCTGTTGGTGCTTATTAAGCGCCGCTCTGTCAAAAGAAACATAACAGCATCAGACAATAAAAATAAAAAAGTTTCTGAAGGATTAATTGACTGATCAGGTACATTTTTCCCACAGAGAATGGCCCAGTTTCCAAAAAAATAACACAATTTATTAATAAATTAATCAAAGTCTTCTTTTTTGAATGACACCAGCTATACCTTCCAACTCACTGGTGCACCTTACGCGGGAGTCTTAAACACCTGCTGATGGAGAAAGTCAATCTCACACCTACTCATACCCATGGACCAATATAATTATTTCTCATGCATGATGGAAAAGTTTGAGCCATTAGAGTCTAAATTTTTTAGAGATTGGTTTGTCTGTGAGAAATTCCTATCACTCAGGATAAAAATTGCATGGCTCTGCTGACTATAGAAGAGTTGCAGTGGACCAGCACTCAGGGTCTTTAACCCATTCGCCCCTGACCCGCCTGTAACCGCCCGTGCGGATCCACGTCCTTTCTACCCCTCGTGACGTCATCAGTTTTAACGGTCAAGGCCAACTTTGTCTGCTAACTTGTGTAGAGGGATGTTACTAAAAGGGGGAACGGGGAGCGGGGAGCGGGGAACGGAAGTCTAATAACCAGTAGTCAGCGGTATCCTCCATAAAAATCCAAAAAAATGGCTGTGGCCGATCAAGAACCCGGTAAGATCGATGATGGAGGAGCATCGAAACAACACTTAAGGTCGCTATTTTACTAATGAACTAATTATGCTCATGAGGTGCCTGAAATAATACGGAGGTAATAATTTCATGACATTGTTCACCTTTTTGCGTTTTACTGAACAACAAAATATGCTCCAACAGCAGTTGAAAGAAGCTACAGTCGGGACGAAAACTCTCAGAGCACAGCCATATTTGGAACTCAAGCAAATCTATACTGTGTCTAACTCACAAAGCAATGAACTACTTTTGCTTGACGCGTTTCGTAGGGTTTTGGCTTAAATACATGCTGAAAGATAATGTAGATCAAAGCAGTCAGGTGTATTTCCTCGACAGTAATAGTGTGGCAGTAGTAGTCGAGCTCCTTCCTAGCTGAAGCGTTTTTTTCAGGCCCACATTAAAACATGTTGGCAAGGAGATAAAACTGTAAGTCTAATAATATTATATTTACAAACCTATGATGAGAAGTAAGTGAAAATTGTATTATTTGAAAAGATAAAATGGATCAGGTTATTTAATACATGTATCAATAAAAGGCAACTTTAAACATATTAACGTGCAATGTGCCAGGAATATCAACCATACCTTGCTCTTAAAGATGTCAGTTGTTTCAGAGAAAATGGCTATGCTGTGGTTTTATTTTATTATAACCATGGTTTAAATTTTGCTTCCCTTTGTTTGGGGATACAGTAATATGAATTTTGTGATTATGAGTTCAAAACAAAGAGAATAAAATTCAAACTTAGGATAAAAGTGAACCATAACTGAGCTGCAATATTAAGTGTTGCAAGTATACATGGGGGAAGTACTTTGGTTGGAAGGTACTTTCTAAAGGTTAGCTGTTAAAATATGCATGGGAAGTATACTTCCTCTGTTTAGCCCTCTGGATCCTTTTTTTTTCCTAAGGGGACTCCCTTAATGTTTTTGCAAAGGGGAGCTCTGTTTCTTTTTAATGAACATTATTTTTACTGTAGAGAAAAATATTTCAAGCTCAGTGTAAAACTGAATGTGTCAGTGACTTAAACCAGTTAATATTGCCAAGCTGCTTTATTAGCTTGATTCAGTAATATTGCAGTGCACCTACCATTAAGCATCACATCATCAATGTTGCAGAGGTTGGCAGCTTATTAGAAGGTAGTTGATAAGCCTTCAAGCAAGCTGTCTGTAGTTTTGGAAATAAAGAGTTTAAGGTCTCACACAAGCGAAGGGAGGCAAAAGATTGGAGTACCAATATGTTTTTCAGTAAACACGTGCAACTGTATGTGTATAGTGGCCACATTACACTTACTCAATGTTTCATGTAAAATAACACAACAGATCTTGCTACCCATTTTCTCTAATTATATTTCCCCATCAGGGGGCATAATTTCTTTTAACATAGGTTAAATGAATAAAAATTCATTTAATGAAGCACAGTATCAAAGAAATTAAAGAGAAGAATCAGACTAGAGTAACAGTAACCAAGAGGAGGGGGGGGGGGGGGGGGGTTCACACCAAAAAGTTTTATACGAAGAGGCTCCGCCCCAGGGACCAACCCCTTACCTTTTTTATGTACCATTTTAGACAGAAATGGTACCCCTTTTGTATACCCTCTAGTGACAAATGGTACCCCTTTCACATACCTAATTTTGAATGCTGCATCCCTTTTTAACTGCGGTAAATATACCATCTTTACAATATGAATATATCGCTAAAACAGGTTTTCTTGTTTCTCACATCCATAAAATGCGTCTGTGACTGATCTCATATTGGTTCTTCAACTGAAATGACAAATGTCCCTTTCATATACTTCAACTATAAAACAACCCCTTCCCTTTCATGTACCTGAAGCCTGAAAAAGGTACCCCTTTCGGGGGGAGCCTCTCTGTTTTGGCCATTATAGTACCCCCTCCTCCTGCACCGAGAACAGTGCTTGATACAGTGATTATTTTACGACAATTTTCATTTTTCTTCAAAAGAAAGGGAGGGGTTTGGGATCTCATTCTTAGGGGGGGGGGGGGGGGGGGGTTGGTTAATTGAGGATCTGCAGCGAGTGAGAATCTTGCATTTAATGCAATCCAATGGTTTTGATTCAGGAAAGGGTCGTCAGGGGTATTTTGCAGAAAGACAAATAGCCACTGTACGACTTTGAAGTTTATTGATTAGGGTGAGGAAAATGAGTGAATTAGGTTCCATTAGGGCCATTATACTTGTCTATACTGGGCAAACTGACCTGAAACAACTGAATTGTTTCACAAAATAATAAAATGATATTATTTTATTTTCATGGATCAGTGAAACACTTCAATATCATGAATACTTGCAGTGTAGTAGATCTAATAATATTAAAAGCAGGACCAGATTGTTAACGTAGTCTTAGTAATTATGTGATGACATGGTCTATAACATTTTTCAAAGCAGTCATCTCTATCAAAGGAAATAAGAGAAGTCTGCACACAAGCTATCTGGCTACTTCGATGTATGTTACCTATCATGGAAACGTAGTTCATTGCTTTGTGGGCTAGACTTAGTATAGATTCGCTTGAGTTCCAAATATGGCGGCTGTATATGTGCTTTGAGAGTTTTTGTCCCGATTAGCTTCTTTCAACTGCTGTTGGAGCATATTTTGTTTCCTACGGATAATTGTTTAGTAAAACGTAAAAAGGTGAAAAATGTCAAAAATTACCTCCATATTATTTCAAGCACCTCATGAGCATATAGTTCAAGTAAAATAGCGACGTTATTTAAGTTTGTTTCGACGGTTCTCTTTCATCGATCATCGGCCATATTGGATTCTTATGCAGGTTACCGCTGACTACTCGTTCCCAGACTTTCATTCCCCATTCCCTGCTCCCCGTTTTAGTAACATCCTGTGTAGAGTGAAGAGATCTTTCAAACCATACCAGAATGAGCACAATTCAGTCAAGGACACCGGAGAAAAAGGCAAAAAACCGTGCAAGATTGACCTGTAAAACTCCATGAAAATCTTGTTCCATTTCCTTTCACCTTATCCTTTCACCTTTCCTTTCACCTAATCCTAAGATTCTAAAAGCTCTCCTAAAAACTCTTCCCATCAAAATGAAGCCTACTAAATGCCCAGCAAGAGAACAAAAATGAACAAGAAAAGCGAAAAAAGAGGGGAGGAGAGAAAGCAAAAAGTAAAAGTCGCATGCCCGAACTTTGCAAGCTCATATTTTGCATCTGGATCAGAAGACCGTGAAGTGTACGACCTGTAAACAGGTTTGTGGCATTAGCTCTTTATAGCATGACAGTGACCAGAAAACCACTCGACTAGCTTCAAAATGCGTTTTTCGGCAAAGTCTCCAGGAGCGAATGGGTTAAATAACTGAGGAGAAAGTGCTGCCTTTGTAATAACATCTGCAAACGGTTTGACTTTCTAGTCTTCTCGGATAAGGACGATAAACCGTAGGCCCCGTCTCACAAGCCCTTGCACATGTAATAAATCTGTGGGATGTTAAAGAACCCACACTGCACTCTTTGTAAAGAGTAGGCCTAGGGCATGTAGTGCCCGGTGTAGTGGTCTATCTCACTTTCACACTCATGTATGGGGGCATCATTACTCATTCCTTTATTACTTGTAAACGTAACACCTTAAGCAGCCTGGTAAAGTCCCCAAGACAGCAATGTTGTAAATTTTCCCTGAAAAGCCCTGAGGGGGGTGGTGTAATAGATATATGGCACTGAATTACACACATTTGAGTATCATTTGAAATATCTTTCTTCCTTGTTCAGTTGTCTACAACCATTAAAATGGATGGCATCACAAAAGAGGTTCTCCGTGATTATTAAACAATTAGGCGACGTGAAAATCAGCGAAAAGTCACTGAGACGAAGTTGAGGTGACTATTTGCCGATATTCACGTCGCCTGAGGCAACTAATTGTTTTAGTATAATTACATTGACGATTATTCAAGAAAATAAAATTATTGATAAATTTCCAACTCCGAAACATCAAAAAATCTTGCTGCCATTTTGAACACTGCTAGCCTTCAATGTTATAATCACCTTGCGGTGATTATAGCGGGAATTAAAGCGAAGCTCTTAGCCAATCACAGCGCTCTATTTTCGATAATCATCAATGTAATTATACTAAAGACAGTTAAGGTGTGACTCAATGACTGTCTTACCTATCTGCTCCAATCTCTGAAACAAATCGTCAGTCTCTTTGAAAGTATTATAAAATGTGGGTTGTGGATCAGAAGTACCAATTAGATCTAACAGTACCAAAGCATTCTGTTTCAAAGGAAGCGAGAAAAGAAACTTAATTACAAACTGATTTAGTTGCACTGATACATATAATTAATGTTACATGTATTCATTGAAAACATTTCTAAGCTTCTGATTTGCCAAAATCTCTGTGGTTAATTTCTGATGATGATGACAAATTTGGCAGATTTAGGTCAATAACTCAGTGAGTAATAAAAAATGTGATGAATGATAACAATCATCGAGAGATTAAAAGTTGGACAATTGACATCATAAACATCAGGGAAAGCAGCTCAGTGAGCTGTCTTGGTAAGCAGACCATGAGACAATGTGAAGGAGATTTTAATACTTAGTGCATGTGAAGGCAAAACACAAATTATGTGAAACATCTGTTCATATCCTGAAACTGTCTTGAAAAACAACGAATGTTTAGAAAAAAATTTACATTGCAGTATATATAAGAATTATGCTATCAATGGAACTTGATCTGCATATCGTAATGTGATATTCCTATATATTAATTATAATTATTATTTATTGTCAGTCAGTAAATTGGTTGTTTTAGAACTCGTACCTCTTTGAGGTAAGAACAAGCCATGTCCCCCAAAACATTTTTTCGTTAATTTTTGTTTTTCCTTTGCTTTGGGGTATGGTAATATACGTTAATGAATTTGAAACAAAGAAAACACAAAAATTAACTGAAAATTTAATTATATAAAATATTAACTACAACATATATCTAAGGAGTGTCCAATTTTTCTGACCAGCATACATCATTTTTGTAGGGGATTTCTCTCCAAGCCTTGTATCCTTATAATTATATTTCAAACTTACTATGGTGTTGATCATTGTGGTATTTGATCCCTTTGGATGAGTTGTGTTGCTCCATACTTCTGCAAGATGTCTTGAGCCATAAAGTGAGTCATTTTTTGTCCACTCTTTAAATGCTTCCTCACCATCAAAAAACACCATTTGCAAGGTGACATCTGATTGCTGTTAACAAAATAAATTTGGTACCAAACTGGCAAACTGAAGTCCTTAATTATGGCCATGACTGCTACACATTCATCTCTACACATTTTTCAAAAGGTTACAATAGTGTTGACTTTTTAAAAAGGTGTAATGTGCAGCAGTGTTGATAACACAGAGTCTGTAACATTGCATACAAAAATACAAATTTGTACAAAAAACTGACGTTAACAAACCTCATCATCATCATCATTGACCAGCCTATCTTGCCGCTGCTCCTGTGCTTTAAACAAAGGTGTCACTGTCTTGGCAATTTCAATCAACATTGCACATGGCATGGCTGAGTCTGTAGCACCAAAAAAATATCTACCATCGTTGTCCTCAGGAAAATATTTTGAATCATAATGTGCTGCTAGAATAAGCCGGCGTTTTGCATTGGGATTCAGAGTGGCAATGATGTTGGTAAATCGCTTTGGCCCATAAGGTGTCATGTCATCAAATTCATCTAAGGTAACTGTCCAGTCCAAATCTTCAAATTGCTTCTTTATAAACTGAGAAAAAAAGGTTTTTTAATTGTTTGCATCAATACCATAAAGGAAAAGGTGTAGAGTAGTGTTACTACGGTTACTCCACAACCTGGGCAGTGTGCAAAGAATGTAGTGTCCAATAGCCTGGGGCTAGTGGATTTTGCTATCAGGCTGGTGAATTCTGTTTTTAACTTGCCCAATGGGCAAGTGACATCTTTGAGGAATTTGAATAACAGAAGAACTGTGAAATCAATTCTGCTTGTCAAGAAGCTTTTGGGACTGGTTGAAATGACACCTGGGCTAGTAAATGCTAGCTTCAGCTTGCCTAAATGGCAACCTGTTAAAATGATTTTCTTTGCACCCTGCTGGGGAATGGTTATTCGTTGAACCAGTTTCTTTACTTAGTATAAGTTAAATGGTTTACTGTCACTTCGTTCCATGGTCAGATCGTTCCATTTTTTGGTCAGATCATTCCACAGTTTCAGTGTAAAACGTCATGTAAAGTGCACTTTTTTGGCTTCTTGGCTCAAATAATGAAGTATACATGAGTAATGCCCTTGTTTCTGCTTGTGGCTTAAAGACTCATGAAAAATTCAAACTGTATTGTGGTATGATCTAGCTTAATTGGAACGATCTGACCATGGAATAAAGTGACCAGATCCCCACTAAATCCAAGACCTAAAACCCTTACTTGAAAAAAATGTGGCAATATCCATTGAAACATTAACTAAACAATTTCTATGTTGTTTTCTTTGTTTATCTGATTTGTTTAGCTGCACTTGAGGATTATCCTGACAACCCTGATAGAAGGTCTCTTTGGAATGAATGCCAGTGATAATGCCCAATGTTAACCCTTTAACTCTTAAGTCCCAATAGTGTCCAAGATCAATTTTCTCCTTACAATTATCCATACACTGTAAAGAGATAAGTTATGAGAATCAATAAAATGATCACCTAAGAGAAATACTTTGATCTTTGAAAAAATTCTCTCAACTAATTCTTTAAGGAAATGTATGGAGATCAGTTTGGAGAATTTGTATGTGGATACTGGGGCTTAAAGGGTTAAGTCCCAATATTGACCAAAATCAACTTCTCCAAACAATATCCATACAATATCAAGACAATAGGTCACAAGAATTAATTAAATGATCGCCAAATAAAAAATGCTTGGTCTTTTATCAAATTATCTCAACTCATTCTTTGGCAAAATGTTTAAGGATCATGTTAGAGAATCTGTGTGTGGATATATTGAGGCTCAAAGGGTTAAAATTTATGAAGCCAGACCAGATGTTTGGCAATTTATCATGACATCTGTGAATCACTTTCCAAAAATAAATGTATTGCTTTTGCAAATTGACATGTATGTGGAAAGGCAAAATGTTAAATCCATAAAAACCCAGTGAGGTAAAACTAAAATTTATGGCCTAATTAATTTTGATTCCTCTACAAACACAGCAAAGTTTATATCATGTGTTCCCAAACAAACACTTAAGAATATGCCACGCAACATTCAATTTAATAAATATTTCCACAGAATCAATTATGCTTGTCAACTTAATTTTTTTTTTACATAAAGGAAAACTAATCATGGAAGTTTAGTAATTTACATTTATATTTGACAATTACATTGCTTCTTATTTAACATTAAAAATATAAGTTTTGGTCTTTTTGTAGTTTCCTTTCATCCTCATAACAAAACCCAAACTTACACATTTTATTTTAAATGCATTTTTGGTACATAAACACCAACCTCGAAGTAAACCAGGCTAGAAAACTAGATAAGTCTAACTTTTTAAATAAATGAAAAAAAAAAAATTGAAATAAGCATCCTGTTTTTGAAAGTTCTTTAATTTGTCAATAAGCAATATCAGGAAAATCAGGGCAATTAAATAATTGGTGTGTGTATGTCTCTTTTCTTTTGCAATACAACCAAAATAATATTTTATTTTAGATTTTCTAAAAGGAAAAAAGCACAAGTCAAGCAAGTTAGATAGGTCAGTAATTAACTTCACATTCTGGGATAGCATTGATATGTTAATTAATGTAGTCCCTCCTAACAATTTTTAATGATGCTTGGGTTTTGTTTTTAACATATAAACAGAGATTTTTACAGAATTAAGGTTCATATAAAACGTAGATCCAAATTACAAAATATATATCAACACCAAAAATTTAGAAGTAACTCGCTTTCTGCGTAGAGGGCGTATGTTTTTGTTTTTTTCTATTTTTCCAAAACAGCTGGTGTAATAATTAGCGTGCTCTGTCCACATGCGATTTAACCAAAATAATCACGTTCAATTTTATTGCTTGAATATTTAGGAGGTATATTATGTGAAAACCTAAAGGACCAATATTTACTTTGTCAAAGTACAGAATCTCAAGAATCGAACGATACACGCGTACCATATGTCGATTGCAGGCAAAACACAAAAGATGGTAGTTAGGGATATAACACAACTATTTGCTTTTAATAGAAACATACTTTTGAACACAGCTCCCTTGTTATGTCAAGATATGATATAGCCATATCGCTCATCTTTCCAAGAAAAATAGAGCCGTGAGAAATATACCATAAGCGTTTAAAGTAAGTTATGTCCAAAATGAATCGTCGATTCTTTTAAAAAGTTGTCTGTTTCGATCATATCGAACCTCGACCTCTACTTTATCTCAATACTCCTGTTCTCATCTTCGTTTCAACACAAATCCTTCCCTTTTCGACAACGCAATGAAGCCTCATAAACCGCTTTCGTGAAGTATTTTAAATGAGGCAATTATTTATATAGGTCTGAAATCGAGGAATATATGGTTACATTGGTCAACAGGAACTAGAAGTTCCTTTCAGAGAAGTGTTCGTTTGAGTGTCTGTGACTGTTTAACAAGGGTGTTTAAGCGTCACAAACTTTTAAATAGCAATCGTAAGAAGTCACTAACGTGTTGACTTAAGAGACGCAAAGAGATAAAACAAGTTTCATCGTTATTTTTCTTACCAATTTAACGGCGTGATGTCCCTTAGTTCCTGGGACACGAACTCGCAATACTGGAAGAAAAATACCATCGTAAAAAGCTCTGTAGTCTGTCTTCTGCGCCAAGTTATTTATCTTCGATTCGGGAAGCGATCTTGGAAGAGGATGCTCTAACGGCTTCTAAAGGGAATGAAGAAGAACAAATCCAAAACAAACACTAAACAGATAAAGATAGATAAAGGTCAAAAACCACCAGAAAGAAACCGCATGACTAGAAGAAGCGTCGAATGGATTTACATACCTTGGTGCTTGCGCCTACAGGCGAAAAGATCAACGAACAAAGACAAACTAACACTCCTGAAAACAGCATTTTACCCTCGGCGATCGACGTCGAAGGCTTTACGATATTAAATCAAAGAATCAGCTGCCTACCCATTTTATGTGTTCAAAACTCGCTAATTGATTGAAGTTATTATGTTCTTATCTAATTTGCGCACCGGTGAACTAAAAAAAGCTTCACCGCTGACCGTTTTAATGGCTTAATGACCTTTGGAGGAATAGAGCGCGCGGGCTCAATTTTTGAGGCTCCACAAGAATCAGGTTATTTAATTTGGGTCTATTTAGGGGCAGGTTGTCAGAAATTTTGAAAGGAAAACACAGCTGAAAGAGAAAGATTGGTTAAACTCGTTATGTGGAATAAGTTATTATATTTATCGGTGATTTTTCAGGGAGATTGTTTTTGAGAGTTTTGGAAAGTAGACAATTCATCTGAGAACTAAATTTCTAACCACTATTCCAAACATCCAAATAGTTTACATTCGTGCTGAAGTATCGAGGAAGTGAAGTTATTATGCTTACACCTAACAAATATATCAAATGACAGCAATGCCTAATATAAAAAGGCTTGGCGCCTCAATCGTCTATGCAAACGCAACAAAGATTTCATTCGCTGAACAAAGAAAAAAGTCAAGTCTTTTGGTTATTTAAAGACGCAATTTACAAAGCTCGCATTTCGAAAAGAAAATTCTTAATTACTTGGCGCCTCTGGGATGTTTAAGCCACTTAAAGATGAAGGAAATTGAAAAGGGTGTTAAAATCTCTCAGCTGCTGTTTCATTTTTTTCAGCTATCTGACACTCGTGCCGCCACAAAATACAGATAACTATTCCCAGATGAAACGATTTCTGTGACGTCCGGTTCAGAGGGTGAAAAAAAAAAAAGAAAAACAAATTACAATATTTGCCGTATAATCTGTTCAATACTTTCTTTCCGTGACACTCGCTTTAAACACCCGACATTAAGTATGCATTTTCTTCTCCATTCTCCAAACGTATTTCCAGGGTTTATGAAGAAAACTAGTTAAAATAGACTATGAGTAGTCCCCCACTTCTCCTTTTCTCGCGTGGGGTGATTTTCACGCGCGCTCGCGTTTCGCTCGCTCTACTATCCCTGAGGAAAAATGGGGGACTACTCGTAGTCTATAGTCAAAATTGTATACCATTTTTTCGCAAATAAAAAGAGTGTCAAGATATTAAAGTAATGTAGCCTCATTGAAATAAATTGTAGTGTCACCAACAGAAGTTTACTCGCACTGTCAAAACGCGCTAATAATCAAAACATTCAAGCACATCATCCAAGGACATCGACTCCTTGCCTTCCTCTGAATGCTGGCCAAGACACAGGCTGGGCCCGAATGATGTTCAGGTGCCTCTCAACGTAGAGTATTTATCCGGTGACGAGTCACATGTTTAAAAACGAAAATTAAGGAAATTGGCAGGGTGTCATGACACACTGTTGTTTAGCGAAATCATTCAAAGGAGGTTTCTTGACTTTTTTTACTGTCTCTAGAGCGGAGGAAAAATTTTCCTTATCAGTCTTGCCGTCAGTAGCCTGCGAAAACAGCCTTCTCTCAGTCCTCGCTCCCGGGCGGCGCTTGGGAAAGCGGCGAGAAAGAAGGAGAGACGACTGTTTTCGCAAACTATGCCGTCAGCTACACAGGAAGAGATCCATGACTTCGTGTCTTAACTTTTAAAAAAAGTAAGTTCTTTCGTTGCTTCCTTGAAGTAAGCTTCCTTATCCAACTTGACCCTTGAGGATTGTCATTTCCGCTAGACAGCATGAACTTTTTCAATTTCCCTTTAGCGAGTAGGAAAACATGGAAATACTAATAATAATAATGATAACGAAATAATGATAATAATAGTAAGATTAATAACAAAGTTCCGCAATATATGTTAAAGCTCAGAGTTTTTACGTCC
>JBBMOI010000007.1:530000-637500 GCA_038088405.1 Porites divaricata | reverse complement strand
TATAGGAGTAATGAGTTATATACCTTGCCTGATGCAGTCATCCTTTCGAAATCTGGATCACACGGACTGAGTAGGGCAAAAACTTCACCCACTGCGGCTCGGTTTCAAGTCGTCGTTTCAGTTGACATTTTAGTGGCCGATTTGACAGTGCAAATAAGATGGCTTGGATTTTAATCGTTCTTTGAGCTACAACTAAAATAAACAAAAATATAACTTGAATTATGGCTAAAAGTCTATCATGAGATTCCCTGACGACGAAGTGAGAGACCTCTGCTAGCAGGCAAATGACGAGACCTCTCATATGATCGTCATAAATTTTTTTGCTGGTAATGCTTGTACACGATCCGAAGGGATCACCACCTTACCGTGGTGAAGTGGTTTGCGGGTCTTCGACTCCTGGTAGGGCCACAGGCTATGCCAAACAGATTGAAGGAAGGAGACAAGTTAAGCTTGCTCCCCTGGTCCTCCAGGTCGGGGGTTGGGCTTTGGGTACAGAAACCAGAGGCCTTTTGTACCACGAGACACCAAGAGGATTGAGTGAGGTGAATGCCTGCACATTTAAGATTTGTGGAGTGACAGTGCCAATAAACTCAAGGGAGAATTCCAATTCCCATTTCTCTCTTTTGTGTCAACTCAAGTGATGTACAGAGAGTCCCCAGTAGGTTTTTAGGGATGCGGGATTTCCCTTATTTGAAGGACTGGGATTCGGGATTTCAAAGCAAAATGGGGACGAGATTAGGGAGTTGAAAGTATTCACGGGATTACGGGATTGACCGAAAATTTGGGTCGGCACGACGGCATTGAAGAACCCTTTTGAGAACCCGCTATATACCCGTGGGTCTTACCCAAGCTTCTCAGTGAAACGCTATGTTCAGCATTTTTGATGAGGTATCTGTCTTGAATTTTTGACTGAAATCTAGTAGACAAGGTAAATGTGACAAGTGTCTTGACTTACCTTTCTTTTTGACAGCTACTGCCCTGTTTTGACATGATCAATCGACGCTCGTACATACCTGAGAAAAAAAAGAAAATTTCCGAAGAGAAAACTAAGGGAGCTTTCCATTTATCAGAACTGGCCGGCCGGACCATTACCGGGCCAGTTATTTTGACAGTGAAATCGGCTTTTTGCGAGGGTTTTTGCTGAAGAACCATCTCCTTCCTGCGTACTATTTAGGATTTGACTGATGTAGCAGGATAGTTTTGATTAATGGTGAAATTCTCATTACGGTCAGATCTGACAAACGGAAAGCGCCCTGAGAAATCTTTATTCCAACACTTTCGTTGTGAAAAGTAGCCGAAAGTTTCATACAACGCGACGTCACGTGATGATAAAGGTTGCCCTTTTACACTTCCGGCTTCTGGGATAAAATCTTCATCAGGGCTAGTTCAGTCCCGGGGGGTACTCCCATACATTACCTATACGGTATGTGCCGCCCAACGGGGTCGTGAATTGAAGCTCCTGATTTAGAACGGGGTATCAATTTCAGAGGCGTTTTCTAGAACGGGGTATAATATTTTGAACGCACGAAAGCCCCAGTTTTATAAGCAACCATTTGAAATTATTCACGGACAGATTGCTTTTAAAAATACGGTTCAATGCGTTCACAAGCAAACTGCTGCACACTGTATTTTAGCGTACAGGGCGGGCGTATTTTCGATTTCTAGAACAGGGTATCAGTTTTAGGGCGATCGAATTCTAGAACGGGGTATAAAAAATTGGCCCATTTCTAAAACGGGGTATCAATTTTAGGGGAAATTCTTTTTAGAACGGCGTGCCAATTTGGAGTCCCGGGCGGCACATACCTACCCCAAAAATACCCAAGTGCTCCCCCCGAAGTTCTAGCCACTGATGAATATTAGTTTTGCCTAACCGAAATATTTGGCAAATAAATTGCCCATCCATTGCCGTCCGATCTGCCCTGCCCGGCTTTAATTTCAAGTTTTCCTCTATATTGCTGATCCTGCATGGAGGTGGCCTGCACAGCAAGCGTTCCCGCGCGACTTCGTCCAGAAAGTTGGGACGACAGTAAAGGTGACTCTTACTCGGGACAATTTAGCGCAACACAGGGTTCAAATGTTGGAACAATATTGCAGCCATTTAAAACAATGTAAAAACAATGTTGTAACGCTGTGTTGCCCCAAAACTCGTCGTTGCGAATCGTCCGATGTAACATCACCTTAAAAAAGGAGATCATGAAGGCTTCAACTTTCACGCAATAACTCGATTAAAAGGGCTTGCTACCGTACGCAGGGTAATCCTGGGCCTTCACCAACGGTCACCCGGCTTTTCTTCGCTGCTATTTGTTCAAGTGTTCCTTGCTAGACTTTACAGTTCTTAGCTGATATACCTCGTGATGTCTGATGTAGGAATCTTGAATAATAATAATAATAATAATAATAATAATAATAATAATAAAAAACTATCCAAATATAAGGACTTGGAAATTGAAACAAGCCGAATGTGGGGCATGAGAACGGAAACGATACCAGTTATCATTGGAGCACTTGGAGCTATCAAAAAGGGACTAGAAGCTTATCTTGGAAGAATCCCCGGCCAATTAAGCATCAGTGAACTACAAAAGATAACCTTGCTAGGTACAGCACACATTCTGAGGAGGGTGTTATCAATCTAAAAACTGGCTATCCCCTAGTGCCCCAGGATCATGGTTTGATCCCGGCCCTAGAGACTCTAAGCAAACATTATGTGAGGACAATAATAATAATAATAATAATAATAATAATAATGCATGCTGGGATCTGCACGAATCCTCAGAAAGGTTCTCAGTGTATGAACAGAATGATTGACTTGTGTGACTGACGCTCTAGGTGCATGGTTTGCGCCCGGCTGATGCACAAAAAGAACACCAGCAAAGACTGTAATAATAGAGATAATAATAATAATAATAATAATAATAGCTACCAAATTTCTGTTGGGTAGTCATCCCATCCACAAGTCGCTTATCTCAAGCCACTTTCCATGAAACAGTTCTTATCTCTCCAAATTTTATTTTTAATTTACCAGACGTCAAGCAGTTCTTTTTTGTAACACGATGTTCCAATGATTTTCTTTGCTCGGTCAACAAATTGGGTTAAATTAAAAACTGCTTTTCCACGGACGCAATCTAATTTTGGGTAAGATTTTAATTAGATTTTTACCTCATTATAATTGACTGTTATTGTTCTATTACCTTTATCGCTTTAGGTAGCATGCAAGCTTGTACGTTTATGCTCAGATAATTCCTCTAGAGAACTGCTTACCTTTACAGGACAATTTCCGTCGTACGACCCTGAAGTTATAAGCAATCATCATGGTTTTTTTTGGCTCAAAAACAGTGATCAGACCAATTATTTGCTTCCCCTTTAGTCAGTTAATTTTCCCCCAATGCCCGTACTTGCAGTCCTCAAGATCTGTCCAATGTCAATTGATTGGTTGCCATGGCTCACAAATCATAATTGGACATGCCAGTACTTCGTGTAAGAAAGCATCGCGGACGGCCATTCCGTCAAGTGTACCGGTGAAATATGGGCTAAACACTCACCCAGTATGGTTGAAATGGGTGAAGTTTTAATGGAAAGGAAAGCAGATTATAGTCAGGTATGTTTCAGAAATAATTTTATTAAGTTGTAATGTAAGTTGAGCGAAAACCCGGCTTGAAATCTCAAGGGGCAACCCAGGTATGCTGGCTGACTGTGCCTTGTACTTTTGTGGTTTACGGTGGTAGCACACGAACAAGTTAGACGTTGATGTTGACGTGCTGTTAAAATATATTTCATCGACTTTAAGTTTTCTTCTTGGCTGGTTAAAATAACGATAAAAAGGACTGTTGGGTGTCAGGCGATCGTTCGATCTAAAATTGTTTTGAAATTGCTTGGCTTCATAGAGAGCCAATTCCGATCCTGTAGCTTTTTAGCGTACATTTTTTAAGGTTATTTTAATCCATCATCAGATATAGGCCTTCCTTGCTGTTACTATAATTCAAGCTAATAATTTAAACACGAATACAAACAAGTTCCCGGTCTGAAAGCTATATTGTCGCTCCCGCTCTGTGAGTGTCGTCGATTTCGCCAACTCCCGCGCTGCTGCTAATCCATGATTGTTTACTTTTTGAAGAATTTGTACTTTGAAATATCATTTATTTAACTACCAAGACACACCATTTTTAATAAGAAAAAATTATTGGATGGCTTCTGTTGAAACAATCACCTTGTGATAATGTGCAAAAGGGTTCTAATATTTTTTGTTGACAACGTAAACGGTGCTCTCGATGTGATTTATGTCGTTCTGTCACACTCTTTGCACAGAATTTGACAGGGTCGAGGACATTTTCTTTGTGTTCAAGGTATTGAACTATTCTCGCTTTTTGACGAACTACAAACTGTTACCATCTCTATAGTCCTAGAAGTAGTACATGGGGGTATTATTGTTAATATTGGCGATAAAATCCACTCTTCTATACCTGCAATTATGACACGTTTTGTCATGGTAATTTGAACAGGATGATCATTCAAAGAAATGAGAATTATATTGGAGTGAGTCAAAAGATCTGAAATTAAGCGTAAGAGCTGTCTTTGTGATAAATAAACAACGTTATTTTTTTATGCCTTGAGTATCAGTTGTTAATGCAAAAATCGTTCTTATTCACAACGGAACATTGCAGGTACGGACTTTAAAGCACTTACGTTATTTTTATGAAGATAGTGAAGTCGTCTGTGGTATTAAATTAAGAATGCTCATATTGAATGAAAGTGTTTGTCGATATACATATGAGGACTTCATAATAACATTTTAACTACTATTTTGTTCTTGGAACAACTCTAAATGAAGCAAGCTTGCAGAAAACTTCCTGACTAGTTGTATTTGCAGAAATGATGAATAGTTGTATGCATCTTAATTAAGTAGCAAATATTTAATAATGGTCTCTCTTGTGCATGCAAAGATGTTAATTATAGAGTTAAAATGGTTTTTTTTCTTAATTCTTGGTTGATTGATATTAAATTTTTATTTCAATCTTAAAACACTTTTCTTTCCTTTTCTTTTGACCTGCTTGGCTATTTAGCTATTGACCTCATGATAGTGCCCTGTTACTTACTTGAGATGAAATCCATTTGGCCACGTCCAGTCATTACTGATATCTGTTTGGAGGTGGAATATAAATCCAATACTTGCTGAAATGCTGAGTTTCTTGTTTAAAATCCCACTCTGTAGAGGAAAAGTTTAAGACTCCAAGATTGGAAGAAACATGCACAAAATGCAAGACTCAATTTATAGTAACTGCTTCTAAGATGCATGTAACATGTGACCTGAATCCATGATTTTTTAGGATAACCATTTGCACCTCTGTTCATGAAAATCAGGTTAATACATGTATATTAACCTACCATTAGTTATTAGACATTGTTAATAGCATAGTAATAAATTATTTTAACAATCCTGTATAATTTGCTATTTTTAGGGTTACAATAAAACCACCCGTGGAATCGTAAAGAATCCTCTTATCTTAAATCACAAGCCACTTCTTAATGGAGACTTTGAATTTCTTGGCCGACAATACCGCTCTTCCTCAGAGGTTAGTGAACCCTTTTTGTCGTAACAATAACACTAACAGTCCTGTTACTCATTTAAAAACAATTTTTTGGTGTCAGCAATGAACGTACAGTTTCAGGTGTAATCATAACTATAGCAAAATTGTCGAATCTGATTGGCTATCAACTGCCCTGATTTCAGCCGTAATTGGACAGTTTAATAGGACAGTACGCGTCATGCCTAAGTAATTGGACAGTACACGCCATCACATGCGTGCTTAAATGGCTCTTTTTTTTTCACTGCTAGCAAAACAAAATTTCGAATTTCTTGTGTTTTGATTTAAAAAATAGCCTATTATATCACAAATTTTGTTAATGTTATGATTAATTGGTAACAGAACTTTGTGTTGTCCAATTCGGTCTGTAATCATACTCGTGATCAAACAAATCGGACTCCAGCTACGCGGTTGTCCCATTTTGTTAATCACTCGTATGATTACAGACTGAATTGGACTCCACTCAGTCCTGTTACCATTACTAATCATAACTATAACAAAATTGTGAAATCTGATTGGCTATCAACTGCCCTGATTTCAGCCTTAATTGGACAGTTTAATCAGACAGTACGCGTCATGCCTAAGTAATTGGACAGTACGCGCCATCAAGCGCGTGCTTAAATGGCTTTTTTTTTTCAATGCTAGCAAAACAAAATGTCGAATTTCTTGTGTTTTGATGCAAAAAATAGCCTATTATATCACAAATTTTGTTAAAGTTATGATTAATTAGTAACAGAACTTCGTGTCGTCCAATTCGGTCTGTAATCATACTCGTGATTAAGCAAATCGGACTCCCGCTACGCGGTCGTCCGATTTTGTTAATCACTCGTATGATTACAGACCGAATTGGACTCCACTCAGTCCTGTTACCATTACTAATAGTTTGCTTGGGGTTTAGTTTAGAAATACTTGTACATTGTGTTACAAAATTCATTACGTTATTGTGCAAATGATGAGATGTCCACGGCAGCTGTTTAATACAGAAAACTCTATAGAAGTCAATAATATCCTTTTCCTTATAGTGCTCTTCAGACTCACAACTGGATACACTGCTGGAAGAAGCTGACAAAATACAGTCATCAAAAAATGGTTTTCGAAAGGTAAAGCTATGTCAAAAGTAGAGCATGGGGAATCTCTGTTACTAACTGTGACCATCAAAGGACCAGAAATAAGGCTGGGAATAAAATATTTAACTACAGCATCAACTTACTGACTACATGTGTTTTAATTTCTATCTCTTTTCCTTTTTCGTAAAGGGTGCTCCAGTCAAGAAACAAGTCCGGTTTAACATGGAACGAAACAGGGAACATTTTTACAGTTATGCTCAGTCATCAGATGATGAGAGCAGCCTCATGAACAATATTAATTTTGTAGATCATAACTTTCAAAGCAGTGAAAGTTATGAAGATGAGGATGATGATGACGATGATAGTGATGAAAGTGATGGTGATGATGACAATTCTAATGATGGCGATGAGGAATCAACAGACAACAACGATCCTGAACTTAGCGAAGAAGACTCAATTTTAGAAAATGGCTATTTAGTTGATAAAAGTAATCCTTCTTCCGAGGTTAACAACAACACTACTGTTTCAAATACTAGCAAAAACGCAGTAACATTAAAAGGCACCACAAATATAATAAGTGGACTCAATGGGACGACTGAAGAAAATATGACTAATGGAACACTTGATCACAAAGACACTCAGAATGATAAATATGAGGACAAAAGATTGCCTGACCTCAGAACACAGGTGAGACATGTTTGAAGTAGCTTTAGTGCAAGATGTAAAAATGCCGTTCCACTGCTAGTCTACCTTGCAGCATTTTTTGTCTAGTCACGCAACACTCATCCAGAGTTTCTTGGGGAGGAGCAATGCGTGACATGACAAAAATGGCTGCAAGAGAGACTATTTGACTGCTTGATGCATCAGACTGTTTCATACACATTTACAACATACAAGTACAGTATAAATGTTTATCAAATTAATTTGTCACCATCTCAAGATTAACAGTAGAACTTGTATTAAGTGACCCCCATATTAAGCGAACACTCTGTATTTAATTGATAAGAGTGTAAGTTTCAAACCTTTTCTGTAAAACAAACCTGTATAAGTTTAGCAGACACCTTTGTTATGTGGACGCTAGTCACTGTCCTGTGGATGTCTGCTTAAGGGTTAAGAGTCCAACATCAATTTTCACCGTATACTTTCCATACATGATCAAGATAAAAAGTTAAAAACCGTTATGAGATGATGATCACCAAAGGGAAATGTTTTGAAATTCTCTCAACTAATTTTTAAAGGTAATGTAAGGATATCAGTTTGGAGATTTTGTATGTGGATATTGAAACAGGTTTCAACATATTCAACGTAGCCTGTGTACAGACGCACCCTCCCCTCAGTAAAAAAAAAACGTCATCTGTACAGAGGCTAGTTTAAACGTACTTCAGTTGAAAGTAAGCTCCTGGTTATGAACATCTTGGCCTTGGGCTGTGGGGTGAGCCTCACACGTTTGTTATTTGCCTGTTACTGTGGATACATTTTCAGTGCCGGATCCAAACCTTGACATAGAAGGTCCAAAAAACATTTTTCCAGCCTTTTGGGCCTCAGTTTGGTGTAGAAATAAGGGGGTCGGCTGTATCCGCCAATGATTTTATACTGTTTTGAGTGACTTTAACACAACCTAGACTTAATGCCTTCATTTTCGTTTACACATCTTTTGTTCACTTCAAAACAATGTAGATACTTGAGATGGAGTCATCTCTCAGAGAAAGGCGGGATTCTTTCGAGGAGGAGATGAGCAGCATGACCTTAAAACTTGAGAAAGCAAGACAGGAAACTAACCAAGAGGTATTGAACTTAAGGAAATTTAAAGATGTGTAGTAAAAACGTGCCTTTAGAGGGTGGTTCACTTATCCAAGTTGGTAGTAGAGTGTACTGACATGCGGCTGTAGTAATTTACACAGGTATAATGTTTTCCCAATTTTGCATAGAGAGCTCCCAGGTTGCAAGCCTCCTGTGACATTGACATCTTGGTTTTTTCACACCTGGAGACAACAAAGCTTGTTGTAAACCTTCATTTTCAGTAACCAAGTGGAAAGAGTAAAACAATTTCTACAGAAACTTTGATTACGCAGCACCAAATTATTACCTTTGAAAAGTGACCCACGTTTTATCAGTGTCTGACATATAAATTATCAGATTTGTTTTGGTTTTATTACAGATGAATAACCTACAACTAGAGTTAGAGCAAAGAAGACGGCAGTATATAACCGAAATGGCAGATATCGATAGGCGGAGAGAAGAACAAAAGTAAGCGCAATGTTAGCTCGCGTAGCAGGCGCTGGTTTGTTTTTTAGCGCTAGGGACGAAATCTCGAGGACGCGCGAGGGGAGAAAAGGAGAGGAGCCCCCTTCCCTTCGCATGTTCCCCTCGCGTGGCCCGCGCCTGTGCAATGTATACTAGACAAAGAGTTAATTATCAATACACTTACCTTTTTCTTGGTCGAACACTCTTGGGAACCAGAGCGGACACCATCAAAGCCTCCTTGAATAAAGTATAACACTTTTTTATTCCTTAAACACCTGTAACCGCCTGTGTAAAACACGATCCTTGTACCAGTTTTAATGCGCAGAAATGTCTTTGATGCGCAAGTTGTAGAGGACGAAAAATAAATCTTGCTTAGCATGCCGCAATTTCAGTAAACGGACCAGAGATAAAGGGATAAACATTTCAAATTGACTGGTAGATGCATGTGAAAGTTTGTCACTAAGGTACCCACGGGTACTTTTAAATAGGTACAAATTTTTCCAGCGTTTTTCGCTATGCGTTTCCAACGGCAGTGGAGTCAAGAAACCTCTATCCGAAGGAAAGGAAAGGAGAAAGAGAAGTTTTTTTCTCTAAACGGTCACCAGAAAATTACTTTGATTTTTCGTAAACTCGTTTAAATTAGCCAATATTTGTACTGTGGAAAAGAAATCGACAATTTGTTTTTTTTGCTATTGTGTCAAGAAAACTGTTTAATTGTTTTTTAGGAAACAATTTGAAGAAGAGCTAGAGGAATTTAGAAATGAAAAGAAGCTTGAGGAGAGAAGACAAAGATATTATGAACACGAGGTAGAGAAATGCTGTTAAGTAGTTCAACAACTAGAAATGCTTGAAATTAGTTCAGCTGTGGTATTTATTTCTTGTTGTAAGGGTAACACCATCCTTTCAGGGCGCTATTAAATTACACTAATTGGACTTTTAAGTTAAGTCATTTTGAATATTTTAGCTTTGTTTGTATCGTTCATTTTAAGATAAATATTTCATATTCTATATGCAGGCGTCAATAACCCAAATGGAAAAAGAACTCAATCAAAGAGCACAAGAAGTTCAGGAACGAGATAAAGAGGTAAAAAAGGGTTGATTCGTTTCGCTAAAAAAGATTGCACAATTTTGTTTTTTTAAGAAATATTTCGCAATCGAACTAATGAACTAGTCAGAAGCCAAAGAAAGTTCTGAAGACATCGTGCGCGGCCAAGCGCGCGAGATGAGCTGGCGCAAGCTACAACCGTTTTCGTTTTGTTAACAATAGGTTAAAAAGGTGTCAAAGTAACCGTAAGTTATGATCCAATTATAACGGTTAGTATTCCCTGAGTACTAGATTTTTCGTAAAATGGAGCTTTTTAGCTAGGGTAGGTGTTCTGCAATATTTGCTTAACTTCCCGTTGCAGTTGCTATTTCTAATGGACTTGTTTTGTCACATTACAGATTCGTGAATACGAAGAATACTTAAACAGGCGCCACAACGTGTGTAACAGTAAAGAAGAGGATTTAAATATTTTACAAAACGTAAGTTGTCTATCCTCCTGATACTCTTCTTCTACAAACATATAAGGATGAGCAAAAAGACGTCGGGCGTCTTTCGGATGCAATCTTGTTGTTCGTCGGTCCGCTTTATAAGGTGCTGTTTAACCTTGTAAGATTTAAGGCACTGAAAACGAAGGACTTCTTCCAAACGGTTTTCGTGTAAAATGGTAACATCGTAGGATTACATCCAGACTGAAAGTTTAGAACTACAGCACGTTTTCATTATTGACTTACTCGTAAGGTCTCGTAAATTGGTATTCTGTTCAAAACTCGCAAGAATCTTTAAATCCCAAGTTCCCTTTGTCTTCTTGGCGTTCTACGTAACGTAACGTACGTAGTAAGGCAAGGTAATGTTATTTTTTCATTATAGGAACTGGAAGTTTTAGCGAAGGAACTGGAGGCGAAAAAAGCAAAGCTTCTAAATAAACACCAACTGATACGTGATAGTTCTGAGGAGGACATAGTGGTCTCCACCCCTCCCCTGAGATCAAGGTATGTATACTCACCACCAGCCCCTCTCTACGCAAATTTATTGGAACCAAAGAACGTTCTTACGTAAGAAATGAGTTCAACTCTCACAGGATTGTTTTGGAACACCAACATGGCCGCCGTTTTATTGTTTTTGGAAACTAATATAATCGCGTTCGTCAGAACGCATCCTAATCTGCTGTTCCTGTGGCACAAAGGCAGAAATTTTCGAGCTATCACGGGCGACTGCAAATTAGCCGCCTCTATTAATTTTATCAGGGGCATCTCGGCCGGGAAACTGGACTCCTTTCGACTCGATTTCGTTTCCGCAAGTGACGAACGCGTATCCGTAATCAATGATTACCTCTAGTAATAATAACAATATAGGGGAAGTGACGTCAAGTGGAAACGTTTTCTAGGGCTGACATAGTTACACCTAATTACAATAACGTTGCCTTACGCTACTTCCAGACGAATCCGGATATTAAAGTTTTTGAAACCGCATACGTTTTTCAACGAATCGGCCTAGTCCGTCCACACGAAACCAGTGCGGAATCCAGAATCTCTCTCCACAGCGGTTTAAGGTCCCGTCTACATGAATCCGGATAAAAAGTATGCTGCTTCAAAAATGTCCGAATTCGTGTGGTGGACATGGCCTTAGAAAAAGGAAAAATGGATAAAGCTAAGCCACATTCTTAGAGTGGATTCATTTGCAGCCGTTGCATTTTCCCGCTTTAAAACAATAGCAAATTCCAACAAGCAAATATACGACGTCCATGTGCGGATGCTGCAAATGAATTCATTAGGATTATAAGCCTAATAAATTAATTCCTATTTGACTTTTTCCTTTTTCATTTTTCTATGACTACGTTTTTGCAGTTGGGAGTAAGTCCATTAAAATTATTCTTTTTGAAAATTTCCGCAGGAGCGCCAGTCGAGCAAGTCTCGCCAGTAAAGGAGTTGATATTAGAATAGAGGAAGTCAAGTCACAGAATCGCCAGCTTCTGGAAGAACTTTTTACTTTAAAAAAAGCATGTGAAAGTAAAGATGAGGAGCTTACAGAGCTCAGAGAGAAGGTATTTGCTAGCCCCGAAATGTCATATGCAAAATTTAAGGCAGTGGTTTCTAACTTGTAGAAATTATTCTCGAGACGAGATCATAAAACCTTGTTTTTGAAAGAGCAGTTTTTTTAGAAACCTGATGATCGTGTACTGTTTGCTTGTTCTGAAAGGGCTCAAACATTCACAGTGTTAAGATGCTGCCACTACACACCGAAGGAGCTTTTAACAACTTTTTTAAGTAACTAAAAAGATTGAATGTTAATTTGTAAGTGTTGGTTTTGTTGAGAAGGCAGATAAACCAAAACGTTTAGTCAAAGCAAGGGAAATAACCAGTGAAATTCTACCCACAAGTAAACTGACACCGGTTTGAGTCGAACCCAGGCCACGTTAGTAGTGGGCGAGTCACGGTCTTGCTATCTGAAATCAAACCCTGAGTAAACGCTGCCTGGTTGATATAGAGAGTTTCCATGCAAAGTTCTTATGACAAGGTATTTTCTCTCTGATTACAGAGTGTCATCTTGGATTAACATAGATTTCTTTTGTTTTTCTCTTTCTCAGCTTGGTGTCAAAGAAAGCGAGAGCAAGCGGCTTCAACAGCGAACAAAACACTTGGAAACGCAGTTGGAACTTGCCCGAAAGACGGCAGAGATTGGTGCGGATAGTGTTTCAGTTGACGAGATAATGCGGAAAACCACACAAGACATGCGCAATGCACGGCCATCCCGAATTATGCGACCCTCCCGTGCGGTAGCACCGTGCCCTTCAGTATCCTGGGGTGTCAAGTTTGCAAGGGGAAATTCAAGCGATTCTTTAGGGACTAAAAACACAACAAGTTCAGACTCAGGGAAAGGAACGAAGGAGACTGGAATGAAAGCTTCTAAAGGGTCTTCGGGTAAGAAGGCTCGTAGAGAAGAGATCGAAGGAAGGCATAAGCTAGGAACTGAGAAAATTACCAGCTCTCTTTGTAGCATCATGTAGCCTAGTGTTGACCTGCAAGTAAGTTCTCCCAGTTAGGGATTTGGGTGGGGCTAGGAGAGGGTGCAGCGATGCTCCTTTGTCCTTGCCATTCGTTGAGAGCTTTCCTACAGGCTGGCTGACCTTTTGTAATCAGCTCGTATCGCAAGGACACCAGGTTACATTAGTGAATATAGGGAGCTTAACAAAGACGATTTTTAAGCAACGCACCTGAACCGGATGTTTTGCGTTCTTGGACATTGTTTTTGCCCAAATTTGCGAGCAAATCGTCTCTATAAGAGTAAACAAGTTTACCAATTAAAATTTGGTGGCGTCAAGGGATATTAAAACGGAAAAGACCTCATCACTCAAACAAGGCTTATATTGTGACGCGTTTCAGAGAGATTTGATTATATTTATCTTTCTCAGTGATTTCTTGTGAATCATTTGAGAACAAAATATCATAGTACTTACATACCGCAGTCACAGACATTCCAAGGAATCGATTCACTTTTACAAGTCCGAACGAGAAACAGAAAATCATCGAAAAATATTTATTGTAAAGTTTTAGTGATCTGTTTGCCAAATTCACGCGTCCGTCATTTAGTCTTCTAGATCTCGCAATCCACCTTTGTGTTTACACACAATCTTTGTTGACCATAGAAAGTACAAGAAAACCATTAACTCTTTGCGAGGAATTAAAAGACGACACAAAAAAACAACAAGAAAAACAACGTTGACTAGAAGAACGCGAAAAGTTGAATATTATTACTAACAGATCATCTTGGTCATATTATATTTAAATGGAAAACTGTATATTTTTGTTATAAATATTTTCATACCTTCTCAATTATGTTTGTAAATATTTTTTTATGGTTATTTATTTAGAAGTCGCTTTTTATAATTCAAGCTCAAATTTCTTTGTAATGAAAAATGCTGTTGAATAAAAAAATGAAGTGATTTATTATAGCAAGTGTTCTCTTAGTGGGATTATATACCTTGTATCAGGAGTTTTCCACTAAAAATGTGGAACTACTGAAAAATTGATAGATGAATATACAGTAACACTGCACGTAACTGCATAACTGCAGTACCTTAATTTATCCCAATGTTCATAGTTCTGTTACAGCGGAAACTCTACACTGCAGTCGCCAGTCAACATAATACTAAAGGTTTCATGTTGTCCTTCGATACCAGTCTCTTCCATAGTTACCTCGGTTTTCTCAACCAGTAGGGACTGGGACTGCTGTTCTGTACACTCCTCGTCATGCTCATATTCCATCTTGGGAAGAAACGGTAGACATGCCTCAAGCATGCTGTGCATCTCCAGGAAAGTCTGTGAGAAAACAAGACTTTTTTATTATTTAAAATAATAGGTTATAGTTAGAAAAGCCGAGACTGGACACTAATCCGGCCAATTTTTCGAGGCCGCTCTCAGAATTGCTCATGGCAACATGTTGCCTAGTCCCTAGGTCTCATTATTCCGCGCGGCCAATGCGTTTCGAGTCACGTGGCCCGAGCGTGGTCCGTCACCGAAATGCACTGACCGAGAAGGTCTGGAACTAGCCAAGGCAACATGTAACATCGGGTTCCAACTTTTCAGGTTGTGATTCAAATTCTTTTGCTTTGGTTATCCAAATAAATCCTCTTAAGACTATTTTCCTGTTTTACAGCATTACATCTTATTTTCTTTGACGCTCTCTCGAGTGAAGGGGATAAAGTGAACAATCTTTAGCCTACGCTGTGGATATATTCTGGCAATGCAAGGTCGGAGCAATTACAATGCATATTGTATTGGGGAGAAAAATTAAAAGGCAGCTTACGAAGATAACTTGCCCTCAAACGTATCTCTTTGTTTCAAGGATTATACATTGATTACTGCGCTCAAGTGACGTTGATAGTTAAGATATAGGCATTTTATGTGATATCAAACACGAGGAGTGTTTATCTTCAAACCGAGAAATTAAAACAACTTCATAAAATTTAACGGTCATTAGAAACATGAATGATTTCCTTTTCAGAATAATTTCCTCTGTTCTATTATTACTGACTGACGGAAGGTGGATTTCCACTGTAACGTAATATTTTACGCAGGTAAATAAAATAGAGGCAATCTATGGAAGGTCGCGCCTCAACGTAAAAGTTCAACCTCGCTCAACTCTTACGTTTACGCGTGACCTTCCTGTATTTTATTTAGGCCGCGTAAATTGTACGCGACAATGGAAATCCACCCTTAGAGAAAAATGCTGCAAGTCTCCTGAATATAAACGATAAAATACTCTAATAACACGCAACGATTGGTGTCTGATGATTTCCGTCACCATATAACCCTAGACAAGATAAAGACGACTTACCCAAAGTTCTTCAAACCCGCTCAGCTGGTTAGAAGCGGTATATTCAGCGGAAGGTTCATCAGGGTGCATTTGGTGAAACAAACGAACAAGCTGTATCGCGTTCTCCAGCCTAAAATAACAAGAAAGCTCAGAGTACTGATTCTGTTCTATATTCTTACAGTTTTTTTTTTTTTTTCAATATGTTTTAATACTCTACCCAGTAAGTGGTGTGTCAAAGATCATTTTCCACAACATTTTATTCTGACCTCAATTGTTTAAGTAATTACCACGTTGGGTCTTAACTCTCAAGCTTCCTAAGGAAGACGGGGCGAGATCACTGTACAGTCAAGTCGAGCGGTAAACGAAAACAAGCGTTGAAAGGGATTCTAAATTTCTTTTAGGGGGCATACAGGAGCTTGGCCGAATGTTGTTGGACAAATGAGACACTTTTTGGACTATTGCTGAAGCCTGCATGTCATTGAAGAAAACATCAAGCCACCTAACCAAAGTGATACAAACGGTGACAATGGATCAGTCGACTTAGCCCCTTGATAAATACTGACAGAAAGCAGCCGAAGGTCGCGATTTACATCTCAGGCGACTGCATTGTGAGACGGACGGTAAGACATTTTATAAAATGGGAATTAAATACCTATTGGCTTGTATCGTCTTTAGCAGTATACCAGTTATGGTTTTATTAACAATTAGGAAGCTTAGGAACTTGTCAAAGTACGATGTGCCAAGCAGGATCTGAAAAAGACCAAGACGACTTAAAAGAAAGTCCATCCGCATTGATCCTATTAACTAATTGCAGGTACAGCAGTCTAAACTGGGGGCAGAAATGACAGCACTGACTCGCCTGTCGCTACCAATGTGGCCTGGGTTCAAATCCAGGAAGGAACGCCAAACTTGGGTTAAATTTGTTGCCGTTCTCTTTTCTGCTACAGGAGGTAGTTTTCTATTCTCCTCATAACCTGCATTTTCAAATTTCAAAAGGTGTGCTACTTCTCAATCATTCGTTATTTACTTTTTATTCATTTAGGTTGCGTGGCAGTAAATTCCAGTTCTGACCTGATACTCTTGCTTTTCTTCAACATGTTTGAACACTTCTTGTTCAACCTGAAGACATAAACAATCAAGTAAAAATCTAAGCTTTGCGTGAGTTAAAATAAAAATTGACTTAAATTGACTTGACTACATCTGACTAGACACACACGAACATTTCATTCAGGGACTTCGTACAGAAACATAAACACCACCACACTTACCGAGAAGAGAACTGGGCAGAGTTAACGTTCGCAAAGGCTTCTGGGACTGTCATTAGGGACGGGAAAAAAATGGCCAATAGCTGACCGGCACGTCCCCAGTAACAATCCCAGAAACAATTGCGGGACACATTTTGGCTCCAGTCTCCTACAAGTTTCTAAAATGGGTAACGTCTAAAGGCTCGTCATTTACTATCCATTTATCCTTGTGTGGAAAAAGAACTAAAGTGCTCTACCAACAAAGTAGTCTCCGGCTTACAATATCAGCCTGGGTAATAGTGCGTCCTCTCTGCCGTAGTTCATCCAACTGAGTAAGTACACGAGTAACGCAGTTTGTCTCCAGTAAGGCCTACAAAAAAAAAGGTTTCAAAAAACATAGTTAAAATAGCTGCAACACACCTTCCCTGTTAAAGCATTCTTTGTCTTTACCTGAACTGTGTATGCAGAATCGAAACTGCCCAGATAAGTAAGTTTAACAAGTTTTTTACAAATAGTTTATGATTGTTGAAGCCAATTAGAATCGGGCATGCTGCCTTCTCACTTTAAATTCATATACGAATACAACAAAATGACAGGAGCAAAATTTGACCAACTGAAAAGGTAAACCAGAAGACGGGTTAAACCTGAACGTGTTGTTGGCGCGCCTTGCTTGATGGTATGAGCATGAGACAGGCGAGTGCGTGGGCCTGGAGACCAACTTTATGAAACTGAACAGCTATGGAATACACATCCAGATCAAGCAGCAGAGGACACCTGAAAGAAGAAAGAAATCATTGAAACATTCCTTCACTCAGTAAACGCCAAGTAACTGTGAAGGTTAAGCGTGCGTTCAAGCAAGGGCCACTTATTAGGTCATTTGATGTGCGCCAGGAAATTGTCAATTCTAGAGACACCTCGTGAAGCACTCTATTGCAGTTTTCCTTGGGTGGCTATTCAGAAAACGTTTGTTCCGTATCCACCAGGGCCCCGTTGTTCAAAAGATGGATAGCGCTATCCATCGAATAAATCGCCATCCATCGAATAAGTATTAGGGAAACCAATTGCGCTATCCAGTGGATAGTGATTTATCCAGTGGATAGCGCTATCCACCATTCGAACAACTGGCGCCAAGACAAAAGGTGTCCTCCTTATACGTACATTGTACCAACAGAAATTTGGTCAGACAATTTTCAACGGCGGACTTATTTTAGTTGGCTACAAACGGTCCGTAAAGTATAAATATCTGGAAATGTTCGTTGCCCATTGAAAACAAACTAAAAAAATATCATGGGAGTTTTGATGAGGATGAATAAACACTTGACAATAAAACATCGCACACCTTTGAAGTAACGATGCAGATTCTTCGCAGGCAATCACCTCTTCGTCGGATAACGGAGACGAAACTGAAATAAAGTAAAATTATAAAGACATTTTTCAATGCAACAAACCTATAACCTTCACTGTAAAGGTGCAATGTTCTGCCAGTTAGGTTACAAAGCGAGTTGTCAGCAGATGACTGAGCAAGTTCATTTGTCCCAGTCAAAAACAAATGGGGTGAAAAATATAAAAGTGAATACTGATTTGTAACTCAGTCAGACCACTATGAAATGATCGGCGAGTTTCCGTCGCGAGTAAACATGTAACCTTTGGCTTGTATAAGCGATGCGTTTTTATTTATTAATTTTTTTGTTTTGTTCGTTTCGTTTTCTTACGTCTCAAGTGCACGTTCTTTTGTTCCTTTCTATTGCAGGCCAATAACATCTGATCACATTTTTACCGCAAAAAATCTCCGAATAATCCGGTATGTCATGGCTTACCTGACTTGAAAGGTGCCGTCAAAACACTTCTCCACACCTGAGGTAAACAACGAACCTAAACAGAGAAGGCACACCAATTCGATGGATATAGAATGTTCTAGAAAGCTGCCCACCTATCTCTCTTCTAATTCAACATTTTGCCCTTGTGAGAAAGCAGTGTTAACATTTGGTTAGGGGAGGGGTAGGTGAGTAAATCTATTGGCCGAGCCAAAATAATGGTCGTTGAGAAGAGGCGGCCGTTAGTAGAAGTTTGACTGTACAAGAGCCAGCGAAAAACGAGTAAATTCCAAATCCATAGTAATACGCCAATTGTATTATAATAACTCACACCGTAGTCGACGTTCTCCCTTTATTTCACGATTTGAAAGCAGACGCTGATTACATCGGAAGTTGACCATTTTCACATTGCCCATATTACACCTTATTTACCGTAAAACTCCGAAAATAAGCCCCTCCATGTATAAGCCCCCAAAAATACAAGCCCCCCAAACCGGTAACGCAAAAAACCCTCCGTTAAATCGCCCCTCCAAATATAAGCCCCCCGGACGCTTGTACTTGAAAAATTGCCCTCAAATACAAAGTAAAACAAAGCAAAAACGGTAAATTTACTTCCACTATAAGGCTAGTCCAATCGGTTTTGAAACGCAAATTTCCTTCCGTAGATAAGCCCCTCAAAAAGGGCCTTTGAAAAATATAAACCCCGGGGCTTATTTTCGGAATTTTACGGTACCACCCACAAGTTTGCATAATCACTGTTTCCAATTTCCCCTGGGTATTAAGAGTTGTCCCAAGAGCAAGCGGGGGTAAACAAGGTGTATTATGGGCAATATGAAAATGGTGCAAACGTTGTCCTATTGGTTAAAAAATATATATATATATTAGATGACTGACTCAATGTCGCTAGCCCCAAGAACAGGTGTTTTTTTTTTCAAAAGGCAATGAAAATAGAGGTTACTGAGAACCTCATGACTCCCAACATTTTACTGAAGCGACAATAACAAATATAGTTTGCCAAATTTAGCACTGGAGTATCCATAGGGCAGTGTTTATCCCTTAACACTCACCTGCCAGAGCTCCGAGATCCCTGCTAAGTTTACTAGAACACGCCTAAGATATTTTATCTAAAAGCGAGAGAAGAAAACCGACACGATCAAACTAAGATTTTTAACGACACTTCAGGGAATTTTTTACAGTTCCATACAAGTGTGCTACTTTCTTGACCTTTCTTAATATCGAAGGTTCTGTTTATCCTACTGACGGCTGACCGACCCTGAGTCTCCGTGGATAGCCCCTGTTCTAAGTCTAAGGTATGGATCTTGCCTTTAGCATCCACTCAGTCCGTAAGCCAGTCACACATTATGTCCGACAACTGATCAGCTGGTCTGTCAGTTAAATGAATGGCTTAGTTTCTAAAGAAACTGTGGTGCTGAGTCGGTGCAGGGGGGGGGGGGGGGGGGGTGTGTGTGAAATACAAAGATAAAAGATTTGATTTTATCACTGGAGTTGATAAGGTAGATTGGCCACCGCCGAGCTATTCGCTCTGACGACGAACTATAGCGCCAAAGGTCAGCTTTTCTATCCTTCTACAGTGGTCTGTTAGTTAGCCTGCTAGCGAGTGAGTCAGTCCATATCGACCTCACAGTTTATCAGCTGTTCAGGTGGGGTGGACTCACTTACCATTCCAAAAGCCAGCAATTGTTGAAGAACACTGTTCCATAGTTGTGGATCGTGTATACTGTTATCCAGACACAAATCTGCTACAAGACGAACGGCCTGAAAAGGAAAGCATGAAATAAGGATGTTTTCTTGGTTCTTGCTGCAGGCAATGCTTCTGTAATATTATCTGTTTATTAATAAATTGTTATTGTTGTTGTTGTAAAGTCATGACACACCTTTCTCTCGTGTTTATGATTTCTCCACAACCCTCGCACCAGTCCTTCTTTGTTACACTTGCCAAAGGCGCTAGCCGACTGCTGGATATGCAGTCCTTCAAGTTCCGCCAGGCAAACCAGAGCCTGCATCTGTTGCCTGTCAGTGGCGACAAGATACGAGCGTTAGGTACGTAGTGTATGAGGATAGATCATGAGGATACTTTCTTTACTGACGTCAGATAATGTGCAACACATATCGGAAAAATTCGTGTCTCGATACACAAGGTACCTACCGACAAGAGCTTTGTGACAAGGTTAAATACCAAGGCTACCGCATGTCAAGACGTTTTACTCAAAATAAAGTTTAATGGCTAAATCATTCTAGAAGCAACGTTCATACAAATGTAAGAGCCTCTAAAGAGGAAAGTACTGTTGGTGACATTTTCGTAAATCAAAACAACAAGCAAATGTCCAAGAATTCACCTTGACATTTTGCCCTTTCTCTGTGGAAGGTAGCACTTAATATAATTTCGAGGTATAAATCAAAAGTAACCTCTTGATAACTATTTGATGGTCTGCTTCTCACCTGATTACAGAGATTGAGGTGTTACAGAGCTTTTCAATTAAATCTCCAGGAGCAATGGAGAATAAAGCACGAAGAGCACGGACACGACAGATACTTGACGAACCCGTCTAAAATAGCAAAAAAAAAAAGAACAAAAAGGACAGAAATAGTTCAACTCCACCATGGTATAGTTTCCTGGAATTCAACGTTTTCTGCTTTGAAGGGTATCAATCCCAAGTAAAAGGATAACACGGGGTTAGAATAAGCACACTTGGATGTTAAAACATCGAATTATGATTCAAGTGTCACGATGACCATCTGTTACCGGTGATGATGTTTGACCATAGTGTGGTTGTAGTTAGTGTTTTTAATGAAGTCAGTCTGTCGCATTGTTAGAGCCTGATAACTGACCATCAGTCAAGCTATTTTAGTTCCCAGGTATGACATACATATGTTATCTACTACGACTCGACCATTGTGTCCGCCATCTACGTATATTATGTTACTGTGAAAACACACTCGAAAATTAAACAAAAAACTGTTTAAGTTTAATTATCTCACCTTGTTAGCAAGATTGAGTAGAAATCTGACAGCAGTTTGTTGGTCAGTGCTTTGCATAATATATATCACTCTTGAAAAACCAAAAAGGAAAAGAAAACAAACATTCCATAACCAGCGTTTCTTCCAAAAGGGTTGGGGAAGGGGCAATGACGTCACGGTGGGAAATAATAGTGTGCTGCGTAGACTCGACACTGAAACAGACAGCCAAATATATGACATCTATTTTCAAAGATAAAAGGCGGAGAGCATGCACTTTGGTGCCGGACAAACTGGCATGCCTTCGAGACTGAGTCCCTCCTTTAACGTACCCTTTGTTAGAACGCAAAAAAAAAAAACTGAGAAATTTGCTTGTAATGACCCTATACCTTCTTAAGTTGTGTTCATCTTCTTCATTCTCATCACTCTCCTCGCCATAAGGAGTGCCAAACTATGGATAAAGAACAGTTTAAGGTTGTATAAATGAATGGTGTCACTGATTTATCCGCAGAAACAAAACTATCGTTGAAACATTAAATACATACTGCTGATATTTTGGAATGATCATTACTTTGATGAAAATTCAGAGAGAAAAATATTACATTTCCACTAAAGAAATTAATTTGAAGAAACAAGAGATTGCCAAAGGTATCAAAGAAGAATTAACGTTAAAAGTACATTTTGCATTGGTAACAAGTTGCAAGGTAGATAAACTTTTGTACAGGGGGGGGGGGGGGGGGGGGGGGGGGAATGTGATTTGCGGTTCGATCCCCAATAAAGAATAACAATGTCAAAGGCAATCTCTGCCCCAAATTGCAATTTCCAGTTTATTTTAAAAATACCTCTGAGTCTCCTCCTGAAGATTGACTTGATGAAGGTAACCATTTCTATGAAGTAAAAGACCAACATACCGTAAGTATTCTGAACCAGAACTAAACACAGGCAATCTGTGGCAAAGCCTTTGTAGGATACTGATACCAAGCTTTAAAGGGTGGTTGCAAAGATAATAAAAGTTTGCCTTTCTTTGCGCAGAACATTGGAGGGTCCTATTTTCAAGGATCTGTTTAAGACACCCATGATGGCCAAAATAGTGTCAATTTAAAGGACGAAATGACTTCCAGAGTGACACCAAAGGGGGTTTAAGGTCGGGTTAAAGTAGTATTGCAAAGGGCTGCTTTTAAAAGCAGGCAGAATCAGACTTGGGGCCAGCGGTTCTAATTTTCCACTTTAAGATTGAAGCAGGTTCGTTGACTAGAGTTCTCTTTTAAGCCTGGAGGGCATGCTCTTATACATATCAATAACTCGCCATCATCGCCTATATTAACAACACGGCTGCTCTTGAATTCAATAGCTTGATCACTTCAATTGAATGGAGTTTTTCGTCTAAAAATCGCAAAGTTCAGGGGTAGAATCCCGATCAAGCAGAAAGTTTCATGATTTCGTTTACGAAATAAAAGTTGATCAGACGATCACAACCACTAATCGTAAAACAATTTAATCTAAACAAGTATTCGTCCTTTTGAGCCGACCATCTCCTTTAAACATTCAAACAAATAGTGACTTCATAATCAAACCTCTATCAAATGCAGTCTAATCTTCTCTATTTTCGTGTTGTTGACATTGGCGATTTCTTCTGAAGCTTTGTGGATATCTTCAAGAGAAAAAAGTCATGAGAAAAATAAATTCTAAAAGAAAACTTTGCAAAATCGAAACAGGTTGCATAGGCTTGAATTCATTGACCTAGGATAAAATCCAAAAACTGGGAAAATCAGGCTTAACTGGCAATTTCATTGCGAGGTTGGTAAAACTGATGTTGGGCCGACAATATCGACGCGCCGTTGGTATGGTAATGTACATCTTGGACTGTGCGATTCAATGTTGGACCAGCAAAAATCTATGCAAAACTGCAAGTCTAAATCACCCCATTATCAAGCAGAAGCAAAGTGGACAAATATAGCAAAAGAAAAAAACGTTTCCAGCAGGAATCAGTGAGTAAGTTCCACCCTGAAATATGTTGATTGAATCTTTTGGTTATTAAGCGTGACGACAATTGTGTAGGAGAGAGAAGAATTATTCCAGTGAAAAAATGGAATAAGGAAGGAAGCTCTAATTCCTACAGATCGAATAGTGCCAGTACCTGGCGGATGATGAGCAGTGCCTGGTTCCCTTGCACCAAACGTCTCATACAGTTGGCAAATAAGCTTAGCTGGTTTACTCGTTAATGAAACAATGAAAGGGTCTGTGATGTTGTATTTGTGGAGCACGTGTTCTGTGGCTACGCCTCGACACAGCTCTAACAGCCGGCTGTGAGTAAGCTTTGCTTTCTCTTCATCCTACAAAAAGTAACACAATAAGGGTGTTAGTAAGGGTAAAGTGGATGCCACAGGTGGATTTGGTGGGTAAAATTAGCTGGTCAGCTTTTCTCGAAAGTGATGTACTGCGTGATCAAACAAAGTGAAAAGTACATGTGCCACCGTTGACCGTAACGGAAAAGAAACCACTAGTCAT
Source organism: Porites divaricata (assembly GCA_038088405.1). NCBI lineage: Eukaryota > Metazoa > Cnidaria > Anthozoa > Scleractinia > Poritidae > Porites > Porites divaricata. The sequence goes on along the minus strand of JBBMOI010000007.1, from coordinate 613,710 downwards.
TCGTAAAAACGAAAACCCAGCTCTTCGTCAGATTAAAAGTTTTTTGAAGACGTATTTTTTCCAAATCTATGATAAAATGAGGACAACCGGGATACTTGTATTTCATTTTAAAAAAGATCACCTGCTGAGAACACGAAGATTTCCAGGCCACTGCAAGATCCACACAAGTCTTCAGTATATCTATTTTGTCTTCACCTAGGAGAGAAACGACAGGCAAAATGTATTGGTGTTATTGGCTCATTTATCCGGCATATACTTGAGAAAACAGACAAGGAAAACAGTGTACAGACCCAGTGGAAGCTGCTGAGCGATCCACTTGGCAGCAGCGATAGCCATTTCTTTGTTTTTGATAGAGTAGAGCATACTCTTAGCCTTTTCACTATTGTAGGATTTGGCCAACTGGCTTTTTTCTTCAGCGGTGATTCCACTCAAGTTAGTATCACTGGAGTCAGTTTGCAAAGCTGAACGTCGAGCCAGGTTACGGATGGCTGTTAAATAAAGCTGATCGCTGGAGAGCTACAACAAATATAACAACAACTTCTCATTATGGTCCCGATTACTCAAGAATAGTCTCCACACCCATATTAGGGGGCATATGGATGACGGCAGCGAGAACGTCACTATTGTTGGTTTTCACATGACGTCACTAAAATTCAAACTAAAAAACTATCCATCCTACCGAGATTTTACTTTCACGATGCATTAGAGCAGCTGAAAACTAATCGTCAAACAAATTTTCGCTTCAAAAGGGTTCTTGGTTTTGTGATAGAGTACGCTTGAATTTCTAAGCTTTTGCGTGACGCGGCATTTACATGACGGCCAAGAGAGCTGTCATGTAGGTTAAAAAAATGACTTATTTCAGGAAATTTTGCCATCTAAACAGTTCATGTACTGGAAAAAGTATTGTCTTAATGTTTATGAGTTTCTCGAAGAATAAATTCACGCTTTTGTAGCAAAACTCGGTAACAGATGTTTCTGTTGGTTTCCGTCCGCCATGTTGGAGCTCATCCAGGTTAGCACCAGCATGGCGTCTCCATACAAATCTCTATAAACTTGGGTAAAACATTTCTTCGGATATCTCGTATACGAAATATTCCTCTGAGCTGAATCTTGGCGAGGGTCTTTGCATATGTACCTCTTTTCATTTTCCAGATTCTGGATTTTATCTATTGAACGGTTTTGATTTTGATTTTCATCTATTTTGAATATATGGCGTGACACTGAAAACCAGCAATTAACAAGACTTCGCTTTTTTAAAACTTTGTCGCGATTATTCCGACTCCCTTAAATGTCAAATATAGGAGAATTTTCCCGGAATTGAATACTTGGAGACCGAACCCAAGTGGTGAATTTACGTCCTCCATAAAACATCGCATGAGAGAATTTCACGTCGTAATCGTGCAGTGACGGCAAAGAAATGTACAAAAAAGTTCGCTGCACGTGCAAAGTTGTTGTTTTGAGGTTCTCGTTGCCGTCGCCGATGTCGTTGCTAAAGCTCCCCATTTTATTCATCTGAGGACAATTGTATGCCTAGTCCCAGGTCTTTTCGGTCAACGCATTTCGGTGACATTTCCAAGACGAACGGACCAGGTGATCCAAAACGCATAGGCCGCGTGCAATAATAAGGCCTAGGGACTAGGCAAGACAATTGTCACAGTCTTCATATTAAACGTTTTTCCAACATTTAAGCAGTTTAAGCAAGTAAAGGTTTGATACAAAGTTCTTGTTTAACAACCTTTGGAAAACGTACCACCTTATCATAATCAATGTACAAATTTGCTAATTGAATTTAAGGAAAGAAACAAGTGCCATCAAAAGTTGCACAAACTAACCTTCAGTAAGTTTGCAATGCCCAGAAGCTTTGGAACTGTTTCCTCTGACAGCTCTGGACCTGCAATTAATGATAGAAAGATAGAGCCATAAAAGAGGTTTTTTAGAAACCAAATAGTATAAAAACAAGGAGCTAAAAGATATACAATCAACTTTGTTTCAAACGACGATTAATCGTTAAGACTTCTCTGTTGTGTTGAAAGGCCATTAGACTTTTCCGTGACCCAAACAAAATGGAGGCGTATGTTAGCAACATAACGCCTACCCAACCAACGACAATCGCTTACCAATAACTTTCCATGGATCCCCATAGAGCAGAGGATGATATGGAAGCCTGGATTTTGACAGAGGAGATAGTGGTCTCTCTTTTTCAAGTATTGTCTGCGAAAAAAGAAGAGGTTTCACTTCGAAAATTATTGCCAAGCAAATGATACGAGACAACTATTCAGCTGAGGAGGTTTGAAATGAATGGTCACACGATAGGCAGTCTTACAAAGACGCAAAGTTAGAACAAGTTTTATGCACAAATAACAGTACCGACTATGTGAAGTTTCTTTTACCTATTTATTTGAATAAATATAATACACTGACATCACGCTAAAGCACCAAAAGGTACGCTTGTAAATGTACTGGGTACAGTGATTTTAGGATCGTATGGGAGGACAAGCGTTAGTTATGATTGGTCGATGGTATTCAAGGCAACCAATAACCAATGACCCAAACGATTCCGGGAATCGTTGCGCCCAAAGTTTGTACCCAGTCTCCTTTATGGTTCTGGAGTGAGGAATATCAGGTTTCTTACCTTTTCGTTGTCCGTATTTTTGGATGAATAGTGAAAAGATCTCTCATAACTGGTTGGTGCTGCAGTGCGGTCATACTGATATAAGTAATCTAACAATTGAATTCCCTGAAAATAAAACAACACAGTCAGCTACACGCAAACCCTAAGCCTAGCAAATACAAGGCGCCAACTCCTTTAAATGGCTGTCTATTAATATGACATAAATCAGGACTTCTTAAAAATTCAGACAGTTTGATGACTTCTTTACACGGGTAGAGACTTTTCTTAAAGGATTTGTGCCTTCCCGAAAACAAGGAAGGCAAACTTCACTGATCATACACGATGGGGTCACTGAATCTGCTCCGACTGTGACATGCTTTTAACGATACACGATTTGATGACCAATACGCTTCACTGATCAAAAATGTACTTCTAAACACCTAGATGTACCTGTATCGGAAGTTTAATATAGAGATTCCACCGAGGCTAAAGGCGAATCTCCCGTTAATGAAAAAACATTGGAATAGAGAAATCCAATCAGAGTTGAGCCTGTGATTCTTTAGAAATCTAGAAATTTGTCAGTGGTAAACTTAAAAAGTACCTAACCTCGATGGGTCGACACCTGAGCCCGCGATAAGGTCATATGATACTGGTCACCAGATACCACCCTATTTTGACAGCTGTCAGTGTGCAATATCAGGCTCGCACACTAGCTAGAAAGTTTAACATTTCACATCAGTTTCCCTGTGGTGTGGACGGACGGGCGGCGGACGTACGGTCACGTGACTACCAAAATTTCTTGGATGGATAGATAACCAAATTTTCTTAGCTATGGGGCTCCGCTAAAATGGCGTTCTAACATTTACTGAAGTAAAGTCAGCTTTAATTATCTAAATATACCTTATCAACAGTTGCACTTTGTTCGGGTGATAAATCCTTGATCAACTTCAGGATAAATACAATTGTATCATAGTCATAAGGATCAACCTACCAACACATTGTAATAAAGTAAACAAATTCAGTAAGACATCAATGACTGAGTAGTCATCTAAACATAAGAAACACAAAACAAAATGTAGCAGGAAACAGTTAGGCATTCAGTAAGTAATCGAACAATTGTTCTGCTGTACAAAATGAACATGTCGCCCATGGGGGGTGGGGGGGGGGGGGCAACTTTATAAACGCAGCTCTTGTTAGATGGGTTTTGAAAAGTATCACTTATTTGAAGCTCTAAGTCCGCCATTGAGTATACATAGAACCGTAACGGCTATACCTTCACTAGATTACCTTGGATCCTACTTCTACTAGTAGTTTAAGAAGTGATGTCGTGCAAGAAATCTTATGGACCACTTTGCTGACATTCTGCCGATACGTTAACTCCTCCATACTGCTGTCTTGTGTAACTGGGGACCTTCCCGTAGAAGGAAGGCCCCTCGGTGGAAGCAACTGCTGTCTAACGTACGTCAGCAGAGCATTGTCTTCATCCAATTTAAACGCCCTATCAAAAAAACATGCAAGCATTACTTTGCAGACTCTTAAAACTTTAGGAAAACAACACATTCCAAATACAAATAACAACAACAACAACAACTTTATTTTATTTCAAAATGTTGGTTACAAAAATAAATTAAAACACAACCCGCAAGTAGCAAAGTCTATTCGAGACGACTTGTGTAAAAATAAATAAATATATATACGTATGAATGATTAGGTAGATGTAAAGAAAAAAAGTGTTCTAAGAAAAAGGAAGATTAATTAGGTAAGACAATAGAGCACAATTAATTACTCGAAAAAAGGTAAAATTAAGTATGCATGCTTTACAAGCAAAGTAAGATAGTAAAAGAAAGTCAGTTTTTGGAGAATGGTGAGCGGTTCAAAATATTCGTCTTGGTCCTTTGGGAAAGTCTCATGAAATCGTCATGCAAAGACGGCTGAGTATAATCCAGTATGACACCCAGCGGGGGACACCTGTAAAAACTGAGCTCAAACGAAGTTTAGGCCCACAGGGTACTAGTTACCCAAAAAGACATTGTAAATGTATTTTGAGACGTCAGAGCTAAGAAAAAGTTGATAGTACACCTGCTTTCACTCTCTTTCCCACACCAAAATAAAAACAGTCCACTCGGGTGACCCATAAAAAGTTCCTTTAACAGGCGTTCTATTGATAACCTTCTTACAGTCAAATTCCCTTTGAGCAGATCTGAATGACCCCTGGAAGAGGTCATGTTATAGAGGTATGTGAAAGTATGTGAGTGGTATGCCACTGTAATCAAGGAGCTGTCAATAAAAGAGATCTGTTCGACTGCATTTTTGTTTGACCTAAGAAAAAAAATACCCAACACGTTTTCTTTTAGATTTAAAAGTTGTTATCCACAGATAACTTCCGCATATGAGTTTAAGGCATATTCACACGTAACTTATCACAGCCACCTACCTGCAAAACTCTAAGATCATATCAAAGCCTATCTGTGAATTCTGCATGAGGTCTGGTAAAATTGCCAGCTTCTCCTCTCGATCACTCTTGTATACATCCTTAAGTGACATCTAGCGAACGAAAAAACAAACATTAAGAAGACGCACTAAGCCCCTGGAGCCAAAAGAGAAGGTGCCATCTTCAACTTTCTTTACCTTCAGCCTTCCGAGTTTGACTCCCCAAGATGCGTTGGTGGCTATTTCTTGACATTTTTCGAGTACTGCTGGCTCATTACATAGCTGGGCGTAGTCAATACCAACATTAGCAAAAGCCTTGAATAGTAAGTAATAATAGAGGACAACGTATTAATTATTGAGTGGTTGTTGTTACTTTAGGGCTACAGAAAGGACTCGATTGCAATAAAAAAACTTTCCAACATTAAACAGGTGATTTAAATGTTACCAGGGCATTGCAGTCGGACGTGATATGCTTTGGATATAGTACAATAAATGTTTTATAAAAAGCTTTTCATAACTTTTGATCGTCTCGTTAATGGTACTAACAGTTGATTGGTACATTGTTGCTCCTTTGGGGTTACGGAATACTCCCCATTTACTGCGATTTTAAAACTATCAAAAATTTAAGCAGATGATTTAAAGGTCACCAGGCATTGCCCTCAGATATAATATGCTTTGGATCTAGTACAATGAATGTTCCATAAAAAAACTTTTCATAACTTTTCATCTTCGCGTTAATGGTAGTAACAATTGAGTGGTACATTGTTGTTCCTTCAGGGCTACGGAATACTCCCCATTTACTGCGATTAAAAACTATCAAAAATTAAACAGCTGATTTAAAGGTCACCAGGGCATCGTAGTCGGATATAATCTGCTTTGGATCTAGTACAATGAATGTTCCAAAAAAAACTTTTCATAACTCTTCGCGTTAATGGTACTAACAATTGAGTGGTACATTGTTCCTTTAGGGCTACGGAATACTCCCCATTTACTGAGATTAACTATCAAAAATTTAAACAGCTGATTTGAAGGTCACCAGGGCATCATAGTCGGATATGATATGCTTTGGATATAGTAGAACGGCTTGTTGTGGTGTTAATGAAATTCCATTACGATATACGACACAAAGTAAGAAGGGTGGGCTAGGCTACACATTTCTCCCAGGCTATCTACGTACTGTCTACGTATTGCCTTCTAACACGTCTAAATCACTCTTCCGTTAGCACTCTTACCAGGATTTTTGAACAACTTTGACCAAGAAAATTCGTTCCAGTCACTAAGTATTGAAAAGCTGTCTGCTTTGGAATGGAGCAGAGATAGCCAAGTCCAATGTCATGGTCGACAGTTCTGCAGTTAAATACCTGGAATAACGCGAAAGTTCAAGTTGAGTCCGTTATACAAAGAAAAAGCGGCTACACTACTCTAATGAACGGACGTTGGGAAGTAAAACTGTCAAATTAAACAAAACAAGCAAACGCAGCAATCCGAATAATTTATCATAACAAATAAAGATTGAACAAGGTCTAGAATTATGGATTTAGATATCTATTCTGAAAGCTGTATAGCATACCAGGATTTTTACTTAAGCCTCTTAGTTTAATCTCAACAAACAGCTACCTGAACATTTTCTGAAGACCTCATTTGTTTCAACATCCTTCAATGTATGCCAACCAATCCAAGCAAAACGCGATGAATTCTACCCTCAAACAAGTTAGAGCGATTTTCGTATGACCTTGTCGTTCTTTGTTTCATCAGCCAATGGATGAAAAGATCAAAACTTTCCCGCCAAAGAAACCCTAATATGGAGAAGGCATTGTTTGATTGGCCAATCATGTTGTAGTATGACGTCAAAGCGAAGTATCGATTGATTTCTAGAAAGTTCTCGGGCATGAAGTTTTTTCAGCTGAGCGTTCGCTTAACCAATGAAAAGCCAGACGCGTTTGTCTGTCCGTTCGATACACCAATCAAATCGCTCTATTTCCGTTCGTTTGTCGTTTCTGTTTTGTTCGCGCGCTTTCATTTCAAGGTCATACGAAAATCGCTCTAACAAACCCAATCCATTTCTGATACCGCTCATGCTCATTCTCCGGTTGCTCTTGACATAGATTTCAGTTTCTGTTTCATTCCGTTTTTTAAGCACATTGTCACTGTTTAAATAATTGAAAACCTGATGCTTTGTTAAGAAATAAGTTTACGCGGTAAATTCCCTTATATTGGATGTTGTTAAACCCAAGCCTCAAATTATCAGAAGGTGAAATGCTAATGTTGGGAGAAATGTTCTCGGTTTTTTAGGTGAATGTAGTATTATTATCCACCTTTCTCAAGAGATTTCCAGTTAGTTCGTGGATCATTTTTGTACCCAAGGCAGCAATTTTAGTAAGCCTCTGTTTTTCCATAGAATTGCTTCTTTCGCTTTCCTAGACGAAAAGACAACAGAGAAGAGAATCAACAAACACTTGAAAATATTGAAACATGAAATGAATACAAACAAATGGCGTTTTTTTCTTTTGTCCCAAAACAAGTATTAGCGAGGGGACCTAATACGGATACATTCTATAGTGGTAGCGTTAAAGCAGAGTTTGACTGTACGAAATATACAGTAGTCACCTTTCCCATACTGAGCATGTTGTTTACAGCGAAGTGTTGAAGACAGAGACCAAGTGTCTAAAGCGAAGAAAAGAAATTTTAATCAGTTTTATACGAATGTAACGTGCATTAGGAGTACAGAATGAAATTGTGGCGTCTTATGACAGTAGATGCTCATTAGCAATCCACGTTATTCAAAAACGTCTGCTGATTAAATTGAGGGTGCTCTGGTCAACGGAAATACGCGAGGGGTTAATTATCAGCGACTTCAACTGCTTTAGAATACAACGAGCTTCACCCCTCACAGCGCTGTGAACTTCAAAGCCGTCACAACCAATTCAATTTCCGAAAAAATTCCTTCGCATGAAGCAAATAAAACATATGGGACCACTTTTAAAGAAATCCAAAAGTTCCCAACTCTTTTTTGAGCGATTATTTCCTGGAGGTCGCCGTTACAGTTGCTTGAAGTCTATAATGATAACACTTGCGACACTTACCTCAAATAAGTATTGTAAAGACAGTTCGCACAAACTGTTCTCTTGCAAATGTCGTATTATATTCAACCCAGCCGCACTGGTCAGCATTAAATAAGAAGAGCTTTGAGTCTCTCCTTCGCCACTTTCAACTGCTTTTGATTCTGTAAAAATAGAAACACACATTAAGAATCAAATTGCATAGTAGCCATTCTTTTCTGTGTGGATTATCATTCCTGAAAGTGTGCCCACACTCAGCAATGCTGTTAAAAACAGCGTTTATCTTTTCCTACCAATTCCAAAGTTTAGCCTCTTATATCTGTGACCTGGTTAAAATTGTTTCAACAATGGTACCTTGGCAAAACTGCTTTCTTCCCGCCACTCTAGCTTGGTAGTATGGACATTGTTCAACAGGGCTGCGATCTCCTGTGAATGTCACAAATCATGATAAATGAGCTGTGTTTACAAAATTTTACCGGTTTAACAAATAAAAGTTTGAACCACAACACATATAATTAGATGGCTTTCAATTCAGGTTATGTCTATTAAAAAGCACGTAATAGTTGGAGTAAACTTCCCGGTTTTTGAATGTATGTAAGTTTGTTTTCAAAGTGATCAAATTGACTGCTTTTCAAGAAGAATTGATTGTTTGTTCGTGCTACATCAGTCTAGCCATGGCCTGAAGTGGTATAGTTAACACGAAATTGTCCATTTTAATAGTATCAAGACGTCAGCCACTCTGACGTCATGCCTCACATGCTAAGATACATCAAGACAGCATACGTTAAGTCCGTCCCACATTAGCACCAACTCTGAACAACTCCCCAACACTAACTTCAAAAGATTGGTAATTTCAACTCTACTTAGTACCTCACTACTCATAAGAATGATCCAAGACTAATTTCACAGAACCCATTTTTACTCAATTTCATGTTTAGTTGAGACACAAAAGAAAACGGTAACAATTTACTTGTGTCGAGATTCCCTGTGTCGGGAAAAAACTTATGAAGTATTCATTCACATTTAAACTGAAAAACATCACATCAGCATTTTTTTTTTTTACATATAGTAGAACCTTCACTTCATTACCAGGAAGAGCAGCCATGCTAAACTTTGCAGCCAGTGGTAGAGCGACAAATGAATCTAACACCAAACAATCCTCCTTGAACCTTTTTCCAAACATCCAGTTATTGAATGCATCCTGGTCTGAGCTGTAAATATAACACTTGTGTGAGATATTTGATCTCTAAACCATACACATCTCAACCGGTTGTAACCGCACTCGTAGAGCAGTCAACCACGTCTCTGGTACCATTTGTGACGTCATCAGTATAATACGCTGATTTAGCAAAACAACGTGACAACGAGTTGACCAATGGCAGAACGGCAAATTCAGCGCTGGAAGTGGGTTTAGTCTTTTTCCGCACGCTTTTGTGTTCTAATTTGACATTGTGTTGTTTTGGCCAAGTCTACCTAATTTTCCGAGAAAACGTTGACGCTTAACTTGTGAAGGAGAAAATTAAATGTGGTCGAATGTAGGCGGTTCAGCCAAACAGGTTGTACCTAAAGACTTTCAAGCGTCCTTGGCGTTTGCATTAAAACTTTTCTAAAGGAATGAAGCGTAATTAAGGCCCAGTAGTTCAGGAAGAGAAGAGAGTAACAACAATCAGGAGAGAAAAGAAGAAGGTAAAAGTTCCCCGCTTGACGTCCTTACATACCTGAACTAAGAAAGCTGTGCTACTAATAAAGCACCTGGTATAGTGTTCGACGTATTAACGTTGCAGTAGTTTCGGTCTTTGCCTAGATTTAAAAGGCCTTGTCTTCAGTTTGCAAGTGTACTCTAAGGAGAACAAACCACTAACCTTTGTGGAGTCGTCTGGACTGAAAATCCATAATCTCCGCTCTCGCACTGTGAATACACACAGTCTGTCAGGCGACAACATTTGCATAACTCAGTGCAGTCACACAGCAGTTCTAAAATATTCGAAAGAAGACGTTGTGATTCACTGCAAAGCGCATATTCACATAATACAGAACCACTCAAAATTCAACATATAGTCGTGCACTTAAAAGACTACTGCTTTACTAATACACAATTCCACCTTCAAAACAGCTTAGATTTTGATTTGTTTTGTATTATAAGAAACCATTGAGGAACTAAAATTCGTAGATTTGCATGCAGCTAGTCAAATGTAATGTTGGTAAAAAATGAACAGTTTGATTCTGTTGGCTTTTAATTAAGGGTGATATGTTAAAAAGGAACTCATATCAAGCATTCGGGGTCTAGGACGTGTTAAGTTTCTATGCGACCCTTAATCCACATACCCCGCTTTCTCTTATCAGAACCCACAGCTCAATCACAGCTAACGTCAAAACGTTTATCTCATCCTCCCATAATTGCTTGTAGATTACTATTACCTCCCTCGAGGTTTCGAATTTATCAAAATAATATTTATAGTTTTTTTAAACTTCGCCCCTAGGGTTTTCTGAGGTTTTCTTGTCTAGTCCCCAGGTCTCATTATTCCGCGTAGCCAATGCGTTTCGGGTCACGTCGTCCGAGGGGGTTTTTGTCGTCTTGGATACTTCACTGAAATGGACTGACTTAGAAGGCCTGGCAAGACGCCGTACAGGGACTAGGCCTTCTTACCTTCTGAGCAGTGTGTTGAGGCCTGGCACAGTAGGCGATGAATTGCTTGGGTCACGTGATTCATGCCCTTGTTGTTGTAAGCAGTTAGGGTGGAATGTCCATCAGCTAGCCTCTCACAAACAGTGAGAGCCACTTGATACAAAGTGCGGGCCGATGAGTCAGACGGCGCTGTCTCAATTAGCTCTCTAATAAATGAAAAAGTTAACTCGTGTTGAAATGGACACATTAAGGGCCATCAATAGGATTTAAGTGCTTAACAGCAGCTTTTCTGCCAGAAACACCATACATACTTTTAGTTCATGCTAAACGTCTTTATGTATGTTTTGCTTTCCCGAAGCAGGTCATGTGACGCAACTTTAAAGAACTTACTTACGACATAAGTAGGCAAAATTTATGTAGACACAAAAGACGAATTTCCTTGATAAAAACACGAATTCCTTCAAGAAAATCACATTACCTTTATTACCCACAAAGGCAAAACAGACGAACAAATAAAGAGATCTGTTGAAGACAGAAATATTGATGCAGCACAGGATACAAACCTACATATATCAAGAACCTGGGACACTTCTCCTCTGGAAAGAGCCTTAAACATCAAGGTCAGCCTCACGTCCTCCCTCGTCTTACCAACAAGCTCACCAAGTCTACACAAAATGAGGAAATATTTATTAACAATCGCTTATTTGGACTTTTCAAAGACTAATTAAGCAGCATAAGAAGTTCAATTAACAGTGGTAAGACTCCAAGAGAAGGGTGGAACACAAGGGTAACTTGACATTCAAAGTTTGGTTATTTCGACTTGAACATTTCATTTATTTAAAGACATTACCTAAACAATTTAGTCAGATTTACATCATCTTCATCATTCATAGTCTTTGACGAGTCCTTCTGCAAAACATACAAAAACAGGAAAGGCTGCAACGTAGACGTTTTCTGAGTGCTTTATGTTAGTGACTTTGATATTGGAGTTAAAAGCCCCTGACGGAACCATATGAAGGGATGTAGTCATCATGGCCCATGCTCTACTTAGAGCGAAAGGTCTTAGTAAGTACCTAAATTGATTAAAGTGGCAGATTTTAGAAGTAATGTTTCATAATTCTCAATTATAACTCCTTAAAGCGAACACCAAATAAAACACGTCTGTATTACGAAGGTGTTTCCATCATAGGCGTTGGGATTGTATTAATATAGCAACACGAAAAATCGAGGAGAACTTTATTTCGATAACCTAGAAAGCCCGTTTACTTTACAAAACATCTGTAGTTTACAGCTCCTCACAAAACGCAAACCTTACGTTCACGATTGATCATACAGTTAGAGTAGATTACCTTTTCTTCAAAATTATCGACCTCCTTGTTTTTACTGTAGCCTAAATGTCTGTAAAGATAACGTTCAAATAACTTTTCTCTCACTTCAGGCAACTGGTATTCATCCAAGGATAGAAACACAGAAAACTCTCTCTGAAACCAACAGCAAAGAATAAGATGAGAAAGTTGCCGAAATAGGTTCAGTTAAGTTTACAAAAGATTATCTTACCTGAAGGGCAGAGATCTTTTGTAGAGATGAAAGCGCTTCGTCCACATCCGTTAACGATAAAAGATCTGAACAACACAGAGAAAAGAGCATGACCACAGAGAGCCTCAATATTTTAATGACTCCCCCCCCTCCCCCCCAGTCACCATTTGGTCCCCATACACTTAATGACCGCTATAGTTTTTTCCCCTGTTCTTTCTTATCCCTATGGCAACAGCTACCCTGACGTTACCCAAAATTCACTGCGAAAAGGGACAGGCACTTACAGTTTACAACAAATTCTTACAATAGGTTAAATCGCAGTGACAGCTTAACTATGAACTGAGGCTAGATTCAACATTCGTTCGTTCGTTCTGATTCTCAAGCATAAAAGATGGAAAACAAAAAGAGGGATATTTGTGAGAGTTGATGCTACTACGGTGCATTAAAGAATAAATGGTAAGGATTGTACCATGTTTTTTCATGAACTTCAAAACCGCAACTCCTGCTTGTGCTGCTTCGATCTTTCTTGAATTACATACCTACAAGTTTGAAAAAAGCTCCTCAACTTCATAACATTCATAGACTGATTGTCCCAGCAATCTGCTTTTTCCAACGTAAATTTTAAACAAAACAGACACTGGGCAAAACAAATAAAGGTACTTGAGCAGGACACTCTCTCCCTGAGTGGTTAGATTTCGTATATCTTAACAAAATAATTTCATTCGATGAGGAATTGGTCGAGAAACTGTCTAAAACGACACTTTTGATGTCTGTCTGATGCTGTTTTAAAAAGCGTTCTTTTCCTCTACACTGTCCGCACTGATATATCGCTGGCAATTAACTAATAATGGTCAGGAAGAGGAATGAGATGGGGTCTAGCTCTTCACCCAATCAACAACAAACGGTGTGTACCTAAAAGACAACGCGGTGGGATTTATAAGTCAATAATATTTCACATGTTATATCTATCAACATCTTCACAAAGTTAAACTACAGAACGCAAGGTAATACCTGGCCTAATTCGGGCGTATTATTTTGTTACCAACTGTAGTTCTGCGGTATCAATTATAATTCTCTTGAAGATGAATAAGGACAATTCATGAATTCAAACCTCGTTGTCCACGTCCTCTTCTTCTAGGATATCACAGAGCCATGTAACCAATTCGTGAGCATAACATTCTGCTTGTTGCAGGGGTAGTGTCTGTAGCAATTCCAGGCAATCTGGAATCTAAATAGGGAACAATTGCATTTTGGCATTTTTTTTCTTCAGGTGGATTTCCACTGTCGCGTGTGAACAAAATAGAGGCAATGTAGCAAAAACCACGAGTAAACGTAAAAGATGAGCGAGGTTCAACACTATTTCATTTACAAACGTAAAAATTGCCGCCTTGGTGTAGGAGTCAGTGTAAGAAAGAAAGGATTAAAATCACTTGTGGTAGTCAATTTACCTTGTCAACACAGCTGGTAAAACCGAAGACTGCTGTGTAAACCAAGAACGAAAAGCGTTGCTGCATGCAAGCACTCTCAAGCAAAAGCCCAGGTCCAACTCCCCCTTAAAGGGGTGTGGCATGTAGCACGGGGTCAGAATTGTGTACAGTAGTACACAGGAAAGTTAGAACAAATGCGCTAGTTTATAGATACATTTACATGTATTTGGGTTAAGCTCCGGCATGTGTCATATAATTTGACAGCAAAAAGATCGTCACAGATTGTATTAGACAAGTAACTACATACCTTATTTTCAAGACATAATTTTTGCAGCCGAAAGACATGAGCCTCCTCTTCAGTAACATGACTATAAGATGTTACAACCTGTAATTTAACACATCCAGCTTGAGATCAGAGACGGCCGTTGGCTACATCACCGTTAAAAGGCAAAGCCAAGATGAACATTGCGATTTAACAACAGAAAGGCACACACATAACTAGTCAACAAATGTACGTAATGAATGAATTGAACGTAACTAAAACTATTCATATACCTTCAATGCATCTTCCATGACATTGGGTTGATCTCTTGTCAGAATGTACCTCACTATAGCCTAGAATTGAATCAGTAACTTCATAAAGTCAAGTGACGAGGTATGAGCACCACCATATAGCTCTAATTGGGACTACAGCGCAGCAAAAGAAAAGGACTTTACTTATTAAAATGGCGTGCGCAACTAAGCAAAGATAACTGAGTGAAACACGTTTTCCATCGCAAGCGTCCTTTGCAGTGTAATGGAGTAGTCCAGTTGAGCAGCTTTGCCAAAAGACCTCTAGCTCAGTCGTTTTTTCCTTGAATAATACTCTATGATTACAAACGTGATATCTTTCACAACACACCTTGGCTAGTGACGCATATGATACATGAAAGCTTCTCATCCCATACTGAGAGAGCATCTTTTTCAGCTCAACAAGTCGATACTGTTCTTTAAGGTTGATGTCACTGTACAGCCAAAACAGAGTGAAATATAGTAACAGTGCGACAGATGATTGTTACTTAAACGTTTCTTATTATACGTTTTAACATCCAGTTTATCTGCAGTCATCAAAGTCCAAATGACTTCAAGCTGCCTAGTCACAGTAAAACGATTTTACTAGCTTGGGTAGGATAGCAAGTTCGCGAATGACGACTACTAAACAGGACTTGAATAACTTCGTGGCATTGCCAAGCGTAAACACTACATAAAACTTGATTAGTGGGGTATTTTTCAGTCATGAATCAGGTTGATACAAAATGTTAGTCCTTGAAGTCACCTATCCAGCTAGATTGTTATCAGTGGGTTTATTGCGCTCGCTTGTTATTCAAAGCTTTCAATCACACAAACGCTCATGAAATCTGGCAAAACGGTTCCAGCTTCGTATCATATCAGTGAAACCTTAAAATAAAACCTCTGGCAGAACTTTTCCACGGTAGTCTACCTTCCTGCATGCTAATTGAATCAATTTCAGTCTCCAGTTGTTCCAAAGGTGGATATTAGCACTATCTACTGGATAAATTTCCATAGAGTGGATAGCGCAACTGGTTTGCCTAATTGTAGTTTCTTGGTGTTGAGGACGGATGTTATCACCAAATGACGTAATGCAAAAGATTGAAAAGACCCTGAACAATACCCACACGGAAACACAAAGGCGAACCAATAATGGTTCAGCAACGCCAAGAAACACCCCTAACACTTATCCGCTGGATAGTGAGTAATCCGATGTGATAGCGCCATCCAACGATTGCTCAACTAGGGACTGCAGGAGTTTAGCCTTAGCATCATTAAGACGATACTCACTCAGGATAAGCTAGCATGAATTCGGTAACCAGTCTGTCTACACTGTCGCTCCAAGGAATCATGGCATGTCGCATAACCTCCAGAGTGGCTTTACAACGAACCTACCGAGACAAGAGTCATTTTCATAGACTTTTTGGCTATTCCTTTTGCTATATGCAGGAAATGTAAGTCAACCATTTCATAAGCAATAACGACTAGCTGCATCCGGACTTAGTGCATTCCCCCTTCCATTTTGCGCTTGGCTAGTGCAGTGACAATTTTGAAAAGGTACATCATTTAAGAACAACAACTCTTTTCTCAGAAGTCATATTAAATTAGTTATACTGCCCTTTGGCAAGTTCTATAAGTAAGGGAGATATTCCTTGAGGACAAAACCAAACAAAAAAATAAAAGCTTTTTTAAATCTCAGGGGAAAAAATACCTTTAAAAAGCGATGGAAAAGAAAAACAAAACAGAGAGAAACAAGAAAAGTGTCCGTCTGAAAACATTCGAGGAAAAAAAATCACGGTTGATCACAGTTTATCATTGTAACGTAACTCGCCTTATTTTGACCGCTTTTCACTAATTAAACCTGCATCATCTAATGAACTCTTATCGTATGCCCTTATAGATAGCTGATATTGATCCAACGGCTGCGAGACATGTCTTACCTCCTTATCTTTGATGCAAGAAATCACAGCAATAACTCTGGCCTCCCACAGTGAGTTTGACAGAGCTGAATACGCTCCTGCACTCCTGTTAAACAGGTCCTAGCCAAAAAGTATACATTATTTTCATTTGATGCATAACGTTTCCCTTTTGGCGTGTGCGAAAACAAAAGTTAGCGTTACCTCAATGTACTGAAGTAGCATGGTGTCCCTGTCAAGTCCATGATGCATCATGTATGGAGCAATGTACTTGGCAATAGTACTGGGTATGAGTTCAGCAGCCACCACGCGGTCAAGCAATCGAAATACAATGGTTGCTGTAGTTTCCTAAGGTCAGGAGTACAAAAGAATAAATACATTTAGCCAAGCTTAATAGCGGAGCTCCCGTTTAATACTTACCACCTTGTTACTTGGTACAGTCACCTTTCACAATAGCACTCAACATAACAAGTGACCTGAAAGGCAGTGCATTTGAGGCCCCGATTGGTCCTGTGGTACGGTTAGAAAATGCCCTATTTTGGGCAGCTGCCAAATTGACTTTGACATGGATTCACAATGATGGTGTACAGTACATCACTCTAAAAAGGGAACGATAGCATTGCATTGCATTGTGTTTGCATTTCACATTGAAGTGAGGGGACGATTGGATGGTCGTTCGTACGGAAACGTAATCAAACATTTTTCACATCGTCAGCTGCAATATTAAATGTTGGGCACAGCATCACTAGCCTTCAGTTTAACGTTAGACTGTGGTGAACGTTATTTTCAATAACTACGACTAGATGATTTCAGTTCGTAGAGCCAAACCTAAAGTATACAGTACCTGAGAAAATTCTGCCAGAGTTATTTTACAGTTGTACTTGTTATGAAGATCTACCAAGTCTGTCAGCTGCTGCACCATGTTCATCAAGCTGGCTAATTCATCTTCAGTGTTCTAAGAAGAAAAACAGAGATCTAGTGAAGATTTGGATTCATAACCATTCCAGTGTCTATTACAACAAGGTAGGTTTACTTCTGGATCATCCAAAAAAGGCTTTCACAACCAACTGGCAGGATGACTGTGATACCATTGTCATTACAATGAACAGACACAGTGGAGCCAATTTCATGTCCGCTTTTTCCATTGCGGGCTCCACTGGTCCTAATCTCCAGGTTGCTGTTACACATGTGCGGCAGATATATAGCCAGCATTCATTTGGACTTCCACGAACAATGAAGGGAATGCATAGAATGCAATCTGGTCACGTGCGTATGAACCTTTCAGCAAAAGCGTTAATTGTGTACCTCCCTATATGCAACGCACCACTACTGTTCTGTTCAATGGAATCTCGAATCAATACAACTATGACATTAAAATAAGTGAAAAAAGATGATAGTATTACAGGGACTAAACGTCAGGCTGGTGCAATGCCTCCTTCTATTCTAATTCTATACTTTGTCAGCCTTACATGAAGAAACAAACCATACCACGGTGTTTGATCCATCATTTAAAAGAGCTCGAGCTGTTGCAGGGAGACCGCAGACCTAAACAAAAATGCAAATCCCTTGCTGAAAAAAATTAGCTTGACATGTTGGTTATCTTAACTTTTTAGGTAAGAGACCAGCAATTTGGCATTTACTTACTATCACATAAAATGAATCTTCAAATAACTATAAGAGACTCCATTACGTGAAGAAAGAAAAATCCAGGGATATCAAGGCCTAATCCACACCCTCACAGTTAACAAGGTCGCATTACTATCTGAAGTAATTGTTAAAAAATATCAGTATTCTCCTTGGATAAAACGATCACAAAATTTCCTGATAGGGTGTTTGTTGACCAATGATCAAAACTCATCAGACTGAATGAAGAAGGTGCCTCTTGCTTAAGACCTTAACTTTTACGCGGAAATCATCGTGTGTGCTACAGCACCGCCACTTCCTTCCATTTGTGATCATACAGAGTCCTGCTAATGTATCATTGAAAGGGGACTCATAATATCTTTTATGACTCTACACTTCTTGAAGGCGGAAAATCCTTCTCACCCACCAAGCATGAGAGACCTGAGGTATCCTGCCTATCCTACACCCTACCCGAGTCCAAAACACCTTAGCAGATTAAAATCGTGAACAACGACTACGAAAACGACACTATAAAAGTGAATTCTCGCTGCTTCAAACTTTATCGCGCTTCTTCCATCTCGCTCAATTCGCCAAATGTTGGCATATATTTCTGGAGTTGAATAAGAATTCCAAAAGACTGTAAGAAAGTTTTGAAAAGGGAAAAGAAAGTTGTTGCCTTGTGTTCCAGTCTTCAACAAAACGTAAAATTAGGCAATTTCACCTCGAAGTCATGCAGTGACGGAAAAGAAATATACAAAAAAGCGCGATGCACGTGCAAAGTTGCTGTTTTGCCAATCTAAACCTATTGCTTATTTGACGTTCTCGTTGCCGTCGCTATGGTCGTTGCTTAAGCTCCCTATTAACAGACCACAGGTGTGAACAATAATGGTACTGCAGCAGGTAAAACTTTACCACGCACCTGCTCAACAAACTGTCCAGGTGTGGCCAGCCCTCTTCCTGAAGCACTGCCTGAAACACTTTTTGATGCTGATAAAAGAACGCTTGCAAGTTGTAAAGCATTTTGTGGCCAGCCCTCCTGCAAGAATAACCTCAGTCTTGAAGGTTTCAATGTCAACACTTAGTTTTATTGTTTTAAATGTAATCTATTATTGTCGTTATTGTGAGTGGTGGAAGTATAACAACCATAAAACAGTAGTGTAAAGTTAAGCACCCATTTCTTGAAAATATTCCAACTTCTACTCTTAAAAAATACCACGTATTTAAACACCATTAATACAACATCAAATAAATTATGAGAAAAGCAATAGACGTTACGAATCGAAGATTTAACGGCCAGCATAAGAGATTGAAGAGTAGCATCAAATGACTCATAATGATGATGGCGTTTTGACTGACCTTCTCAGAAAGTTCCATATTTCTTGCTCTTTGTTCAAGCCAACCTGCCAATATCCTCTATACATAGAGCAATAGATGTTAAGTACGTATAATGTCTCTCGTAACAAGAAAACCTTATTACAGAAAAATAACTTTCAGAGACTTCAAATCCTCTTAGATTTTAACTTGATGACAAACCAATTTGATTCAGACACTTGATTTAGCTCCATTTCTAAACCAGTACTTGTTGCATGATACTCAATTAAGACATTCCTTAAAATCTCTGCAAGTTTTATGTATTGTAATTTAAACTGTTCTATAAAGCGCATAGTCAAAAGTAAGGTATAGCATCAACTCCGTTCCCGAGAGTGGTATAAACAATTTGCGCTACGTTTATTCACGTGAGTTCATACTTAAAGCATGGCTATGGGATAGCCTCTTGTGTTGTACATATGAGGTGTTAGTAAAGCCACTTGTCTAAACATGGTGAGTAGCTCAATCTGTCCATGACTATACGGTCAGTCTATCTGGAGGTACTGTGAAGAAAATATAGCTGGTACATATGCATGCAATAACGTTCTTACCAGTCCCTGTGGCAAAACCTTGCTGACAAAAGGAACAAGATCATCTTGTAACCAAGGCATGATCACTGAAGAAGGTAAACCCTCACTGATTGAACCAAGTAGGGATTCCAGATTTTCTTCACTGAACTGTGGTATAAACTGACTCTGCAACATTAACACAATGATGTTGTAAACAATGAGATTGTAATAAAAAGTCTCAATGATGTATCAACGAAAATACTGTTACAAGGAATAGTTCCTTGAACAAGGGAACTGTAAGAAAATTGTTTTTGAGGTAGACATCATTAATTTATGGCAAGTTACGAGTGACAAGCCTTGTGCCTTAGATAGCAGGATGCTACTTCAATTAACGTTGATTCGTCAACATTGATTGTTTCGTGTGAGTTGTGTTTACAGTTAGGGTGGATGAAAATGGTTATTCAGATCGTTTAAACCTAAAATAATTGTATTAATAAAGATGGGAAAAATGAAACAGTTAAATATAAAATGGAGCAACTCAACAAGAACCTGGAAATTACCTGATGTCTTCTCCAAATAATCACAGCACTTGTCACTTTACTGGACAGCAAACACTTTGTGAGTTCAACAAGAAGATCAGCAGTGACAAAATAATGCCAGCGTGTGCCACTGTAAATCAACAAAATGAAGTAACCTTAGCAAATTTTACAGATAGACCATGTCACAGCAATGAGAACAGCGCACCTCCCCTACCCTTTTAGCTACCAGTTACATTCTCTAAGTTCCATTTTTATCACTTTTACCTTGACACTGCCTTAATGTTATGTGGAAAAAGAGAGGAATGTGCTTTGAGTTACAACGACACCCAGGAACCTCAGAAGTTTTTAGAGCAATAGTGCGCTAAAGGAAGTGTGGAGCAACGAAGAACGTGAACCTCTGGTTTGGCTTTTTGTAATGATGTACTTACAGCTAGTTGAAGGAAGTAGAAATACATATTTGTGTTGATAATAATTAATTAAGATACTAGGCTTCTTCCTAATAACCCACAACACGCCAAGTTGCCTGAGAACTCTAGTTGCGAAGTTTCAAGTGGATAAGTACTGCAGCACCTTAGTTTCAAGAGAAATTAAATTCCAATATTGGCACAAACCTAAACTTTTCAATACCAAAAGCCATCTCAAAAGTTGCTAGTCTATCCAGTGCTTCTAGCACCTATAAAAAATAAAAATTGTATTGTAAGTGCACATTTTACCATCCTACACTGTACCAAACAATGTGATGGCAGCTCAATGATAGGGTGTGCCACTACAGGTGCTCAATTCACTGTAAGAATTGTACAACAGCAGGAGAAGATTTGAGAGACTGAAGCTCACCTCAGTCAATGTATGGGATGATGCTCCACATGGACCATCCTTATGAATCTGAACATTACCACCCAGAGAAATCTAAGAAAGACCAGAATGGTAAACAATAAACCAAAAAACCAAACTACACATAAAGACAAAAAAAGTTAGAATCTCTACAAGTGTTAACAGTATTTGGTAAAAAAGGATCTTAAAATATTTACATATAAGATAAAAAATGTGGAGGAAGAAGGTTTGTTCAAGAGAAAAAAGAGAAATTAAAGAGAAAACTGGGTATTTGACAAATAACTTTAAAGCCTGTTTCAAGAGGCTCACTGCCATAATTCAGTTATGTTGAGGTCAAATCAATTGCCCAGGTTTACATCATTTAGCATATTACATTAATTTACCCTTTTCCTTGCATAACTCAGTAAATCAAATGTTTCTTCAAATGAGGGAAGGGCAGCTTGAAGACAGCACCTGCATACATATTCATCATCCTGAAACATTCCACAAATTGTTAGCAAAGTGAAGATACTTTTGTAGTCTGAGCTGCAGTGTGTACAAGTCTTATAGCCAGCGCCTCAGCTGATTTCTCTGTAAATCATGAAACTAAAACAGGATATTGAAATGGCCTTATGCCTTTAACGAGTTAAAGGTAATGATGATTTCCATATTCCAATATCAAGAAAAGACTTTTAAAAATGTTGATACTATAGAGGCCACTCAGAAAGTTTCTCATGAATTGTCTAACTTCCTACATGTAGTTCTAAATGACAAATTTGGGAATCTAAGGAGCCCTAGTTGTAATCAATAGAAAATAAAATGACTCTGTTAACAAATACCTTTATTTGAGTGAAGCAGTCCTTTAATTTGGTGAGTGAGAATCCCTCCAAGAGATCAGCTTCTCTTTGCCCTGGACTGTTCTCATAGCTCCAAGGTGACACTTTATCAAGAAGCCAGTTTGCTTTAACTTTGTAGACAAGCTACAGTAGACAAGATCAAGTATCTTTGTTTTTTCTCCAAAGAATAATGATAAGGAAATATGTGTCAAACTGAGGCTTGGGAAAGAAACTGAACTGCTGCAATGGCTTGGGAGAATTATGGTCTGATTTCCACTGATCTATCATACAGGAGTTATGTGGCAAACAGCTTGTCAGTAGTTACCAAGTTTAGTATAGCACTCAAAGCTGCTGAATTCAACACCACACTGAGAAAGTGGTTAATTTAAAAAATTATGACACTGCGGGGTGCAAAGAAAGTCAGTTTTAAGCTGTAGGTAGAATGTGCTTGACCAAAAGTCAATTTAACTGTAGTCCAAAAAAATACTATTTTGATGAGCAGGATTGATTACTATTCTTCTGTAATTTGAATTCTCCCCCCCCCCCCCACCCCCCCAAAAAAAAAAACTTCACCTGCCTCTCAGGCAAGTTAAGAACAGAATTCTCTAGCCCAATAACAAAATCCACTAGCCCCACCCAGGTTATCAGGCACTAATTTCTTTGCACGCTGCACTGTCCAATTTGCAAGTACTCAAAGATAAAAACTGAAAAGGTGACTAAAGATATTTTATCATATTTATGGAACAGTATGTCCTTTACCTCGACATTCAGGTTGAACTGTCTTGCAAACCTTTCTGCTTCGTCAAATTTGTGTTTATGAAGTAACCTTGATAACCTAAAAAAGAGACAAATTTGCCATGATTATGAGTTGTAACCGATGACAAGCGTCCAAAATTTAAGTTTCTCACTATTGTTTCACTCACTCCATAAAAAAGAAATAAATGGAAAATAATACCACCACATTACCTGTTTTCAGGGAGTGCTTCTGTAAGAGACCTGATTCTCAAGCAGGAAATCTGTTGTGTGCTGCTTGAGAAGAAAAGGAAACATTACCACTGACCACAATCACCTTTTTGACACACTTTTAAGATACATCACAGTGGTTACTTGAATGGTAATAATATTATTTTTTGATGATGACTTAAATGATTTAATTTCTCAGATCTTTGGGTACATTAGAGAATATTTGAACACTAGTCTAACTTCAACTCTCACTTTAATTGCAGTAGGAGTTTGACATGGCAAAGATATGATTTAAACAGATTGATTTGGCATAATCTGGAGCTGCAAATAAATTTTCTTTCTCAGAAAAATTATTGACCTTGTGAATTAATATAACAAGGACTCAATTGGGGCATACAAGCCTTAATTCAGCAGTCTAACCTTTGTTCAAGTGAATTCCATTTTATTAAGAATGACTTCTACTATAACATGCACACTTACACATTATCTACACGGTCGCAA
Organism: Porites divaricata; assembly: GCA_038088405.1. NCBI lineage: Eukaryota > Metazoa > Cnidaria > Anthozoa > Scleractinia > Poritidae > Porites > Porites divaricata. Next base: position 590,407 of record JBBMOI010000007.1, on the reverse strand, counting down.
GCACCCTCAATAAAGTAGATTGACTCCTATAAACAAAAAATATTTAGATGCTTAGTCTCTAAGACACATTACTATTATTAAAATTGACAAGAATATTACTAATTAAAAATTTGATGACTTTGCTTGTTTGCTTGTTGAATCAGTGCACATTTGTAATATTGTCTTTCTCTAAGAAGGTTGAGTATGAACATCCAGGAGAATGCAGTCCTGAAAAGGACAGTTGTTGGTAGTGACTGCTGTTTTTCGACAATCTGTGCGGTAGTCACCTTCAGAGTCAAAGTTTGTATCATGTCAGTTGATTGTACACTGTATTCTACTTACCGTACTAAGTTTGCCAAACCACTGTTCTTTCCAAATCTTATAGTGTCCTTAGCAATTATTAAAGGGAAAAATGATACAAATCTATGGGAGAAGCAGTACGCAGTCTGGAGAAAGATTGCCGCCATAAGTTTTTTTATTATATGATTCCCATTATTGGTACTCAAATCATGGACAATAACATCTGGGTTGTCTCCAGACCTTGGGGTGATCGAATGTCATTATGTTTTAAACTGTTTGAAAAATAAACTGACGTAAATAAAAGTTGGGTGAAAAGATTTAATATACTCAAAACTTAGAAAAATAAAGGCAACTGAAAAGACCTGTGTTGAAGGACACTTGGCCAGGAAGGAGCATACAGGAATCTCCAGAGAATACATCTGCTTCATGGTCGGGAAAGCATACACCTGAAGATGACACATCTGAAAAATACAAAAGTGCAAAATATTGGCAACAAGTCTTTGTAAAATAAAATGAAACCTTTCATTAGCTATTTCAAAAGCTACACACATTTTAGCCATTCCTGTGACTGTGTAGTTTTCTTGTCTCATCAAATCTGATAATTTGCCATTTTTTACTGAAACAATTAGTAATTTTGCGTTACACTGAAAAGCAGAGGTAAAAAGAGGAAGCACCCTTACCAAGGACTTGAGGATTAAGAGTGTCAGGAGAACTATCCGTGCTCCAAACAATCCCAAAATTATGCTAACTTTTATTTATTTACTTATTTATTTATTTATTTCATTTTGCTTTCTTTTTATTTACTTTCTTTTTTCCTGACTTTTGAACCTTGAACTTTGTAGTTATTTATAGGAGATAATTATTGTATTGTTGCCCACCTAGAATAGCCCCACTAATATTGCAGGTAGCATAGTCCTAAATTATTTACAAATTGAATAAACTGTTGTTGTTGTTGTTGACAGAGATGTAAGGATAATGATGGATCTCTCATCTTCCAACTCTGATTACTAGACAGAGATGTTCGCTTGCAGACGAGACTTTACCTTTTGCGGTGCTTGCACAGCAAAGTATATTATTACTAATCTTTCCTTGGGGATTTGACATATTACTTACAGAAATGCTAATGCTGCAGAATTTACCTGGCTGTTTTCTGATGTGAGAATGACCAACTTGTATTCATCATCAGTTCTAAATGACAAAATGAACAGTAAACTCCTTTGACCTGACTAGTTGGACTACACTAATCAGGAAATCAACAAAGGCAAAATATATCATTCCACACCGCAATAATAAAGCAACACTGCCAATTAGTTCATAAATTTATGGAAGTAATTCTTTTTAGTCTACTCATTTGACTTAAAGAAATAGGAAAACAGAAACACAAGCTCCAACATACTTGGATGTACCAGGAGTCTGGATATTACTAGAGGTCAAAAGCAGGAAGTCTTCTACCACCAAATGAGGCCAGAAGGTGATCATTGTCAAAGATGCCACATCCCACAAACTCACCATTTTCTGAAAGCGTAATGTTATTATTTTAACATTATTTTCATCAGCTAAGTACACTGAGAAAATTTGGCAACACAGGGTTTTCAATAAGATTTTTAAAGTAGGTGGCAAAAGCTTTAGACTAGGCTGAGATGGAAAAAACTTGTGCCACAGGCATGAATGCAAGCACCAAGGCAAAGGTGAGAGTTTCTGGGAGGGGTCTGGAGGCATGCCCCCATAGAAAAATTTTGAAATTTGGTCCTCTTATAGAGTGCATTTCCAGCATTCTGGAGCAAACATTAGAACGTTTCAACAAAACACAATCGCACATCATTAAATCTTGGATTTTTTTTTGTTTTGGGTAAGGGGGGGGAGTTTTCAAAGTAAAGTAGAGAGAGAGTTCAGGTGAAATAGAGGCTGGCTCTTATTGAAAACCCTGTAATATAAAGATGCAAAAGCTGGCCCTTCATCATCTCTACAGCATTCAGTTTAGTACATTAGTCATTGATACCAAATTTTCACCTACATGAATAGAAAGTAATGGTTTCCGTTACAAAATTTATCTCTGTTAGAAAATTAATTCCATGCCAACCTTTTCATCCAAGACAACAAGAAAATGACCGCTGCCTGAGACACTAGCTTTGACTACTCCAGACCCTGCAATTTTAATTGACCAAAAAACAATTTTGCTAATTACACCACGAGGAACTTTTTAGTTACAGATAAACAAGCATTTCTTCAGAACAATCTCATTATCTTATCAATCATTTCTGATAACTGTCAAAAAGGGTTTTTATCTGCACCTTCCTCTACAAAATAACACACCTCAGAATGGCAAGGCTCTCACTAGGTGGTGGGGTGGGGGTGGGGGCTGGTGGGGATCTCCCCCACCTACTTTTATAGAAAAAAGAAAATAGAACTAAAAAAGATCCCAGCTGACTATTTGATTCCCCATCTACTCATTGCAGATATCCAGCGGGCAACTTGAAACCTTAGTGACAGCCATGGAATTGCTTATTGAAGAAATCACTGTGTACCTCCCAAAATGTAGGAGCTGATTGAGTCTGCAAGAATAATGCCGCCTCGTTCTTGATGGGCCCAAACAGCAATTGCAGCATCACCTTCACCCTACAGTAAAACAAAATATAATTTTTTACTACATTCTGAAGCTGGGTACTAAAAACAAAAGTAGGCAGCCTAAAAGTTCTAAACACATGAAAAGGAAAGGGGCCCAGCATACATGTACGTTTTATGCTAACACTATATTTTCTCTGTCGGATGAGGGCAAAAAAAAGTTGCCAGAGACTTATGGGGACTATTATACCAGTAGGCAATGCCATATTTAGTCTTCTAAAACTGTCAGTATAAAACAAATTTCCTGCTCGGATCCTTCAACACTAATAGCTTTGCTTATAAAAACATGTACAATATTTGAGCCTGGACTATGAATTCAAACACATATCCAATAAACTTGGAATAAAAAAAAGCAGAAAGTTGCTTGCTTATAGCAGAACTGCATCAGGAATCTTAGAGATATTCTTTACCTTACGCTGAAAATTCACATCACGCAAGTCACATCACATATTACCACTTAACTTATGCATATAAACAAGCTTACATAAGTTACATGCACAGGAGCATCCCAGAGCCTTCCAATTGTAATGCCATTTATTTTATCCTGATGTACATTGGAGATATTAATGGTTTCAACTTGAATCATTCCTCTGAGCTGAAAAAGGAGAGTAATAATATGTGTGATTTCCTTGTTTTACAATGAAACCGTGGTTTCTAAAACTTACCGGTGCCATGGTCTTCTTGTACTACAAAATCTTTTAAAGAAGAAGAATACTTTATTTAGGCACCTGTCGCTTAGGAGCTAAAAAGCTCGTTAAAACGCGAACGTGAAAACAAAATTAACATTAAATGAAATAACTAAATACAATATAAATCTAACAAATAAATATAAAAACTCTACAGATATATACATATACATAAATATTATAAATTCAAAGATATTTTTAAATGATTTGTAAACTGCTATGGAATAGCCCCCCCGCCAATATAGAAAAACAGCTCTGTAAATTTAATACTCACTTCAGCAACAAACTCAAAGACTCCTCCAACAATGGCTGTTGAAAGTAAAAACAAAAGTTGTCATGGTATTAAACCTCAGAGTGCTCAGAAAATAACAAAGATTTATACATACCATCATTTAATTTTTCCAAGAAAAGGTTGGAAAACTCTGTTAGGACACCAGAAGAACACAAAATCACCAAGTTGGATGCTCCACCTGTTAATTAGAAATATATCATTCAATGCATAATAATAAATAAATACAAAGGCCATTTGAAGAAACCTGGCCTTTGAATTTCCAGTAAGATCAGATCAGTGATCAGGCAAGCCTCTTCTCTGTGTTCCTCTTACTGACCCCTACATTGTACAATGTATTATGAATTAGAGGGTATATAAGTGTCAACTTGCTAATAAACCTGCACAATTTGTGAACTAACAAAAAACCAAACAGAATACTGGCAGGTGTGAGTAAACTTGAAGGTCTGACTTTGGTGATCCTGTGCATGTATCACTTTTGTGGGCACCCTGTGCACAACCTTGCCCTGTGTAGACATGAAGCCTGCCATTTGTGCCTTCTTCTCTATCCCTACATTCACCGCAAGCTTCATTACCTAAATACTATAAACATGTCCCGAGCTGCTTCTAAAGAAACTCTAGTGTGACCAAGTTGGTTTGTTGTTGTTACGTGAACAACAGACAATCAATAAACTGATTAAAAACAATTTATTAAAACCAAAGAATATAGAAAAAGGGTGAAAGCAACAATTAAGTTACAAAGGTTGACTTGCTTGGCAATAAAAGAGTTCTAGCTTGGATCAGGACTGCTTCCCTTGAAGACTTGAATGCATTAACTCAACCTAGATAAAACTTGTGAATATCTAGCACAAGGAGACTGGGTTCACATCCTGTTATGTAAACTCACCCACAACAGTTGAACTTTGCCAAGCCTATAGATTCTTGCATGTTCTGGTAGAACAGCAAAACAGTGGAGTTTTATTTTCTCACAAGTTTCTGCTTACTAAATAGGAACTGAGCTAACCGCATTTGCTTTTATGCTCTGAAACTATCTAAATTAGGAAACTGCACATGACTGTTGGTTGTGTATATGACACCAAGAAAGCATCAATAAATTGTGAACTTGGCCACTCTAGTAACCCAGAAAAATACATGCCAACATGAACGTCATACACTTCAACGCCTGCTAAGACAGCCAGGAACACCTTACCAAGTACAGTATCAGACTCCAAGCTTGGGCTCTTTGAATAATTCAGGTGGAAGCCTTTGCACAATCAAAACACTGACAAAGTGCCCGTTGACAACTCTTCTTAAACAATTTGTGAGTAGAACAGAAAAAACCTCTGGGAGTTATCAATAAAGAATTTGCACCTGTGTGTTTTTGAGCAGTAAATTTCATTGAAAGAAATGTGCACTCATTGCTGTTATTTGAATTTCCACCAGGGTCCAGTTCCTGGAAGATACAAGATGACTTTTATTAGTAATTAAGCCCTCTCAACTTATTATCTTGTAGCAGTGGGCATATGAGAAGAGATTCAAAAAGAGGCAGTGACTTCAAATACGAGTGAGCTCTATTGAGATGCGGACACGACATTATTGCATGTGAGAAAATTGAAATCCTGGTGCTGGGCGGGGTAATGCTATTAGAGACCCCCATATGCTGTAATTGTCCCACTCCAACTGTGTTTACATTGTCTAAAAAAATTCTGCACACAGTCAATAAAAGGAACCTAGCCTATGAGAAGCACTTGCTTATTTCTTACCTGGGAAAACAGGATTTGTCTTGAGGCTACATGAACAAAGTGGAAGGTTCCTGACCTGTAAATGACATTAACACATTGTACAATGCACATCCAACAGACTTACAGGGACCTTATATTGATAACCAATTTTTAAAAAAAGACTTGCAGAAACCACTTTTATCAAATACAGTGTACTATAGAGTATGTACATCACAATAGTAAAACATCTTTTTTCTCATAACTGTTACCTCTCTCCAATAGCAAGAAAAAAAGAATCATCACTCCAAGCAATAGAATCAATCTCACATTCTGTAAATGGGAACAGAAAAATCTTTGGTATTTCATCCAGAAAACATAAAGATTCCAGCATGCCATGCATATGACTTAAGAAAAAACTAACACTTCAATCACTGAACAGCAAAAGTAAGGTGCAAGAGGCCACCACACTTTGTAATAGCACACCCTTGATTCCTAAAGTAACAATACAGCATCATTGGTGTAGTGTGAACCTTAGCCATTCTAACTTGAAGTCAGAGGGCCATTTCAATAATAATTATTTGGAGTGGTTAGATATTCTCTCCCACCCTGCCACCCCTCCCTCACTCCCTGTTGAAAATGTACTCTCACATTTTGCCCCTACAGCTGATAGAAAAACAAAAGGGTTGACAAAGATTTTTCTTAAAATCATCAAAACACAAAATTTTCCCCAATGCACTAGAAAAACATGCATAATTTCATAGCCTATATTGTATCCCCTCACAAAAGAAGTGTTCAGTATGGCGTATGATCTTCAAAACTTTTACATTTCAGCTTCATCCCCTCAGAAAATCTTGTCTTAAGTCTTACAACTGTTGTGATTGGTTGTACTCATTAATTAGATTACATAATTTGGATCAACACATGTTGTGTTGCATCAGAATAAATTCTGCAAGGAGCCCACTTGTTCGAAGTAGATGGGTTCTTCTCAATCTCTACTCATGACATGGTACCAGGAGTGGGGTATGAACCCATGCGGACAATATGTCCATTGGATCACATTTTCTCCTGCACCAGTGACTCCCACAGAAAAATCTCGGGGTGGGGGAGGTGTGGTTCATAAAAAGAATGCCCCCCCCCCCCTCCCCCCAAAATTAAAATTGCACCAAGTCCATCATGGTGATGGTTGTTTAATCAAATGAACTTCAACTGCGGGACACAAAGTATCGCATCTCACCAAAGTTCAACGTCGCATGGACATCACTGCAACTTGCGTTAAACAAAATCACTTGATTTGAAGCCACAAGACAGAAACCTTCAGGACAGGATGCCCCACACACGCGAGGACAGCTTTGCACCTGGAAAATAAATCAAATATTGAATATGAGCAGCCGGACCTATGAATACGACAGTGGAGATCAAGAAATCGTGTAACTGGGGTGTGCATTTCTGTTCTTACCTCTCCTCTCGGTGATACACGGGCCAATGTATCCACTTGATACAAAGAAGAACCGCTCTCGTTCCTTGGTCCAAAATTCACCGTTTCTTCGCCTCCAGCTAAACCAACCTCAACGGAGTCCCAAGACATATTTTCCTCCTCCTTTAAAATATCTGGGATTTGTTTCAAACAAGGATAACGTGACAGATTGTTCTCTTAACTCCAGTTCACACTTTCGTTCGCCATATTTCTTTTTTCGCGCCTTTGACAAGACCGCAAACAGCAAGGGCTGCTGGGAAGAATCAATCTTGTCCCCAGGACTACTCTCATTGCAGAGCAATTTCGAATATACAGCAAGATACATGTAAAAGAAGATAAGATAAGAGAAAGAGAGAGAGAAAGAGAAAGTAGACGGCAGGCGAGCGAAACTCAACGAGAAAGAGGGCGACAGAGATCTAGAGCGAGAGATAAAAAACAAAGGAGACACATTTTTTTGTTGGAAGAACAACAAGAAATGCTAGCGGCCACCATGGCCAATGCAAGGAGAATATATGAGCGCCAGTTAGGCCCAGACAGATTGTGCTCGGCAGCTTTTGAGCAACTTTTGAACTTTTTCCAATTTTAGCAACCTTGAGCAACTTTTGAGCAACTGTGTATTGACATGTCTAATAAGAATCACAAAAATTAACATGTAACATTGTTAAATTTGGTTACGCGACTGAACAGAGTATTTAGCACGCACATTGTTGTTATTTTCTTTAATTTGTTGACATTGCTCAATAAGATGCAAGAGCATTTAATATATTAAGTTTTGTTCTGCAACTGTGCAAACCTTTTATAATATACATGTGCCCAAGATATACACTTCAGATTAATATATTGAACTTTCTTAAGTTCCAATTATCCAAAAAGAACAATGATCGATGATATTTAATAATATTTGCATGAAATATTGATATATTAAAGAAGCAACTTTTGAAGTTTTAGTAGCAACTTTTTGGGTTTTTGGGCAACATTTTAGCAACTTTTTGGCTTTAAAAAGAGCAACTTTTCATGATTTTGCGAGCACAATCTGTCTAGGCCTAGCGGCAGTGGAAAAAAAAAGAAAACGAGAACACGTACGACATTTCCTCCATAAAAAAGTTTCTGGAAGTTTAACGTTGCAGTCGTGCAAAACAACGGCAAAGAAATGTACAAAAAAACTGAGCTGCACATGCAAAGTTGCTTTGCTAATTAGACCCCAGGGGGTTACTTGGGTTAATTTTTGCTGAGTGTGTGCCGCTGGCCTCTCAGAGCCCTTACCCCATTATAGTCTATTCTCTGGCCAATTGTAGACCCCATATTAGTCACTCGTGGGCAAATATGTAGTTTTTGCGATCCCAGCTTAGTCACTTTCTATTTATGTATCTACCTTATCAATCCTTTAAAAAATGAATTGACTCATTTTTTAATAAATTGAATGAAGAACACTTTACTTTTCACCTACTGTACAACTATCCTGGTACGTTTGCTAACCGTAAATATGAACAACTCTCCACCCCAAAAATCCGAAAATGTGCGACCCCGCTCTAATAACTCTTTTGAAAATGTGACCCCATCCAGCCGCACATCCCCAATAGCCTCTTATAAGGAAGTGCTCCCCACCGGGAATTAGACCTATTGTTGTTTTTTCACCGTTCTCCGGCGTTGCCTTCGCTGCTTAGCATTACACGATTATATATTTTGTTTGAATGAATTATAACTATTATTGGGAGCTTCGCTTTTAGCCCTGGCTAAATCTATGTATTAAAAATAATCAAGGGCAAGTGCCAGGGTCAGCCAGGGTTTTCCTTCCTCCTGCCGCCGCCACATTGGAAAGCGAGAAGGCCCTAGGGGCGAGGTTGGAGTTGATCAGCCATGACGCAACGACGGCATAATGCACCTATCAATGTAAATCCCGTGGGGGGGGGGGGGGGAGTGCGGGCAAGGGGTCGGGCTTTTGATCGTGCGAAGCGACCCCGGGGTCGGAAACATTTGACTTTGACTGACAGAGGCCTGGTATCAATTCAGAAGCGGTTACCAAGTCCGTCCCTCGAGGCTTTCTGAAAGTCACGCTGTTGGAGAAAGGTGTGAAGTTTTCATTTGTTTTAATCGCCATAATTCGATACTTTAAACTGTCATCTAAACAGATGATGTCTATTTTGAGAAAGTTTTTGTCTTCAAGTTCCCATCTGATTGTAAAACTCGAGTGAAATCGAATTCCACCTTGAAAGTCAGAGGATTTTTTACGGGTCACTGATCCGACCTGTTCTGACATGTTGAGCGGATGTTATAAAGCATTTTACGTTTCATTAATATTATAATAGTACGGTCAATCTTCCTGGGGTGATTTTGTTGCTTAAAATAAGAGATGCTAGTGGAGAGAGAAAGTACTTAATTACAGCGAGTAACTTAACGGAGCTTACGTTAACCTTAAATAAAAGTAGTAAGAACGTACTTTTGAAATGTTCTTTTATTCGTTTTATATAGTATTGTTTGTTTAGATTTTTTCCCCTCGGGTGGGGGCTTTTTTGACACTTTTGATTGACCTTTTGTTTCCCACCCTGGGGAAGTTGATCAAAAAAAAAAATTTGTCAAATCCCCACCCTTTGCCCGCATTCCCCCCCCCCCTCCCCCCCACGGGGTTTAAATTGATAGGTGCATAACTCCGGCAAACTCCGGCATAACGACGGCGACTGGGTGCTTGTGTCATGGCCAAATGACTGTTACTTCAAGTAACTTCTTACCTTTTGCAACGTCCGCTGGTAAAATTGACTGCGGGCTCAACAATACTTTGAAGCGATCGTCGGCTTCAAGGTTGTACTTTGTATGTGATTCAAAATGACGCGCAACTTCGGGGACGATGAATTACTACGCCTTTACAAAAAAGCGGAGTTTAATAGAGAGCACAAGGAGGTAAAGAAAATCGAGAAAAGAATTAGAAGTTTAGTTGACGAAATCTCTGCCTACATAGGCCTCGAGGATCCACTTTTTAAAAACTTTGTAATTCCAAGCGGAAGTTTTTATGAAGATCTTAAAGTCGAAGGACCCGATGAATTCGATTTTATGATTTGTTTAGAGGAGCTTTCCAACCCTGGTGTTTGTGTTACGAAGGAGATTCCAATGAGACCGGTGCCCGATCCCGGCTACGTAGATGTTCAGGTGTCCAACGAAGATTATCGTAATCGGTGGCAAAGGTATATTTCCAGGCGAGGAAATCTCAAACCTGATGTTCTCTTGAGAAGATTTAAACAACTAATCGACAAAGCCATAGCTAAGCGAAAGCGGTCTTCCAGGGATGAGTTAGATGAATATGTCAATATTCAGCTCAGAAAAATCCCCGTAACGATCAAGGTTACATGGCATGGCAAGAAGTACTCGAACTATGAAGTAGCTGTAGATTTAACTCTGTGTATCAAAATGACAGGATGGCCGGACGCTTCAGATATAAAGGAACGAGTCAGCAGAGGTCACCCTGGATATCAAGCGTTCAGAGAGGCTGTAGCTGAGGGCTATCATCTCGTGGCGTCAACTATTGGAGAATCCGGCAAGCCTCGGCCGTGTTGGCGTTTATCGTTTTCAATTCCCGAAGGAGTTATACTCAAGCACATCTGCAAGAGTCGGAACCTCATTCATAGGGTGACGCTTAAGGTTCTTAAGGTGTTGCGAAAGGAAAATGAGGATTTTTTATGTCTTTTTGAAAGCCCTGGTGACGAGTTGGCGTCTTACCACATAGCATGGGTGTTCCATTCGTACGTATTAAAGACAATGTTGTTAAGGGAATGGACTGATTACCCGGAAGATTCATATTGGACCAAAAGTCAACTAGGAAAACGAGTCAAGAGCATTTTGGAAAGGATTCGAAGTAGTGTGGTTCTCAAAGATATTCAAAGTTTCTGGGTTCCAGGTTATAAACTCTTTAATTTCCGAGCAAGAAAGCCAACCAACACGAAACATTGCGTGGACAACCTTGGCATTCTCTTAGATAAACTAGAACTTTCTAAGTGTAAGCACGACGCGAAATTCAGTGTCCCTAAATATACCCCTAAGTCACAAATAAATATAGAAACATTAGATCCTATGGATCCTGTAGATTTTGTAGAACCTACAGATTTTGCAGATCTTGAAGATTTTGTAGATCCTACAAATTTTGCAGATCCTGAAGATTTTGTAGATTCTACAGATTTTGCAGATCCTATAGATTTTGTAGATCCTACAGATTTTGTAGATCCTGAAGATTTTGTAGATCCTACAGATTTTGCAGATCCTGAAGATTTTGTAGATTTTACAGATTTTGCAGATCCTATAGATTTTTTAGATCCTGAAGATTTTGTATATCCTACAGATTTTGCAGATCCTGAAGATTTTGTAGATCCTATAGATTTCTTTTAGTTCCTATAGATCCTACTGGGTACCAGAGGTTTTTTCTCGCGTGGGACGAGGAGCTTCTTCGGCCGTAGGCTGGCTCAAGCGGTGAAGCTGCGAGAAAAAACCTCTGGCGCAGAGCGCCTTGATTTATCGTGCTGGATGGACCTTGACCTTGTCTCTGATCTGTCAATCAAATCAGCGGTCTACCATTCAAGGTAATTACTAAGGGAGGAACGATGCACTGCAGAACAAACAGTCAAACATTTTTCTCCAAACTAGAAACTAAAATACCTGACTTCAAATCACTTCCACACAATACTTTAATATCTCTTCTTATGAATTCTTCTGATTATTTGATTAACTGTCAATTAGTTTCATTTATCTCACAATGCTTTAAATTAAGAGCCAAATTAATATCAATGAATGAATGAATGAGAACTGTAACGTTTTGTAATGTTTTGCACGTACTAATTAGTTGCATTAGTTCTTAAATTTAGACTAATAGCTTTTGTAATTCTGTAATTCATTTATGGTCATGCAAATAAAGCATTTGTTGTTGTTGTTGTTGTTGTTGAACAGTCACATTATCTCCAGAATAACAAGCTTGAGTTTTAATAAAAATCATTGCTTAAAGAGCAATCCTGTCAGTGCAGTTCTCCTTAATTTATGTAGCTTCGGTTTAAACTGCAATCCATTCTTCTAAATTTGGATCCTATTTCAAAAAGCAAAAACAAAAGCTACATGATGTGTGCTTGGATTGTTGCAAACTACCCGCGTCCCGATCTCGCGCCTGTTGTGATTATAATCCAATCAGAGCGTTTGAAACATTCGATATCTCCAAGGAATTAATCCAGATTCTGGATATTTTAGTATAAGCAGGGTTGTAATTGGTTCGGCGCTATCAATGAGATGGCACTCTGGTCGAGAGGCTTTTCGCGCGGGTCGCTCTTTAAGACTTAACCGAAACCGGAAACTGCAAATGAAAAGCCTCTTGTACCCAGGGTAATAGATCCTGTAGACGCTATAGATCTTGTAGATTTTATGGATCCTGTAGATCCTATAGATATTGTAGATTTTTATATCTTATAGAGCATGGGGATTTCCATATGAAAGTGATGGGGGGGCTCGTCAGAAGGTTACAATTAAACAACCTCGTTCCCAGGGTTCTCTCCTACCCGCCATTACCCTGGGAACGAGGTTGACAATTAAACCCGTAAGGAAGACCAATGTGGGAGTGGCTCAGGCTTAAAGTGACCCCTAAAGGAGATCATACTAAATCATACATCTATTGGAGCAACGTTGGCACGGTTGGTTAATGCACAGCCTTCGGTGCGTGAGGTCCCGAGTTCGATCCCCGGTGACACCACATCCTTGTTTCAACTTTTCTCCTTTCTGTGTAGCTTTGATTAGCTTTAGATACCCGTAAAACGGAGCATTAATGGAGAGAGGGGGGTAAAATGAGCGCATTGTTGACCTCAAGTTTATCAATTATTACTGTCACGAGTTATCGACATAAAATATGGTTGCTTTACCTTTTACCTTTTTCAAGAGCTAGGTATAGGGATCTCGTATTCCTTTTTTATTTCTGTGTGGTCAGTGTTGTGGCATTGTTTGTAATTTCCTATGCACAGCCCTAAGCCATACTTGAATGGGCAAATATTGTAACTTTCCACCCCAAGCACCCTCATTGAGGACCAAAATCTGCAATTTACACTCCTAAGCGAGACGGCAAGCATGGCGGTCACTTTTGTAAGGGTATTATAAAGACGCTATTCCAAAAATACGAGCTTGAGCTTTCAAAAAGTATTCAAGCTTTCATTGGTCTCTCCTTTGTAAATGTTTTTTACGATACCTTGAGATTTGTCAGAAACAGAATTTTCTCGGTGCAAATTGTAAAGGTCCTGCTAATAGCATCCGAAACGTTTTCGCGTGTCATCGGTACTTCCTTCGTATTTGGTTAGGAAAGTAGAAAATATGATTTTCCCTTGCATGTTCAACTTTGGAAGACGAAAGGGAGAAGTATAGCTAGACCATAGCCCTCGTGTACGAATAGACGAAAAGAACTCAGAAGACGCTGTTTGCCGATTGGGCAAGATAATACAAATTATATTTTTTGCCCAATCAGGAGTCAGTATTCGCTTGACCTTCTGGAGATAGGTAAGAGTCAGTACCCAGGGGCTCGACTTCTGTCCGTGCTTAAAAACATTCGTCGCGCATTTTCTCTCGAACCAGCTGACTGCCCTTGGGTCTCTGAGGATGTTCCATTAGCAATTCAATGATAACAAAGATTACAAACAATAAACTTAGCACCAGTGGATAGAAAAAAAAAGAAAACAATGAAAACCAGTTATAAACCACACGGCGTCACTTGACTTTGCCTTTATGAGAGACCTTATGATAATGCATGCATGCAGCATGCATAATGCTGTTTCTTAATGTTGTTACAATTAATATTAGTTCTAAGTTCCACTTCACAAGTTAGTTAATAGATTTAACGAAGTTAGATTTACTCGCTATAAAAATGCAGTAGTGTTTTAAGGCTAATAAAAATACTTGTTGAAATATCAATACTTTATTTTGCCTGAAAGACAAAAAGTTTAAAATACATTGCATATATAAAAGAAAAAGCTAAGGCTTTAGAAAAACAAATTTTAAGAAAAAATTTTCAGTTAGAAAACAGTATAAGTTCTTATCGTTGACTGGTTCTTGTAAGCTTTCGTCACCTTTATAATAATGAGAGGCTCTCACTTCTTACTGTAATATACAAAATGTGCGAAAAAAATTAGCGAATTGTAGCCGTTATTTTACCGCCTTTACAAGTTATCAATTATCTTGAATCTCAAAAGGTATATAAAACGACTGTTAATCTCGAGATTCTCAAATTTTTTAGAAACGTCTAACTTGCGGTTTCAAAATTATTCGCTCTTTTGTTTAAGTGAACCAAAATGTTAACTAAATTGCGAAACCGAGCGCCTCGAATCCTTCTTTCTAACTAGCAATCGGCTATAAAGCTTTCTCCGTGATCTTTTACAGACATTTTTAAAAGGACTAATTGCAGAAACTAATACGAGGTGAAATTGCAAGCATTTCAAAGGCTCGATTTCGGCGGGTCTATGACAGTTTTTTAATACGTTACCAGTAAAAGATTAAAACGCTTTCTAAAGCACTTTTCTATCATGCCGATCACCGCAATTTGCAGCGGTGAGCCCGGCACTACTGTGGTACCGTAAATTCCGAAAATAAGCCTCTCTAAATATAAGCCCCCCAAACTCGTAACACAAAAAACCCTCCGTCTAATCGCCCCTCCAAATATAAGCCCCCCCTGAGGCTTGTACTTGGAAAATTACCCTCAGATACAAAGTAAAACAAAGCAAAAGCGGTTAATTTACTTCCAACTATAAGGCTAGCCCATTCGATTTTGAAACGCAAATTTCCCTCAGTAGATAAGCCCCTCCAAAAATAAGCCCCTCAAAAAGGACCTTTGAAAAATATAAGCCCCAGGGCTTATTTTCGGAATTTTATGGTGATTAACTTTCCTAGTGTTCCTTATTTATTTGCAATTAACTGGTAATTACGCTCAACATTTAGTCCAAACACAAGTCAAAGACAAAATACAATTAGAAACTAAGGAGACCGCGTGAAGCAATTAATTCCTCTTGTCGTATACAAGATGACATGGTCGTTTAATTTTGGGGATTTAGTTCTTAATGTGAGAAACGTCGGATAAATTTCCCTTTTTGATATCCGGGTAACTACGCAATGCAAACACTCATAAAACAACTCCTTTGCTCGGTTTAATTCAAAATAATTTCCCTGTAATAAACAACACCTTGCTCGTAGACCAACTTACATAGCTTTTTCCTTGGAAATCGGTCACTGCCGGCAATCTAGACAAATTCTTACTTTTCAGTCACGTGGGATGGACTACGTCCCAATGTCCCAAGTGCAATAGAGAGGAGAAGTGTGACGTCACGTTACCATGGTAGCAAAACTTTTGGATCACAGCAAAAGGGTGCTTAGGCAACAACGACGGAGAACGGCAAAAAAAGCAACAAGTTTATATCAGTAAAACAACAACTTTGCACGTGCATCGCGCTTTTTTGCACATTTTTTAACCATCCTTGCACCACTACGACATGAAACTTCCTATTT
This sequence comes from Porites divaricata, assembly GCA_038088405.1. Taxonomy (NCBI): domain Eukaryota; kingdom Metazoa; phylum Cnidaria; class Anthozoa; order Scleractinia; family Poritidae; genus Porites; species Porites divaricata. Next base: position 574,858 of record JBBMOI010000007.1, on the reverse strand, counting down.
TCACGCGCCCGCTTTACGGAGTAGGTGAATGAAACACACAGAGTTTCTTTTTTTTCTTTTTCTAAACTCAGATACCGTCCTTTAGAATTCAATCCAAAAAATTTTGCCAACATTTAACAAATTAAATGAAATTGAATAAGATCGATGAAGTTTGAAACAGTGCGAATTTACTTTTTAAGTGAATTTTCGGTTTATTGTCATCCAAACATTTTGCTACCATGACAACGTGACGTAACGACTTCTCTCTAAACAGTCTGTGTAGAAAAACTCTCTAAAATTGAATTAAGACAGAAAATAAAACGTTTCCTTAAAACTAAAACTAGATGAAGGTTACTTGCCCCTTTCCCAAATCATGTTTGGACCATTTGAATTTAGTGTAATTTAAAGAAAATTATGAATAGTAGGGGGGTAGTGCTGAATCCACAAAAAAATGAAACAATTGGTCACAAATGTAATAAACGAGGAATTCGTTACAGAAGTTCATTATATCGAAATTAGTTTTGTTTTTTCGTTATGCAGAAGTTTGTTATATCCAATTTATTTTTCTATATATACTTTTTGTTAGCCCACTTCTCGGTGTACATGCAGTTCAAAAAATCCAGTCCATTATCATTTTCCAGGTGCCCACCACATGTAAGCGTGACAGTTTCTTGTTCACATTATTTATTTAGACCCAGTTTCACAGTTACGTGGCTGTTGCATGTGTGAAGATGTTCAGGAACAAAGCGTCTGTAATGTTTTTTGTGGTGTTGCTTCTGGTTTCAACGATAATTCTCGTCTTTATTATTGTTTTTAATCATACAAACTTATCTTACTTCCCGAAAAAGGCAGCTGAAAAAAATGAAACAAGATTATTGTCTTTGAATATTGCAGTCTCTTCTCAGAACTTTCTTCAGGAAACCAACCGCATTTTATTGCTATGGGTTCTTTAGTTAAATGTATGTACTATTGTTTTGGGTCAAACCTATTTTGACCTATTTTATTAATTTGCCTTTGATTCTTTTGTTCTACCTTAATGGTGCTCCAATGCCCATAGAAGGAAAAATCTGACCTTCGTCCTCGAACGGTGTTGATTTACACTGCGTTTTTCAGTTCAATTCCATGGAAAGGCTTAGAAGATTCACAAAAATTCACTGTGTCTGACGGGAAACCCTGCATTTGCATTATTGAGTTACAATAAGGAAGATTTCAAATCCAGCGATGTTGTGATATTTCACGGTTACAAACGCGACCTTCCGGATCAAACTACGCTTCGCGAACTGCATAACCGCAGACCTTCTAATCAAACTTGGGGCTTTTTTGCTCTTGAAAGTCCGTTGAATAGCATTGAAACCAGTCAGCTGAACGGGTTATTCAACTGGACGTTGACCTATCGAACTGATTCTGATGTTTATGTGCCGTACGGTTTCTTCACCCAACTTGAGTCTGAAGGTGAAAACGCTTCCATCCAGGACTATTCCATTGGGAAGGACAAGTTAGTTGTGTGGACAGTCAGTCAACACGGACAATATGTCCATTGGATCACATTTTCTCCTGCACCAGTGATCCCCATAGAAAAATCTCGGGGTGGGGGAGGTGTGGTTCATAAAAAGAATGCCCCCCCCCTCCCCCCAAAATTAAAATTGCACCAAGTCCATCATGGTGATGGTTGTTTAATCAAATGAACTTCAACTGCGGGACACAAAGTATCGCATCTCACCAAAGTTCAACGTCGCATGGACATCACTGCAACTTGCGTTAAACAAAATCACTTGATTTGAAGCCACAAGACAGAAACCTTCAGGACAGGATGAGCCACGCACGCGAGGACAGCTTTGCACCTGGAAAATAAATCAAATATTGAATATGAGCAGCCGGACCTATGAATACGACAATGGAGAACAAGAAATCGTGTAACTGGGGTGTGCATTTTTGTTTTTACCTCTCCTCTCGGTGATACACTGGCCAATGTATCCACTTGATACAAAGTAGAACCGCTCTCGTTCCTTGGTCCAAAATTCACCGTTTCTTCGCCTCCAGCTAAACCAACCTCAACGGAGTCCCAAGGCATATTTTCCTCCTCCTTTAAAATATCTGGGGTTTGTTTCAAACAAGGATAACGTGACACTCTTAACTCCAGTTGATACTTTCGTTCGCCATATTTCTTTTTTCGCGCCTTTGTAGCCTGCGCAGCTGGCGGTATTGTGATAAAGTTTTGGCGGCGGAGCCGCGATCCAAAAAAAGGAGTGAGGACGAGGCGTTTGAAATACCGCCTGCCAGAAAACCCCGGTATTTTGAATAGCCCGCACACCAGTGTGCGGGGAAACTGATTGGTCGAGGGCTATACATATTTCAATCATAGTAGATGATCCTTCGCATATATTTCCCAGATGATATTTCAGCAGATGGCAAACTGGAAAAGACGTAAGTGATTGTGGTGTCCCTTAAAACAAAGAGCATAGTTGATGACCAAATTGCCGAAATGGCGTCTTTAAACTTCCCAGCGCTGGAATTGTCTTTATTTAGCCGTAAGAAACAAAGGTCAAAGAAAATTTTAAACGCACTTTACAACTGCATCTGAGATCAATTCCTATCAGGAACGCCTACAGAAGGATAAACCACAGGAAATGGTTACTCAGTATGCATGTGACAAACCAGCTTCATGACCTTTTAATGTTATTAAGCCTAGTGTGGCAAAAAAAAATTTACTCAGTCAAAGTTTAGAATGATACATGCACTGAGTAGTGCTAGTAACCTTCGCGCGATAGCCGAGAATATAAATAAAACCTCTGTTCAAGCAAACTTACAAGGTCACGTTTCACATTATCACGAGCTTTAGGAGTCGTGTTTAGCCTGTCAACGCTTATTTCTAAACTGTCTCGCGCGAAAATAATCGGAAGTTTCAAATCGCAGGTTTCTCTTTGATTGGTTGATTGAATTGGGATCAGCTAAGGTGATAAAAGTGGGCGGCATTCGAAAAATCATGGTTCTCTGGCAGGCGGTATTTCTCGCGGCTTCGCCGCTCGTGACGGCTCCGCCGCCAAATCTCACTCGACTGCTGCACAATACCGCCAGCTACGCAGGCTAGCGCCTTTGACAAGACTGCAAACAGCAAGGGCTGCTGGGAAGAATCAACCTTGTCCCCAGGACTACTCTCATTGTTGCAGAGGTTCCTTTCCAGCGCACCATATAGGTTTTTCGGGATACGGGATTTCCCTTATTCGAAGCTGGGAATTCGGAAATCTTAAAGCAAAATCGAGGCGAGATTTGGGATTTAAAGTATCCTCGGATGGTGGGATGACAGAGAAAAGCCTCGGGATTACAGGATTGCACGAAATTTTGGGTCGGAATAGCGAGATTAAAGGGACTCTACTGGGGACCCTCTAATTCCAGATTCTTTGAGAAGGCATAATAATTACGTATCAATAGCAAAAGATTGATCTGAAGCCTTGAAGAAGAAATATCACAGAGTTGTCTGGGATCGTGCAATAAACACTGCTCTATTTGGGCTCCTGGCCGTGTGTGGGACGTGACCGCAAGAGGAAATGCGTATATCAATCGATCTGGACAGATATTTTAAATGGGCAACTTTGTCTTATACCCCCAGAAACTTCGGTAACCCCTAATCTTCAATTACAAAAGGGCTTATCAGTCGGCAATAAATGAGTGGACCTTTGGTATTAGCCAACCCACATCAAAATCCCGGATTTCGCCCCACTAAAATACTAACAGAAAAGTGTATATGTTTCCCTCGATTGACTGGGTATTCAACAAACAGTAGTGAATTGTAATATCGTATCTTTATTTTCACATAATTTATTACGATTGTACATGTCTATTAAGGCACGTATACATCAGCCTCTGTCAGCCCCCTCTTAACCCTGTTTCCAGGCTCTATCCTATTACAGTAGTATGACTCCTAGTATAAATCCTACTCCTAATGTCAAAATAAATCGTTCAGGTCTTGTTCAATTTCGCTCTTATCTCGTTTGGAAGCGGCCACGGAAAAAGTCAAAGTGTATGTAAAACCCAGTCATTCTACATTTTCATAATATGTGTAGCCAGGCCTCCTGACGTAATTCTTAGGATCCTGGCCTTTGGTAGCACCATTCACTTCGCAATTATTTTTAGGTGATACCGCTGTAGTATACTGAAAGTTGAACGAGAGGCACTGCAGGTCACCTTGGCACTTTTTAAGACAGTCTATGATGTCACGAACCTTGTGTCGAGACCTCAGGTGACTAAAGAGACTGTGATCTACGTCATCAAGAGTTGCCTGAAAAATTCCTACAGAGATAATAAAAATTGTGGTTGTTAATAACGTGCATTTTTAGAGAGGAGAGATGATTATGACTTTGACAGTTCACGCTCTTAGTTTTCCTTTTAGCCCGTCTCATCTTTCAAGCGATGTCTACCCGATGTGATGATGTTTATTAATGATACCAATCAGAATAACTTTCTCTTAAATCAAAACATTTTGTCTATGATGGCCACTTCGGTTTCCTTAGGACAGGAGTTGATTATGACATTACTGGGGCGGGGCGGGGAGAGGGCTGACAACCTCACCCTGTTGAAAAGAAAAGGTTCGACCATACTTGCGTTAGATCAGAGCACGTGCTTATCCAATGTAATGAGAGTATGGCCGTACGCGGTTTTTGCAGTCTGTTATTAGACATGTTAAGCATCACGTTTACGTCAAGCGGCAAACGCGAATTTGTACCACGTGACAAAGTTTCTCCTTTACTTGTCCTTTACTGTTCATTATTTCTACACATAAATTAGTAGCTTCAGCAATTAGGAATTTCTCTGAACCGTTTTTATCTGCTCAGTTTCTATTTTGAGAAATTCTCAACTTGAATCTGACGTTTGCCGTTTGCTGTATACGTGAAGCTTAAAAACTCTCTGTTGCTAATGATGATAATAATGGTGATGATGATGATGACTTAGCCTCGGGGTGATGACATCCTACCGTTTAATTTTTTCCTTATTAGAGACACTTCAGACAGCCTTCGCCTGCAGAACAGCTTTGAGTCGTCTTTATCAGCGGTAGATATCCAGAATGCATTGTTGCTGATATCCGGGACCTTTCCCCACGGACTGTGTGTATTCGAGTAATTTGCAACGGCCTGAGCCCAATAAGTATCGTCGAAGAGAGATGTTACCCAGCTCATGTTGTCTAAACCTTTCTTTTCTTGACTGAAACATTTCCAACGATCATCAGTAACCATTCCATTGCTTACGCTTCCCATAATCCACGGCTTACTTTTGTTGTTGTAGCAACTTACAGCTAAGACCTGGATTCCTGAATTGACAGGAGACCATAAGGAAATACTTGCCGGGCTTCTTGACACAACTAGCTTACCAAAGCGTTGGTCGTAAAACGCCAGTTCTCCATTACACGTGAGTTTAGCTACAAGAGGAACAAAAGAGGGCTGAGTATGAATTATGGGACATGAACAGGGAACAATGCTGAGGCAAACTCAAAGGTAGGAGACGAGCAAAATTTCAAGAAAAATCCCTTCACTTAAGCCCGAAAAAACAGTGCAGACGCTGAAGAAGGAAGGCTGTGCCTTCCGAAATATTGGTAAAATATATATATATTTCCTACTGTAAAATCAGCCTTGATTTTTTTGTTTAATGTCTTCGAAAATAGATTGTACGTTTTATCTACTCATTCGCAGTTTGTTTGCTGGTTCTCTATCTTTCGGTAAAGGCCAAATTGAAGAAACACTCGAAACATAGTAAAAGAGACAGATGTCCTCTTAATCTCGTAACAGATCTTTTCAGCGTAAGAGAGTGAAGAATGCGTACGAGATTAATGTCCTCCCCACGCGTTTCTCACCTACAAGTGGCCCCCACAAGTACATATAGTCTCAGATCCTGTGTCACTCAGTTCATACAAACGGATAGCCCACCTTTCCATTCGCGGCGCCAGTCCCCGCAGTAACGTAAAAAACACGTTAGAGGCTTAAGTAAGCTGTACACGTAATAGTTTCCACAGTTTCGAATCTTAATGTTGTTTTTCCAGTAGCAGCATTGGCTATTCCAGTGATAACAAACTTGTCGAGTCACTATGCCTTGCTGTACGCTTGGGTGTGTCCCATTGAGCCAACCAGGTGCGTGGGTACCGCAGTGATTTATAGGAACGCAATATTCTGGAATGTGGTTACCAGTCTCCCCCTTCATACGATACCACCCAGTAGAAATGTTATCATCTCTGCGATCACATTTATATTTTCGATTATTGTTGCTTACTGCACGACTGGCGTCGTTAATAGCTCGATATTTAGTACACTCGTTTGGCTCCCCTGAAAAATGATGATAAAAATTTTATTATCTATAGTTTTCTCCAATTCTGATCAGTTTTCAATCTGTGTGCCATACACAATGGGAAGCTACATAAAGTAGAAGGCAAATAGCACCTAAAAGTACCAAAATCTAATAACCATGACTCAGGCAGCTGATATATTAATCATCGACAGGCTCTTGTCATCTAACAGTAAATACTCGGAAGTTGTTTCCCTGCAAGGTGTTTTATCAATAATGTCCTCTCTTTACTTCTATCCTTGTAACAACCCGGCCTAACAAAGCCTTACAATAAAATATTTGAGAATCAAAGCTCCTCTAAAAATGTACTTTGCTTAATAACAAGTATGATGGGCCAAGCCGGGATAATTTATATCCTTCGTTGCTTCTGACTGGCTTAAACCCAGCGGCAGTTTTTAAGACCAGCCCTCGCTGCCAAAATATGGGAGATTTATAAATTACTCTGAAAATTGAATTTAATTAAAAAGACAACGCCAACTTTTACTACAACAAAAAATATAAAAAAGAACAGCCTCCAGGATTTTTTAGACAGAAACTCAATATCAATGCCCAGGCTAAGAAATATTGTGATAGTAATTTAGTTTTGTTTCTTAGTGTCCCTGCGAGTAACAAATGCTAGGTTCTTGAACGAAAAAGATGCCATTCGTTAAAAAATCATACCAAACACCTGAGAGAACAACCAGAAACGTTACTCAGCGAAGACTAATAAAAATTTTAGTGTTACCAAAATGGAGTTACTTTAGAAAATTTTGTAAACGGTTGATTTAGAATAAACACCAGCCTAAAATTAGTTCGAAACGACGTTTTTAAAACATAATATTTAGGTTTAAACTATCTTGCGTTGTTCGTTATTACTACCCATACCTGAAGAAAGGAAAATGGTGACAAACAGAAGAAGCAAAAAAGAAGGTATCATTTCGTTTTGCTTGACGAAAATCGATAAAATCATCTCAAATCCGCTAGATAACCGAATTAAACACAACAGCAACTTCGACACCTCTAGAGACCTGTATATTTAGACAGACGGTGCATGTTGTTTAACTAACCATTTATCTTGAAAGTGAAAATTCTCAAACGCCCGGTTAGTTTGATTTGGGGACAATTTTAGGAAGTGGTAAACAGGGGTTATTTACTTTCAATCGGTTTCAGCAATTAATGGTAGTCTGCTGTTATCCGTGTAACAAAAGAGCCCTTGATAAGCAAATGAATTGATGCAAATTGGAGCAGAACCATCAAGATTCACAGAAAATGATAATGTGACCTACCATCAGCCTTTTTACATTATAAAAATATTCAACGACAGAAGGTAAGGTTGTGATCTTAAGTGCTGATTCATATTGCATGCAGGGCAGTGATGACTGGTTTACCTACTATGGCAAACAATCACCAAAGAGGTACTGTAAACCAGAAAGATCTGTTTTGGCCCTAAAAATGGGGCCGTTTGGGTAAATAAAATACAGTCCTATTTTTGAATCTAATTTGGCTCCCTTAAAACAGGGCCAATACAGTCCAACTACCTGAGCTGATTTAGACCCAAAGGCTGAAATAGGCCCCAGCGTGGGCTGGAATAGCCTTTTGATTGAGCTGTTTTGGCTCCAGAAGGGGCTGCAGGGCTGAATTGTCACTTTGGGGCTAAAAGAAATCTTTTTAATCATCAGTGCATGAACATAATAAAGGTTCAAACATTATATACGAATCACTGGCCCACTGTTATAATCGACAGGAAAAAAACTCAGTTATTGGCAGTTTGGAGACTAAAAAGTTATCATAACATCCCACAATACAAAATATGCGTCAGCTTCAGCGTCCTCCTCAGGCGCTTCGTTTTTCGCGTGGCAGAGGCGCGCGAAAACTGAGTGACTGGTGATGAACCGCAAGGGACCATGGGAAGGGTAGAGACGGCAGTCGAAGCGCCGTCTCGCCCGTTGTCTCCTTCCCGCCTTCCTTTGCGCGTACATCGAAGAGAGACGTCTGGGTACGAGGCAGCGCCAGCTTCGCTTCGACAGTCATCCTACTTTCTCGTAGTAAGTAAAACCGGGCCTGTTGACGTAATGGTTAGGATCTTGGCTTTTAGTAACGCCATTTAGCTCGCAGGTTTTCGAGAGTTTAACCGTAGCGTACTCAAAGTTGAACGAGAGGCACTGGGAATCATTATGGCATTTCTTGAAACACTGCACGACGTCACTGACCTCGTGTTGAGACCGAGGGTGACTAGAGAGGGCGTGATCTAGGTCAGCTAGCGTTGCTTGGAAAACTCCTACAAATAGAAAGAAAATTTATAGTAATAACCATGCACGGTACACTGTTTTATTGGAATGTTCGCTGGCTAAGTAGAGGATAATATAATTTATTTCTAATGTGATGTCCTTACTGAATGAAGGTGGAAAATGGTTAAAGTCGTACAAAGTCCGTTACCTTGTTTCTCTCGATTTAGTGTTTTCCATTTTTTAAAAGTTATGGTGCAAAAAGCCATTTTCTCCTCCTAGCATGGCAAAAAACCTGGTCATAAATCCTTGAAGCCCTCCTCTATCCACTTCAACCACGTGGCGTAAACATTGTAAGGGAGAATAGAATCGAATGGAACCACATTAGTTATTGGCAGTTTGGAGACTGAAAAGTGAACATAACGTCCCACTGCCCACTTCAAAGTTGATGTATTATTTTAAGTTTGCACACTGAGTTAAGCCAAGGGAGCTAAATCATCCTAAACAGTGTTTCCCCAAATTAACATTCCACACTCCAAATAATTTACAAAAGTTCGTTATATCGAAATTATTTTGTTTTCTCGTTATGCAGACGTTTGTTATATCCAAATTAATATTTATTTTTTCGTTTTTTTATGTATACTTTTTGTTGCCCGCTCCACGGTGTACATGCAGTTCAAAATCCAGTCCATTATCGTTTTCCAGGTGCCCACCACATGTAAGCGTGACAGTTTCTTGTTCACATTATTTATTTAGACCCAGTTTCACAGTTACGTGGCTGTTGCATGTGTTAAGATGTTCAGGAACAAAGCGTCTGTAATGTTTCTTGTGGTGTTGCTTCTGGTTTCAACGATAATTCTCGTCTCTATTATTGTTTTTAATCATGCAAACTTTACTTACTTCCCAAAAAAGGCAGCTGAAAAAAATCAAACAAGATTATTGTCTTTGAATATTGCATTCTCCTCTCAGAACTTTCTTCAGGTAACCAAACGCATTTTATTGTTATGGTTTCTTTAGTTAAATGTATGTACTATTGTTTTGGGTCAAACCTATTTTGACCTATTTTATTAATTTGCCTTTGATTCTTTTGTTCTACCTTAATGGTGCTCCAATGCCCATAGAATGAAAAATCTGACCTTCGTCCTCGAACGGTGTTGATTTACACTGCGTTTTTCAGTTCAATTCCATGGAAAGGCTTAGAAGATTCACAAAAATTCACTATGTCTGACGGGAAGCCGTGCCGTGTTCGAAACTGCATTTTGAGTTACAATAAGGAAGATTTCAAATCCAGCGATGTTGTGATATTTCACGGTTACAAACGCGACCTTCCGGATCAAACTACGCTTCGCGAACTGCATAACCGCAGACCTTCTAATCAAACTTGGGGCTTTTTTGCTCTTGAAAGCCCGTTGAATAGCATTGAAACCAGACAGCTGAACGGGTTATTCAACTGGACGTTGACATATCGAACCGATTCTGATGTTTATGTGCCGTACGGTTTCTTCACCCAACTTGAGTCTGAAGGTGAAAACGCTTCCATCTGGGATTATTCCATTGGGAAGGACAAGTTAGTTGTGTGGACAGTCAGTAACTGTCGTGGCAAACGTTTCTCGTATGTTGAGAAACTGAAACAATTTTTAAAGGTGGATATTTTCGGTGGGTGCAGCGGTCAAAGTTGCCATCATCACGACGAAAATTGCATCAAACTTCTTAAGACGTACAAATTCCAGCTCGCTTTTGAAAACACTGAATGCCTTGATTACGTGACAGAGAAGTATTGGCTTTCTCCCTTAGACAATGGCATTGTTCCTATTGTAATGGGTGGTGCGGACTACGGGAAAATAGCTATTCCAGGATCTTATATTGATGTGAGGGATTTTTCATCAGTCAAGGAACTTGCTGATTACTTGCTATACCTGGACAAGAATAACACTGCCTACTATGAGTACTTAAGCTGGAGAACAAAGTATAAACGGAATGACTGTGTGCAGAGGGGGGATATGACTTGCCTGGGCCACTGGACTTGTGACCTGTGTGCGCTGGCAAACAATGCATCTACCCCAAACAAAGTTTACGAGCACCTGGAAGACTTTTGGTCAGTGAAGCAGTGTAACCGGTTCTCTGAACAATTTGATAAAATCATAGGCTAATGTTCATTTTAGTCTAATGGATATACAGTCAACTCTTTCTAAGAAGGGCACCTTTAAGGCTGAAACCAAGTGTCCATCTTAAGGAGATGTCTGTCTTATAGAGAATCAAATAAAGAGAGTAAAGAAAAGCAGGGACCAACTCTAGGTGTAAGCCCTCTTAGGGGGGGATTACGCATGTCCCTAGACCCTAGTCTTAATTTTAAAACCTGTTCTTTCACGTATTGCGGAGGAAGCCATGTCGCTCTCGGTATTTTAGTATTTTGTATTTGCGCTTGTCTAAGTCACTGTCACAGATTCAACCCATCTTTGTGTCCTTTGTCGCCATTTCTGCTGTCCTATGTCGCCGTTTCAAAGCCACTAATGTCGCTTGTCGAAATTTTACCCTTGCAGAGCCTCCTTATAGAGATGTCTATTAAGAGAGAGTCAACTATTATTTTCAATGTAAGAGTCTTACACAAGGCTTGTGTAAGATACTTACAGAAGGCTTGTGTAAGAGTACTTACACAAGCCTTCTGTAACGACTCTTACACAAGCCTTCTGAAAGTATCTTACACAGGCCGTCTGTTAGTCATACACAACACAAGTGTTAAAGAAGGCGTTCGTAAGAAGGACTCTTAGAAATTAGCTATTTTAATTAAAGTGCGTTATTCAGCGACGCAACAACTAAAATAGGGTAATTTTGGTGAAGTGGAATATATAAGGTGCTTTATATTATATTCTGCTACTGTTTTTACATAAGGTTCTTTGCCCAGCTGCTAAGAATGATCCGACCACACTCAAGCTTTTACCAGAACGCTCTTAAAAGCGTTGGGTCGAGCTTGCTTAAGGAGGTGATTAATATAATTCTACGCAAAAACAGGATTTCCTCGCCACAAGTTTTTCATGTCCTACTTTATCGATGGTCGAGTATTCTTCAGGATATTTGCCTTTTATATCAGTCATATCCGACAAATTCTGGATTGATTGAGTGCGCATGTATAAATATATGAACATTAATGGCCTCGATTCGAGAGAAATTACATCATTGTCAAAGAGCAAAAAACGTGATGAACGTGGCGTGTCATTTCAATCATTACCAAAAATAAACCGAATGCATATCACAAAACTCGTTTTCATACAATGAAAGTTTTCAAGACCTAACCAGTTGGCCATCACCAATCGACCCGAAGTTTTGCACAATCAGATTCTTCTTTTTTTTTTCCCACTGAAGTATTCACTTGTTCCAAAGTAATGATGAACGCCTTCAATCAATAGAGTTCATGGATCGACCTCGTTGCTAAAGCAAGCTCTACTAATATTGTAGCTATTTTATTTGACAGGGTGGTGTCACATTAAGATATGGAAACATCCTCAAGGTTTCACTGTACAGATGTTAATGGTGGTGATAGTTGTAGTGGGTTTGTGCACCTTTTTATTGGCTCTAACACTTTTGGTCACCTTTACCCTTCACCTAAAAAAAAAACCTGCTACCTGCCCCTCCCTAAGCCATCATTATACCCTCAGCAAGGAAGAAGTCTTAACATGGAGTCAGGGGCTACCGCAGAAGAGACAGTTTACAGTTCCCCTTTTTTTCTGTAAGATTGTCGAAATCAAGATCAAACTTTCCTTAACTTCTGTTTTTCTGATGTTTTCTCTATTTTCCTTTTCACGCTCTTGTCGTTGTCTCAGTCATCCATCCATCAACCAATGCAACGTTTTATTCTATTCAGTGTCTCATTTTCGCTCAATTGTCTGTAGCTGTTCACTTTGTATTTCTCCAGCATTGTTACCATGGAGCTGAACACGTGATTTGGGTAGTGAACCACATCCAGCGTGCCACCTGGGTACGAGTCAGTCATGGGATACATGTCTATGACGTCAAAACCGGCTTCACACATGGCCGACATCGCATAGCTACTGAACATTGCAACTCGCTAATGAAAACAAAATATTTTAAAATCAATAAAAAGCACGGCTACGAACCCTTTTTTCTGGTCCTTTTTATGTGTACCAGCAAGAGCCATAATGGGCCATCATGTCCCATTATGGCTCTTGGTACCAGCTAGAGTGACAGGGTTGAATAACTGCTCAAAGTTATTTATTTTTCCTTTTATGCCAGTGTCAGTCTTTTTCGATAGCCTCTTCTGCATTTTCCCATTCCAATTTCCTGTAATGTGTGTCAACTGTTCATCAACTATCGACAGTTTACCAAAGACCGAGTAACAGAACGGTCACATTCTCAGTCGGTCGCGTTGAGATGATAGGGACAGCACCGGGAGCCTGACGGCGCCCGCATACCATAATCATAACCAATTAAGTGCAAACGGGTTTTACTTCCTTCACGAGAGGCATTTCCCGCAAACTATCACGTTTCACTCAGACTAATAGATAGTCTAGACACGGACATTTTTCTGGGGTGGGGTGGGGCAAAGTGGGAATTAGGGTTGTGTTTCCGTCCTGAAGAACAGGCGTTAGAGCGATTTTCGTATGACCTTGAAATGAAAGCGCGCGAACAAAACAGAAACAACAAACGAACGGAAATAGAGCGATTTGATTGGTTTATCTAACGGACAGACAAACGCGCCTGGCTTTTCATTGGTTAAGCGAATGCTCAAGTGAAAAAACTTCATCCCGAGAACTTTCTAGAAATCAACCGATACTTCGCTTTGACGTCATACTACAACACGATTGGCCAATCGAACAATGCTTTCTCCATATTAGGGTTTCTTTGGCGGGAAAACGAAGAGGCCATGTTTTGATCTTTTCATCCATTGGCTGATGAAACAAACAACGAACACAAACAAACAAACGAACGGAAATAGAGCGATTTGATTGGTTTATCGAACGGACAGACAAACGCGCCTGGCTTTTCATTGGTTAAGCGAATGCTCAAGTGAAAAAACTTCAAGCCCGAGAACTTTCTAGAAATCAACCGATACTTCGCTGTGACGTCATACTACAACACGATTGGCCAATCGAACAATGCCTTCTCCATATTAGGGTTTCTTTGGCGGGAAAACGAAGAGGCCATGTTTTGATCTTTTCATCCATTGGCTGATGAAACAAAGAACGAACACTTACCGAAACCTTTTTTCAAGGTCATACGAAAATCGCTCTATTTTTTCGCGTTTTTCAGGCGAGCGATGGCAAGTGCGAGGCCAGCGTGGGTGGGCGTCGAGCAGCAGACACGCCCGACGAAGATAGGCGAAAAAATTAACGCACCACACAGCCACGTCCGCCTCGGGCTTGTGGCCCTCGCACGCCTGAAAAGCACGAAAAATGACGCCTGTTCTGCATGCTTAATTGCTTCATGTACCTGAGTGGTAAAGAATCGCCAGTGGGTTTTGTTGAGTTCTTTAGCGTTTTCTTTGTGTATGGCAGACGATGTCTTCCAAATAATTTTGGCCTTGTACTTAGGAACTATGTTTCCTTGCGAATCAATCCTTGTCTCCTTTAGTTTGTTTATCAAGTCGTTAATTAGCTTCTGGTAAGTTGTAAAGTTCACCCCAATAGGAAAATGAATTCCAAGGTTCAGTAGAAGTACACTGCTTTCTCGCTGCTGCATCAGAGGGTGACGAAGAACGCCAAGAATTGTCTCGATAACTCTTTCAGGGTTGAAGTCAAGATCGTCGTCCAGTTCCTTATCCACTGCCTCATTAACAATGGGATAAATCCAGTTGTAGCTTGATATACACCGCGTGTAGAGCTTTGTGCATAACATACTAGTTTGAGCTGAACTCACCAGACGAAGGGCCAACGAGTCGCCGTAGGCCCAAAATGTTCCGTTCTGCTTGTATCGTAGCGGTAACGCCCATTCGTAGGACTCTGTTGTAATGCATACAAAGAGAGAAATTTGTTTAGCAGGGCACCCACATTGTTTTTGTTGTTGTTGTTTTGTTGCAGAGATGCCAAACGGGGGGTGATAACAATCGGTCTGGCGTATTACTAAAGGTTTATAAGTAAAATTTTCCCCACACAAACCTAGCCAGTGTACAGCAGCCCCCCCCCCCCCCCCCCCCTTAGAACAAAATCGGGGAAGGACCCGAAAGATGGATCAAACAACCAAGGTTTAACCCCCTGCTCTATTTAAGAAACATGGTGGTTTCTTCACGTCCCATGTGAGTTGATACAGGATGATGAAGGAGATGAAAGGCCAGGAAGCTAACGGCTCACCTTCCCCACCCCCTTAGCATACACCTTATGCAGGCCTTTCACCACTCTTGTGTTTGAAGGTAATACATCTACAGAACAAAATTACATGTGTGTAGTTATAGGCTCTGATCGATGGGAGACGCACACCCTCATCGCATGTCCCCAATATCCAAGGAAAAGGCTTTGATGCCCGAAGAAACAACATAATCTGAAATTCATAGCCTCCACTGAAAGCAAGTCAAGGATCAGCAGTAAGACGAAAGTGGATGTATGTACTGCTGTTGATCGAGGCAAACGAGACAACACGGACTAAGAGTTGAGGTTGTCACTCTTACTTAACTGACCACAGTATCTTGTTCTTTAGATACTTGTCAGCGTCCAGGTGAACCGATGGGACCGGAAGAGTAAAGACCCGTTTGAGGAAGCTGCCGAGGTCCGTCCGCTAAATCATAAATTGGACGCACTGAAACCTGCCTTATTTTTCGCCTCTAAACTGGGTATGCAAGATACGATATGTTGACTGACCTTGAAGGTAAGGCTTCCATTGGTTGTTTTTCCATTGTCCAAATCCATCCCATAGGTGATTGCAGGTACTGGAACAGGAACCTAAATTCTCGTGAAGTGATTCTGGCAAAATGGAATTTGAAAAGGAAATGGTAATATTATGAAAAACAAACAGCAGGATATAATAAATACCGTTTGAGATATAGTTTCTAAAAAGTGGCTAGTGCTTTGAAACGATTTCTTTTGAATCTTTTTACGATATAAATTGACTCAACAACTCTGTTGATAAAACCGAATTTTTATTTGTGAAAATCAGTATCGGTGTCATGCTACTGTCGTTTAATACATGCTTCTTTTTCACTCTGATATGTAAAATGGGTCTTCCTCTGCTAGTAATTTATAATCCAATATCGAAAGATGGAAAATTTTATAATTGTTCTGGGGTGTCATTTTCTGGCTTATCGCAGCCAAAAAGCTCTCAATTTGACCTTACTTCAGCCAAATGAGCACACTGATTTTGGTAGCGATTTTCAGATATCCAACATATGAACTTTTTTTCAGTACTTTTTGAGACAAGAAATAGATGCATTTCTCGTTGATGTTACTCAGTGTGGGCTAGTTATGATATTTTCAGTGTCTGGGAAAGTTCTGCTTGAAAAGTCTCGTTATTCCAGCCTTAAATTACCTACCTATAAACGTCGTGTTCAATTGCGCCTTGGGTATTGTAATGGTTAAAGGGTTCCCATTTCTAAAGGGCTCATTCAAGTAGTCATCAAGTGTACCTAGGAGGCCATCTCTTTGATACTTCCCTTGCGCATTGCCTTGGATGAACCAATTCGGAGGTGGATCCTTAAATCCATCACAAAGGCTATAATCAAGAAAGATCAGCACCTGGTAGATGCCAGGCTCCGTGAGGAGAAACAGAGCTTCATAAGTCCCGTTTTGATGATCAAATACAGTGGCCGCAACACTTGAAGGACCTCGTAAATACACCCTCCACGTGTCGCCGCCAATCAGCTTTGTTTGATTATTAACTGTCTTAGATTGGATGAAAATTTTACTAAACTCCCCTGCTGGCTTTATTTCTTGATAGACAACCTCACTTTCAGCGGCACTACTTCTGTTGGTCTTCCCCCACTGATTTTTCACCACTCCCCAAGCCAAGTTATCATTACACGGTTGAATCATACTCTGCCAATCTACGCGTGCGCGACGTTGGCGAAACCACTCGTTACGGAAGTCTTGATATCGATGCCAAATAGTCGACGACGAATTATAAGTTCTTTGAAGATTTGAAATATTATGAAGTAAACTTAAGTCCGCACTATTATTCACTTGGTTCGGCGTTATTAAAGAACTATATGTTTTCCCTTTTGTTGAATTTTCCTCCACCAAAGTGTCATCTTGGCTTCTCTCAAAATCTTCATTTTGATTAATGTTACTATTGTTTGTCGAATTCACGTTTATTACTAAACTCAAGGAACTATTATTATCGGCTTTATCTTGTAAATTTAATGAATTGGGAATGAGTTCATCGCCTTTCCCTAAAGAATCAAAAGGCCTTGTTACAATGTCATTCTTAGTCTTGTACCAGCTTGACTCACGGAACGTTCCTGGTCTTGTGCTGATTTTATGATGGTATAATTTTTCAAACAATTCATTCGGCGATACCGTAAGTTTAACAGAAGGGAAGCTCTTCAGTGGCCTTAACACGTTCTCATGAATGAAAGCTGCCGGCATTGGTGTTCCATAATCATGGTCATTGGTCAAGTAATAGCGAAAGAAAAGGTACACAGCAACACAGGTAGCGAGATAGAACACCAAAAACCGCATCAGCCTGGGAAAGGCCCGTCTGTTCCTCATGGTAACGTTTTGTGTGTCCGCTCGTAGATTCCTTACTGAGAATGTCCCCATGGACAAAATGTGCTCTTCATACTTTTCTATGTCATTACCAGTTGATCATTTCACAGGATACAAGGTCACGCGACGACATGAAACTACGAATAGAATCAAAATTCCTGAGAATTTTCTATCTAACGCCCCTTGCAAACAGACGCAACATTGTTGGCAAACAACTCCCAACGTTACATGTTGCGTTTGTCTGCACACCCTGTTGCATGTTGTTGCGTAAAGTTTAAAAACCGGTCAAGCTTTTAGCTACGTGCAAACGGACGCAACAACTCCCAGCGGAGTATTAGTATCCATACCTACTCAATAAGGATAGGTTGTAGATGCAGATCTTGACTTGCATCCACTCGTACGCTTTTTTCGTGACTAGTCGCCGTGGGCTACATTTATATTTAGTTTGCTTAATTCCCTGGTAATTGCAACATTGAATTCAAAACTTGTTGTGATTTGTCAAAGTAATTTGGTTTTAGAATTAAGAAAAAATATAATGCTGTTTAGTTTCTTTTTCTTAATATTTTTCACAGGAAAATTCAGAGAATGATAGGTCTTTTGGTTTTTTAACATTGATCAGATTTGGGCTCTATCCTTTTTGCCACATTTTTGTTTTCCAACAAGACAAACAGTTCATCTGGAATTCCCAGGCTACATGCGGAATGGAGCGAAGCCATTAGGAAAAATCATAGTAAAGATCATGACTCACCACTCGCCGTCTCTTCATTTGCAAATTGAACACATAATACTATCTGAACCCTTGCGTTTCCTCACCACACGTGTATAGATATGTTTTGTATTCTTTCGAACAAAAGATCAGTAACTAAATGTTCTTACTGCGCAGGGTCGGACCATGATTTGCACACCATGTATTCCTGTGGGTCACCTGCTGGAAGGCCGCTGTAACCGGTGATACCTGCTTACCGCGGTTGGATTTTAAAGTATTGTTCACTAAAACCAGTATCAGCGTTTACGGATCGAGTAGTCATCAACTAATCACGCAATGTTTTCGAGAGGTATACCGTAAATTTTTATTCGAACTTAGTGCGCTGTGCTTACATCTGGATCTTTCTTACTGAACGTTTTATGACGCAAAATTTTTTTTTTGACTTCCTTGGCCATATTGTTAACGTTTCAACAAGACATTTCATCTTTGAATTAATATCAGTATATTTGTTTTGAAAGCTGATTTTGATTTATTTATAGCTCTGCTCAGCTAGAAGTACTATACAGTTACAAAGTCCAGTATACGATATGAGACATTACTGTAAAGTCCATTGCAAACGGACGAAACATTGTTGGCTAACAATTCCCAACGTTGTTGGATGTTACATGTTACGTCCGTTTGCTTACCCTGTTGCATGTTGTTGCGTGTTGCTGGGAGTTGTTGGGCAAAGCTGGTTTGAAACCGGTCAAACTTTTAGCTACACGCCAACGGATACAACGGGCGCGATCCATTCAACCAAAATTTCTGGAAATTTCGGTCCAAAACTCAATGGATCGGTTTGGTCCAACCAGAAAAGTTTTGAAAAAATTAGTCCACCTTTTGAGGTGGACCACTTTTCCCGGTCGGACCAGTCGGAAATTTTGGTTGAATGGATCGCGCCCAACAGTTCCCAACAATGTTGGGAGTCATTGTCGGCCAAATGAATGTTGCATCCGTTTGCACGCAGCTTAAGGGGAAGCGTGGTTAAAATTGGGGGGAAATGATCTTGATTTGTGAAGGAAATATATGAGAGTAGAATAGGTATACAAATAAACCAGTTAGTCCGCTAATGGGCTCAGAGGCACCTTGTTGTGGTGGCGGACTATCTGGTAATTGTCTACTAATTATTCACCTCATATTTTAATTTTTAACAACCCTCAAATCCAATATTTTCCCTTTTTCTCCAAATTTCAAAGATTTTCCCTCCTAAATTTTACACATTAAAAACATTCGAAAAATCACCCAAAAATTCACAAATAATTATTGAACTAAGGACTGCAACTCCTTTGAATCATGTTTGGATTGAATGAAATCTTCTCTAGATATTTAAAAAAAAGGGTGGAAATCAACGAAAAATAATGCTTTTAACCAGACTCCCCCTTAAAACCAAAGTTGGTCATCATGAGCGTTCACGTGCACAACGTAGGTCACCGTTGTTACTCTCTCAAACGTCTCCTCAGGCCGCGTTTTGTCAAGGTAGTGCAAGTCGTAATCATGACCTGTCCTTATGTCGAATAGCAAGGTCTATCAAATATCTCCCAAACGGTTCAAATAATGGTTTCATAATCCTGAGGTTTTCTTGATACAAATTGCAGAGATCTAGCTCTCTGAGCTTTCTTTGAGCCAAGGCAGCTCGTTCCGTGTCATTTCTGTCCATCACAAGGTAGCATTTCCACAACAGGTACCAACGAACGATGATCTCTGGACAGTAAAATGCGTGTCCTTTGAAGGGAAATTCTCTGATGAATGGGTCAGCAGAACTTTTATCGAAAGGAGAAAACACTGGAATACTTTGCGCACCATTGTCAGTTTCATACGTCAAAGGGTCACTTTCTAAAACTCTTGCTGCAGCTTCAAAGTTTCCATGCAAGTAATAATGAAGAGCTACATTTACAGAGCCCTGAAATTCGTTTCGATGAAATAGATCTTGCTGCAGTTGGATTAACTCCTTTCGGTAGAAAAAGTGCCATTCTGAGGCAGATGTAACCTCATGGAAAAAGGCCCTCAAGCAGCTCAGGTTTGCAAAGCAAACACTGTCGGCAATGAACTTCTCCTCTGCCGTTTGTTTTCTTTTGCGAGAGTCTTGCAGAAATGTTCTCACGGCCTTGAGGATGAATTCTCTTCGCTGAGGGTATTGCTCTGACGCATACCAGGCACTAGCCAATTCTCTATACACTTTTAAGCAGTAATAAATCCGAAAATTTCTCTCGCAAGACCGTTGCAAGTCTGATAAGGTCTGCGACCACTTCTCCAAAAATTCCGCCAGTATGTTCTCATCACACATTTTGCACAATGTTGGTGTGGAATTAAATGAATGCCAAGTGGTTTGGCAAAGTCCACTCAAATAGCACCAAATTCCTTCATCTAGCCAGAGATGAACGTACAAGTTCTGACTGATGTCGCTACAGGTCTGTGATCCCCTGAGCAGTTTATCCTGAGAAATATCTATGAATAGGTTGTTCTCAGGTATGAAATAATGAGAACAAAAACCGTCCAGACAACATCGCTCCAAATTTTTAAAAAACATCTGCAATGAAAGGACAAGATGATGACCAACCCAGTGGGCTGGGTCCGTCTGTTCGATCAGCCAAAACATTACGTTTAAGCCACAATAGCTTGAAATGTCCAAGTGTTTAAGATTTGTCTTCATCAGCGTTTTAGCGTACCTGTAGCAGATCCTTTGGGCTTCATTCCAGGAACTGACAAGCAACAGCTCAGGGATGGAAAACGAAAACCTCCACATGAACGTATTTCTTTTCTGGTATGAGGATGGGTGCTCCATTTTTCTGGGTTTGGGGACAAGGTCAACTCCGTAGTTTAATATCGTCTTGACAACATCGTCCCTGGGGAAGCCAAACTTTCTTTCCCTTTTAAGCCAACTAGACGCCTCATCTGGCCAAGAGGGACAGTGAAGAGCGAACACATTATCTAGGTGCCCAAGGTTCACGTAATTAGGCAATGTGGACATGTTCCAGCGTACAGTTGAAGCTGGACCAGACTGTTGAAAGGTCACCCAACCGCCGAACCGAAAATAGTTGAAACGAGAATGAAGCTCGGTAAAGACCTCGGACGACAGAAAAAATTCACACGACCCCTCTTGTAGATTTTTCAATCCCGATTCATCTAAGATTTTGTCAACCTCTCCAGGCGATGGGAAACCAAAGTTGTCCGCTTGCACGTTTAATGCAATCCTGTGAAATAACTGTATAAAAACTGACTTGGGAACGTTAACCTTCAGATATACATGACCTGGCTGATCAGAACTTTTAATGGTTAAATGGTCTGTAGTACTACCTATCTGACGGGTGTTCACCCTTATGGATTTGTAGATGTACATCATGTCATTGTCGGATCCGGTCATCCCCAAAGATTGGAGTCCAGCCCGAAAGCTACCTGTGTAACGTACTCCAACTTCGCCCATTCCAAACACTTCACCAATAAACTTCTCCTCGAAAGGGATATAAGGAGACAAATATCTTTTTCTTTCCTGCCAAATCGTGTCTTGCCACTTACCAACGTTAAACAGAAACAGTGAAAGGGGAATGGCTTGTATGTCTTTTCCGTAAATATAACTGCAGAGAAAAAATAGTAATTCAGGTAATACTTGACAAAAATGAATGAACAGTACCGATAAACGGATCGAGAAAATAAATGCCTCTGGCACCCAATGCTTTCCTGGTATATTTCATTCTTTTCCCACAGTTTTGGTCACGTGGTCTATATTTTTGCTTATTATTTACTGGAGGTGGGGGGGTAGCCTACGTGGTAAGGTGGCCTTGATCTTGGGGGTTTAGACCTAACAAGCCACTCTTTGATTTCTTTCCTGATCGTGTTCGTCTTGTGGCAATTGTCCTTACGCTACCTAAAATATTTGCTTGTCAAGATCTGATGAGAAAAACATTCTGTCGTCTGTTGTGGTAGCTTACGTCCCGGTAAACAGGCAGACTGAGCTAACTTCCGGGTCTTGAAACAAAGATTTAGCGGGAAGCAAACTGAACAAAAATTTCGAGATTTCAAGCGGCTAAATACTTTAATGAAAACAAAATCGAAAATTCAGTTTATTCCCCTATGTCTACAGTATACCGTACAAGAGTTTAACCCAGTCAATGCATCAAAAAGCATTAGAAGTCGTTTTTCACTCGTTCACCTGGCAGGATGTTCTCGTCAGAACCGCTTTTACCATACGCGCTCACAGAGTTGAAAACCTGGGCTGATATATCTTACCCTCGTGTGAGGAGCGCATTATGTTGAAGTACAGCCAACATCCAAAAGAACAAACTAGAGTTCTAACTCTTGCGGCCAGTACTGTACTTATGGATTAAAGCCGCTGAGAAAAGGCTTTTAAGTAGCGAGAAAGTGAGTACCCACCTCCACAAGGGAAAACCAAACCTTCTGCTCAAAAAATAACAAGTCTTTCTCCATGTTATCAAAAGCTGAAGCCATATGTTCTTGAACATAAGAGTGATATTTCGTTTGGTTGAAAATCGGAAGAATAATAACATGAAAATGGACCTCAGCCATGACGACATGTTGAAACGAATCCAGTGCGCGATGTCGAAATGATACGATTTGGCGTGACACTTCAGTTAATGAACGAAAGTGAAAGTGCTCTGTTGTTTACTTTGAAAACAGCTTGGTTTCTAAGATAATTTTTGTCATGGTGCCGTAGAAGATCGTAACTTATTTGAAACACGTTTATATCGACCAAATTGTGAAAAATTAAAACACTTTCGAGCCAGCTTTTTGTAGTTCTCAGTCTTTAGAAAGCCCACTGTTCAGTTGTCCGTTTCTAGTCACAGGAAATTGTTTTGCAGTGTTCTATCCGGTACTTAGTAATTATTTTTTGGGGGTGGGGTGGGAAGGAAATGAGAGCGTGAAAAGCAGAAATTAGTGATCCCATTGGCTGGCAGTTCTGGTAACGAGGGTAACAAAATAGTTGAAATTGCAATTGGACTCGCTCCCCCCAAAACGCTTTCCGTTTCTTGGCCACCAGACCAGAAACATGTTTCTGATAGTCTTACATTAACTGAAACGGCCTTTCCCATTCAGTAGCGAGAAAACTATCCTCCAGTAGATTTTCAAGTAAGAGCGTAGCCACAGGGCCGTAAAATCTACAGTTCAACAAAGAGTTACCTCACATATTTATTCCTTATAAACAACACACGTAGGGAAAAATACTTGACAGAATAAATGTATTTTTTCTTGCAGACAGATGTACCATGAAATAACATATTCATTTTTTTGTCAGTAGTGCCATCTCAAAGAGATGTGTAATTATAAATGTGAGCAAGTTAGTTCATTAATTAACCTGAACTGCATGTACCTAGTATACATTTCATGGGGTCATACATGAACTACTGACCTAGTATACAGCAGGTGTTGCCCTTAACAAGCTTGGCACACACCAGGCAACATATTGCAGTTGCAGCTATATTATTCCCCTGTGGCATGTTTAAAGGACGAAATGAATCAAAATTAATTGTCACAAAGACAGGTAGGGTGGATTACCAGCCACTGTTCTGAAACATGAGCCCTGCTCTAAACTTAAGAGAGTGTTAGAAACTGACCCTAAAGAATGGTACAGTACGTGTAGCATACATGTAGAAAAAGCAGGCCTAGTGTGTGCTAAGCTTTAAAAACTGCCAAAATTACATTCTGCAGATGAACAATATTTCCTGAAGTTATCACAGTTTCCATGAGACGTTTATGCTGGATGCATGCCACATATGCATGGATTTAAACTATTAAAGCTGCATTCTCACATTCACTAAAACAAAACAAACAAACAAACAAAACTTAAATACACATCATTATCCAAAGCATCATCTCAGTAATTTTCTTTCCTTGAATAAATTAGTCCTGCTAGATAGAAATGATTGTTTAATTTAAAATTGGTGAAAGTCTGTCGGTGTGAAAGTGCTTTTCCGCTTTTTTTTTCTTCAAACAAAGCTTGTTTGATCATGGAAACTCTTGCTATTGCTGGCAGGAAGGTTTGTTGTTCTTTGATCACTGTCATTTATCACAGCTCCTTATTATACCTTACTTATGATATTTATTTACACCACACAGGGTTACTGCTAAAGGTACATAGTAAGTTACAAACTTTCATTAAACTCTGTTCTCTAGTCAATAACAAGATCAACCATTTCTATTTCTTGAAACTGTCCTTTCAACTCATATACCCAGTCTTCATCTTCTGTATCCTGAAAAGGAACCGAATAAGATATCTTGAGTTTGAAGCAAAAAGCTGTAACTCATGCAAAGAAAGAAAGGGGGGCCAAACTTGACCAAACAAACTCTTATTATCTGGAGATGTTTGCTTAGAGGAGACAGCAATTCAGTAACTAAGGAAAATGATTTCCAGAAATTTGCCTTATGACCCCAATAATATTTAGGATGAAAATTTAGCTGCTTAATACTTGGGTTCCTAGAGGTTTGTAGATTTTTTACCACCACCTATTTTGCATGTTAGAAATGAGACTGTAAACTCTGGGAAACCAGATGGGAGCAAACTGCTAGTATTGGTGAAAACTTTTTGATAACATAACTGTAAAACAAGTGGAGAAACAGTGGCGTAATGGTTAGTGCAGTGGACTCTGGATCGAGAGGTCCAAGTTCACGCTGTAGCGGAAGTTCTTCATGTATGTTGTGCTCTTAGACAAGACACTTCACTGTTGTGTTTTCTGATCAGGATAGTAAAGATTCAAGACGATTCAAAGTAATCAAGACAACAACTTTTATTCGAGCAAGCGAGCTACATGCATGACACTGATGCGCATGCGCTCATGTAGAAAAACCGCATGCAAACTATGACACTTCACTCTCACGATTGCTCCTTCCACCCAGGTGTATACTGGTGAATCAAATTCTGGGGGGTAACCCTGTGATGGACTAGCATTCCATCCAGGGGAAAGTAGAAATATCCCTAGTTGCTAAAATCTGCTTTGGAAAACCAAATACAACATAACGTCTGGCCTGATAAGCCACTTGCCACATCAAACACAGATTTTACAAAAACTGAGCAATTTCTCACGCCCTTTATTGGCCGAGAGCCATGTTTGATAGGAGTTAAGACCATGGAAATTACACGATGGTGGCACAACTTATTTTTCTCTTTCCCTCACAAAATCTTGATGTCATTTTTATGGTCAAGAAGAGTACAGAACATGGAAAACTGTTGTTGATTTGTTAACTTGAGTTCAAAGGGTTTTCTTCATCAATATCACAAAGTCATGTCACTGCCAGTCTGTCACCTGACTGGCATTTGCCTTGTTGGGTCCCCAATAATTGCTTATTATCTACAAAATACTCACCAACAATTTGGTTTTCTTTTTTTTCATTTTCTTGCTTGGTCTCTCAATTGGCACATCAAAAATACGAGGATCAGCTTTCCTTTTTCCAGGAGATATTGACGTAATAGATGATGTAACAGAAATAGATCCAGGAGAGCTGGGAACAAAACTAGGTGGCAAAACAGGT
Organism: Porites divaricata; assembly: GCA_038088405.1. NCBI lineage: Eukaryota > Metazoa > Cnidaria > Anthozoa > Scleractinia > Poritidae > Porites > Porites divaricata. The sequence continues at coordinate 549,479 of JBBMOI010000007.1, read as the reverse complement.
TGCCCCACTGGAGAAAATGGAAGCGGTGAGGGCATGTTATCAAATCCATAACAATCCGAGGTTTGGAAACCACAGTTTGGTGCTATGCTTGGTGTAGAATGATCTGCATGTACTGGTGACAGCCTAGAATGGAAGAGTTGTTTATCCAGAGGAACGTTCTGATCAATGGTCATCGATGTAAGAGGGATAGCTCCAGGTTCAGGTTCAGAGTCTGCATCATACGGATCTCCTTCTTTCCTCTGAGCAAACCAACTCTTTACTCTTCTTGGGGTATTTTCTTTATCCTACAATACCATTTGTATCATAACAAAGAATATATACTGTACAAACTACCATCATGATGACAAAAACCACGTCTTCAATTACTAGTAAGTTGTACTGAGTCATGTAATTGTCCTGCAAGGGTTTTCAGCATGAAGTGTTCCACAACTGGTTTTTTGAGGGTAAACAAAGTGTTCTGATGATGAAAGTAGGAGGCAACATCGCTGGTCACAGCTGGTACTACGTATATGATACCCATATACTACTACCACTGAATTTCAGACAGACTTCCCCCTTCAGAATAATGTAAGGATTTCTTTCCACCTAATTAAAGGACAGCATTACAGTACTGTTTGAATCTGGACTGGTATGAAGGGGTCCTTATTTTCTTTCTTGACCTTTTTACTGATTTTCCAGCTTTTGATGCTTCCTACTATATCTATATCTGCCTCAAGATCTACAATGTATATGGCACAGTTTAAAAGTATGACACAAACAGGCAAGGAAAGTCAAAGAAACTCAAAAATACTTGAAATCTGTTCATGCTTTGGCCATGGTCAAGGCCAGAAGTACAGTACTAGCTGTTACTGACAAAACTGCATAATGAAGATGTTAGGCAGGCAAGCTAATATCTACCACTCTTGGTCACTGGGATGGTGGCTAATGAGCCTTTCAGACAGAAAATATTTTATTCACTGAGTGTTTTAACATGGCCAGAAGTCTACTGTGGAGCGAACTTACTAATCTTGTTCTTGACAGGTGCTTGACAACTTCAGTGGTTTCACTTAACTTTCCTGACTCAGAAGACTCTGTTTCTTCTGTAGATAGAATGTAAAACAATGTCACATCTAGCCAACACCACAGACAAAATTTAACCTTGGTGAGTAATGTCTGCGAAGCAGTGCTAACAGCCTTGATCTGGGCCTCCAACAGGACTCAATGAATTACTGGAAGTGCATCTTGAATTTCCTTTCACCTTATTGGCAAATCAACAAAGGCTTTTTAAACAGGCTAATCATGGTGCCTACTCAAATCCTGGTACACAGGTAGAGACCAGAACAAGGATTTTGATGCTGTTTCACAGACCAACTTAACCAGACTTAGTTTTGTCTGAAGGGCTGGCTATGTCAGATCATAAATTAATATAAAAATACCAGTATGTGATCTTGGCTATTTTTGTACTAGATCAGTGATAAATTAAAGTAAGAGTTTGGTGCACGAGTTTGATGTTTTTATGCATCTTTTAGTTTGTGTAGTATTACGTTTCATTATGCTTTTTAGTTTAATTAACACTACGTTATAAAAAGGCCCTCTTACAACTGTAGCAGGGGGAGTACATAATTATTATGTCCCTAGTCTGAATTTCAAATACAGTCCTTTTGTGTAATGAGGATTAGGCCATGTCCCCGGCAACATTCAAAATAGTAATCTTTAATCTTTAATCTTGCCCCGCATTCAGCATAAATGAAAGTGAAGAATGATCATCGCAGTAAATTTTCCAATTAAAGCAATTGGAAAGAAGAAGCCTGAAAAAAAAAATCAGGGCTTCAACAGGATTCAAACCCATGACCTCCGTGTTGCCGGTGCGTTGCTCTACCAACTGAGCTATGAAGCCACACATTGGGAGCGAGGTCAATTTATTGAGTTCATATCTCCCGTGAGGGGTGAAATGAAGTGAAGTAATGAAATAATTCATTTTGAACTGCGGTTGTAGATGAAAGTGAAGAATGATCATCGCAGTAAATTTTCCAATTTAAGCAATTGGAAAGAAGAAGCCTGATTTTTTTCAGGCTTCTTCTTTCCAATTGCTTAAATTGGAAAATTTACTGCGATGATCATTCTTCACTTTCATCTACAACCGCAGTTCAAAATGAATTATTTCATTACTTCACATCATTCAGCATAAAGTTGTTCTTCTTGTATTGCTAACTGTATTCACTGTAGGTTTTTGATTACTCAGTTTCTTGCAGTAAAGCTTTGGACAAGAATACCCTTGCAGATAGGAGATAGCCGATCAGCACACTTCCCTTTTTTTGTGCGTTAACTTTCACAAATGTATTAATACAAATGTATTATTCAAACTTGCAGATATAAAACTACAGAGCTCTGAGGCTTATTATTTTGCTGAAGTTAGAGAAAAGTCTGTTGCAGGGTTTCAAAGTTATTGACACTTTTTGTATAAATGAGGTTTTAAACATATGCCAATATCTCAAATGTTTTTATACCTACAAGAAAAAAAATAACATTTTCTTAAAGTTCCACCATTTTTTATTAAGGATGTGAAAAATCATAGAAAATGGTTAAATCGTTTTGTCGAAAAACACGTTTCAAAAACATAACCAACATGTATATAAATAGGTTTGGGCCACCTTAATATCTATGTTGTGGTTAATTTGTTATCTCAAGTAAAATAAATTTTTCTATATTTTTCACTTTGTTTCAACACCATTAGCATACATTAAGATACCCAAAGACAAAAGGAAAATAAAAATTACCTGAGATAAAAACTTAACTACAATATCTTTGTGGTTAGGGCTTATGAGAAGAAATCAAGTACAACAGATTGATACATGATAAATGTCACTCTCCCATTGTTTAAATCAGGTGTTACTTATAATGAAAAGTATGTCGAACCTGGATACTTGTAAGATTTCTTTACAGCTCCATACATTTACTTATGTTTTTTATCTCAGTTAATTTTTATTTTTCCATTGTTTTTGGATATGGTAATGTCTGCTAATGAATTTGAAACAAAGGAAAAACAAAAAATACCTGGAATGAAAAATTAACTGCAACAAATTGTATGCATACAGTGTATTTTGTGTATGTTAAAAATATTTGTGTGAAATAGTATGAAGTTGCTGCATGCATAATAAATTCATGGAGCTGCACGAAGTTAAAGGACAAAGCCATGTCGAATATAAGCTGAATTTCCACACAGGCTTTATTTTAACACACACATCCATGATGCTGATCAACAACGGGCGTGAAATTAATGTACGTATGATAAAAGCATGGAGTTGTACAAAATTTTTGTCCTTTCTAGTTCATGGTTCACTGTAATGCTGTTCAATTATATAACTGTTTTACGCTGAAAACAATTTTATAGTTTGAGCTTAAGCTTACGTTAAATCCTGAAACTTTCATTAATTGTTTCTTTAAAATGGCTTGCTTCACCGTACCTTGTTCTCCGAAGTTTTTATAAACTTTCGTCCTTTTCTTCTTTTTTATGGGAGGCATTTTCCGAACGCATTTATGTATGTAGAGATTTACCCCATTTTAACGGCAGCCTCTATTCGCAAGTAAACATCGCGGCGAAAGACTCGAAAAACGCGCCGAATACGCGATGCGCTCATGGGCCCTTTTAGAGTTTTTACTGCGCAGGTAGAACCCAGTGGCCCTCGATCGTGTCAACAATGGCGGCTTCTTTGCTGTCTTCTTCTTGGCGCTCCATTCCCCAGAAAATAACTTCTTGCTTAAGTCAATATTTTTCCAGTGATGGCATTTTATTGATTGTTGCGATAATTTTAGAGATCGCATCATGCGTTACTTTGATTACGGTAACGGTATTATGCGCTGGGCAGTGCTTATTGTTCGCGAAAATTTATGAGAGGAAAAGGATCCTGGAAGGATCCCACAAAGTATGGTGTGCCTTGCCGATATTTTTACACATTGTAGCTGTTGGATCTTCGTTACTTTTCTTGTTTCGGTTTATAAGAAGAGGGAAAGTTAGGTAAGCGAAATTATCACCATGAGTATAGTACAGTACAGGGCTGTCAACCCCCCAGCTCATCAAATAATATTATTGAGAATAATTGATAGGGAAGGAATGATAGATGACGTCATTTTGCACGAAAGATGACGTCATTTGTGCCAAAAATGCTCGTTGATTCTGATCGATGTATATAGCACATAAAAAGCCACACTTTTGCTTAAACTGCCGCCTGGTTAGCTCGGTTGGGAGAGAGCCTGTCTGCTGAGCAGGAGGTCGCTGGTTCAAAAACCCCGGCTGGACCAACACTTACGGCCTTTAAATAACTGAGAAGAAAGTGCTACCTTTGTAATGACATCTGCAAATGGTTGGACTTTCTATTCTTCTCTTTCACTGATCTGTTCTTGTGGGACGTAATAGAACCCACACCACTGTTCGAAATGAGTAGGGGACGTAGACCCTGGTGATGTGGCCAACCTTTACGGGTTGTGGGATTGGGTAGGGATGGCATCTTGCACGGGACCTATGAGTCTCGTTCGTGCCCATTCCCTCTGGGCAGGTCTGTGTCCAGAAAAGCTGGTAAAACAAAAAAACAAAACATAAATTACAGTGGCATACCAAAATTTATGAGGAAACCTTCCATGTTAACAGTAGCTCAAACAATGCAAAATATTTGAAATTTTATGGTCGGAATATCAAGTCTACAAGAAGTAACAACTTTGGTGATTATCCGGCGGAGATATCAGACTCTAATCTGGAGACCGGGAGATATGGTCCAAAATGTGGAGTCTCCCGGATTATCCAGGAGAGTTGACAGCACTGGTAGTGTGTTCTGTTGAATTTTAAATGGTATGCTAAGTAAACACTCTAAAATTCAGTTAGCACTCAATTCAAGATTGCTCCGAATCTCTCAATTTAAGAAACAGGTTTCTTATTTTACGCAAAAATTTGAAACAAATCATATTATAAGAACTCTTTTTTCTGTAATTTGAACAGGCAGTTTGAATTTACGAGAACAAAATCCTATGCTATGATTTGTTTTAATTTTTTTTCTTAAAATAAGAACTTTCAAATTTAGAGTGAAAAATTAAGGCGTGAGCAACTTCAGAATAAAGCTGAGAAGCCAATGAATGGACCTTTTACCGAGGCCCTGCAAAACTGAAATTTTATATACTATTCATTATCATACTGAATTTATTGCAAGTCTGCTGCAGTATCTTGGGAATGTGAGGAACACACACATACTGGTAATAGACCAATTTCGAATTATTAAGATTTATACTTGACTCTGACGTTATTCAGAATAAAACTAAAGAATTGAATTATTCACACCCCTCATCCTTGGATCCAAGCATAACTTTTAATGATGATTATTAAAATTCAAGTCCAGTTTTGAATTATTTTAAAGTGGCCTATTGCTTCTGTGTTTGGCAAATGAAACTACCATCTAACCTCAATGTGTGACCACCTCTTGTAAGCCACCAACTCCTACGACCACCTATCCAAAACACCAAAACTTTCTCAGTCAAAGACTAGCAGTTGGAATCTCTAGTAACGACCACCTCCTGTAAGTGACCGTGACCACTTTTTGGGCCTGAAAGTTTAATGATTTTTTACCTCTTGTAAGTGACGACTTGGGGTATTCGCTGATCTCTATGTCTGCTATGTACACTATGCTACGTAGGATATATGAAGAACTTTAGCAGAGATGCCAACCTCTGGAGACCTAAAATCGGGAGACTGTCTTTTTTTACTCCCCCCCCCCAGAATTTCAACGACCCCCCCCCCCCCAAAAAAAAAATTGACCAGCCCCCAATGGGAATGACTTAGGACATTATATGACGTCTTACATGATCTACATACTATCAAAATTCGAATGCTAGAAATAATCTTTCTCAATGACAAAATGCCCCAGAAACCGTACTGCAAATAAGAAAAATTCAAGTTTTGAGCTAAAAATGGGCTAAATCTCAAACTAAGTCTGTTTTATTTTTTACTAAGTATTCAATATTTATAGTGGACGTAAAAAGCGGGAGATTTATGTACCAAAGCGGGAGAGCGGGAGATGAGGTAAAAAAGCGTAAGTCTCCCGCCAAAAGCGGGAGAGTTGGCATCACTGCTTTAGTGACAACATGGAAATTTACATGGCGCAAATTAGAAATTGCATGCACTAAATTATCTTCCATAAAGTAGATGTGCCCAGACCTCTTCTTGGAAGAGGCTCCCTGTGGTTTGATTCTTGTAAGCGACCACCTCCTGTAAGTTACCACACTAAGTCTTTGCCTTTTGGATGGTCACTTACGGGAGGTTCGATCACTGTCGTAGTATTTATGTAAGTGTCAATGTCTTTAGTGTGACAGTACTAACTGATGACACAGTTTTTACATCTTCTGAAAATGGGACCATAATTTCTGCGTGGTCATCTGAGCCATGGGAAGGTCTTGCTGTTAGCAGGGCAAATACATGTACCAGTACCTTCATTTTTCTCATTGTTGAAACTTCCTTTATTTATCACTTGTAGGGCTTATAGCAATTTCTTTAATCGTCTTGCACTGCTGATAGCTTCTACATTGGCGACATTTATTGCTACTTTGGTAATTAGCCGTGGATTTCAAGCTTTATGTGACTCATTTGTCATTAACAGGTAATAAAATTAGTAGGGAGTTTAAGAAGTGATGTATTTGAACGATGCACTTCAACTGTAAGTGAGCCTTTTTCTCTTGTTGTATGACTTGACACTGCCAAATTTGTGTTGTTAATTGTCTTTACTCTTACGGAGACAATTTCCCAAAACATTCGTTCAAAATCACAGCTGAAGAGTGCAGAAAGGCCACATCTGTTTGACATTTGTCTCTTAAAAACGTCTCTGCTTAAACTCCCTTGTCTTCCTCATCTTTTGCAACTTTTTTACATCAGTTTTCTTCTAACAATATGAATACAGTAAATGACCTAATAAACGACTCTTATCTAATAAACAGCCCCTCTACACAGATAATAATAATAAACGCCCCCTGTCTAATAGACCCCCTCCCCCTATGAGAATTAGCCAGGGTTCGCACGGTCTTGAAAAGTCCTTGAAAAGTTCTTGAATTTCCATTTTCCTTGAAGAGTCCTTAAATTTCTGTGCAAGTCCTTGAAAGTCCTTGAATTTTCTTCAACTTTGAACATGGTCGCCTGGAAAGTGTTTTTCAATGCTTTTCGGGTTGTCGAAGACAGAATAAAAATCATAGCTCAGAGAAGTTAAGGGTGATTTGCATAAAGCGTTTTTGTTTTATGCAGTAGTTAACCATCAATTTAAGACAAGAGAACTGAAAAATGTAGAGAAGTCTGGGAATGTGCATTTTTGTACAATCTGTGAAATTAACTTCCTGGTAGGGGGTCCTTGAAAATTGAATGAGGTCCTTGAAAAGTCCTTAAAAAATGGTTGCAATTGTTTGTATGAACCCTGATTATAGCCCAAAATACTAGGAATTAGCCAAAAGGTGCAAAATCATTCAATTCATTCAGTTTCTTGCTTGATCTACAAGGCTTTGCTATTTCATCTTGTTCGATGTCAAGTTTAAAGTAAGGATGGAGTAATGATAGCAACACAATAAAAATCAGTGAGGATTCTGACATCAATGTTTGAATTTCAAAGAGTAATATGGATCTCTAGATGGCCTAGACATATCAATTGAAGGGGTCTAAACTCTCTTGATATTTTTGCCAAAAATGTATTACATTGTATTTTTAAATGCCTCCTATCTAGTAGATGCCCCCACTTTGACCCCTAAAATTTCAATAGATGCCTCAGACATTTACTAGGTCATTTATAGTATATTACAATAAAAATGGTTATATGAGAATTGAAATGACAGGGTGCAAAGAAAGTAATTTTTAAAGCTTGCCATGCGGGCAAGCTGAAGCGAGCACATACTAGCCCAAATGTCATTTCAACTAGCCCCAAAAACATTTTGAAGAGCAGAATTGATTTCACAGTTCTTCTTTTACTTGAATCCGTCGGGCAAGTTAAGAACAGAATTCACTAGCCCGATAACAAAATTCACTAGCGCTGGGCGTGGGACAGTACTTTCTTTGCATGCTGAATGATCACCAGAACGAAACTGCTCTGATCTTTTATCAAATTCCTTCAATTTACATTGTATTCTTTAAGGATATGTATGAAGATCACTCTGGAGAACTTGATTGTATGCATGTTGTAGTTCCATTTTGATCCTTGGTTTTGAATTTTTTTGTGTTCAATTTTATCCTTGGCTTAAATTCTATTTCCCTTTGTTTTTGGGTATGGTAATTTATGTAAACAAAGAGAAATAGAATTTAAGCCAAGGATAAAATTGAACACAACATATAGCTTTTGGGGCTTAAAGGGTTAAAAAAAAATTCTGACCTTGTTTAGAACTATAAAAGCAAGTGTACAATACCCACCCTGTATAGAAAACAACCTCCACTTTTTGTTCGGTCCAAGGAGCAAATTGTACAGGTTGACAAGAAGTTTGCAGAAAGCCTAGTTGTGGTCAGAAAACATACCAGTACTTATTTCAGTGTTAAGTCTCTTGTAGGCCAAATAAGGAAGAGTCCACCAATACCTTGGAACTAGCAGTTATTTTTGATGAAGGGATCTTCAGATCTTATCAACCTCTGTTGTTGCAGATGTACAGATCTCCATTTTGATTCAATGGATTGGAAGAAATTTACTCCAAAGTATTGTGACTGTGAGGAAGGTTATGCTTTACTGGAATCGACTATGGTAAAAGTCTTTATTTTTCAGTAATTTTAGGTAGAGCATTAAAGATTTAATAAGACTAATATTAATTATATGTACTGACTAGTATCATTTTTTTAAGCACTAACATTGAATGCCAAGACACACAAAATAATAAACCATAACCCACAAACTAACACAGTGGAATTTTCAGTTCTCAGCAGCCATTTGTATGAATGGAACAAAGAAGCACTTCGTAGGCAACCAAACAGTACATTTATTGTGGGACAGAAAGCTGCATAAATCATAGCAATCTGCCACACAAATGCAGTATCTAAATGCAGTCTTTATCGCATTGCAAAAAATTGCTGTCTGCAAAATTAAACTGTAGGTCTGTAGCATTTATGCAGTGCCAAAATCATTTTGGCACTGAATAAATGCTACAGACCTACAGTTTAAATGAAATTGGTAGTACCCATGACATTTCATTTTGGCACCATTCATTAATGACTTAATAGGTCACATGGCTTTGTTTGTCAAACCAAAAAGGTGCACTCACGTGATGTTACTCCTGAACATTTGGTTGGCCAATAATAAGGCAAGTCCAATAATGGTGTTCTTTGTCAACCAACAAAAAAAATTTTTCATTCATGGAAAGTCAGTCAGTTAAAGTTCTATCAGTTTCAGGCTTCTCTTGCTATATATTATAAACTCTGACTACTCTGATGGGTTTCATTTCACTAGGGAGGAACACATATCCCTAGTGAAATGTGTTTCCCCTACCTCCCGATTTCACCTTTTTGGTGTGATAAAAAAAGCCATGTGACCTAAGACATATAAAACATCTGGCGCTAAAATCAACTGTCTCACTTATCTTTGAATTCATGGTCTACCTGTTTCGGTAGTGCTGTATACTGTGATAAGGATCGTTTACTTTGCTAAAGACAGGTTACCTAGTCCTCACCAAACTTTTGTTGGTTTTGTTTTCTTAGGTGTGCTCGTGGTGTTCCTGCTTCATATTTTTCCTTTTGTGTGTAATCCATGCTCTTCGAGCATTCACAGAAGTCCCAAGAATGTAATATATTTATTACCTCATGGCAGGCTAAGTTGTCATAGGTTGTAAAACAAATGATGTTAAAAGGTTTTAAGATTAATTGAAGACAAGAAAGGGGGCTTTAAGGAGTACCCAGTTCTGCAATACCGTATGAAAAATTGAGAAAGACAGAAATGCTGAGTCAAAAATCAATGAAATGCCGATACTGCACGTATGCACTAGAAATCAACCTCAGCCATCGTGGGAGAACATGATAAGACCTTGAATTTATCAGTACATTAGATGCAACAGCAATTCCATTGTAGATTAACTGTTGTGTAATCATCACATTTACAGTTACATCTTATTAGGTGGGTAAAATCGTTAAGATATCACACCAACCGTAAAAATAAAAATAAACAAATAAATAAGACATAAACGGTATAAAAATGAACGATAAAATCTGACGTTTCGGAGTAGTCATGACTCCATTATCAAGGAAAAAATGTTTTGATCATGCAAATTACAGCATTTAAACTGATGTTTACGGACATCGATAAATCCTGGGAGCAATGATAAAGGCAACGGCAATGGCAACAGCAGTGAGAACGTCAAACAAAACGAGCCCAATAAGTAAATGAATAACAACAAATTTTGCACGTGGAGCTAGGTTTTCTTTACAACCTGTATGAACACAACGTTAAATTTCCTTTTGCAACGTTGTTTGGGGGACATGAACACAGGGACAAATTCAATTTAGGAGGTGTTTACATGACACCGGAGCGACTTTCGCCCCAGAGCGAGTTTGCTTCGGTTCCCTCTCATGGCTCTATATTTGTTTACATGATACCACCACAAATTTCATGCTGGCGCGAGTCACCCCAGTACGAGTTCACCCCGGTTCTTGTACCGGGGCGAGAATTTCACTCTGGTACGAAATCTCACATCGGTATCATGTAAACACGAAACGACCATCCGTTTTGGTGTGAAATCGGTCTGCCGGTAGACTGGAACGGGTAACACATGCGTAATGTTCGCGATTTTGAATCATACGTGCATTTTATCAACATGAAGTGTGCCTTCAAATAACGAGATGTGAAATAACCCAGTCATCATATAAACACGATACGAAATCAAAAAGTAATGTTGGTATGAATCTCGTGCCGGTGCGAGTTTTCTCATGTAAACACCCCCTTATTCTCTGAGTCCGAACTTGCAATTGGGTGCTCTGACTCTGTAGGGAAGTTTACCTATATTTTCCATTTTTAAGAGAATAAGCTTTTTGGCGTTTATTTCAAAGCAATTTGGAGAATTGTGCATACCTCTGAAAAAATCATTGCTATGCCCTGAAACCTTAATGTCCCCCTCCTAGAAACATACTGGTAAATTTAGTCAAAAGAATTTGGGTTAAATGGTTGTGAAGAATAGTTAGGCTAATGTAATAACGTAATAGTAATATTTTAAAAAATTATCCTAAAGTCTGAAAAATACAAAATGATAGATTTTAATTTTGGTGCTAACTGTTGCACATACTATATTGATCGTAGTGCAATGAAAAGAAAATTATTTGGGTTTTAACTGTTTTAATGTCATTATTTGATTATTGTGTGTATAATGATGCGTATAATTACTCAAAATAATCAAAATCACTATACATGTAATTAAGAGCTGATGTAAAGTAAAAAGACAAAGAAGAAAGATTAGAATGTTGTACCCATTGTCTTTGGTATAGGTCTCTTAAACCCTGGGGGTGGGGGGGGGTTACTCCCTTATAAGGGCTTAATGGGGACATGCGGCCAGCCAGGGTATGTTTTTTTGGGATTTTTGTCTTAAACAGGGGATCTTTTCTTGGACGATAAACAGCATGCGCATATGTTCTACGAATGTCGTAAACAGGATATCAAAAATCGGAATTCTGTCTTGAACAGGGTAGGAAAATCAGCGATTTTTGTCTTAAACAGGGTCAAGGTATAAGGGGCCGGGCCGCACCTCCCCACCCAAGGATATACCGAGTACCCCCCCCCCCCCCCCAGGTCTTAAACCTACAGGTACGGTCTGTGGAAGTAAAAGATGCCACTGCAAAATAATTATTATAGCCTCTCTCAGGTAGCTGTGTAAAAGTGTACTGCGCAATTGGTTTTAGAGCTGTGATGAACAAGCATTCCATGTGATGTAGTGTCTTCAACGTTACAGAATCCAGTATGCTTAGGCCACTTCCTGTTACAAGGCCTTTTGAACCACCACTAATACATTAAATTGAATTTGATTTTACAAAATGATCATAAGAATCTTGATCCTCCATCACTTTTGACTTCATACACAGGTATGTCATGGATAGGTGGTGGATACATGTAACTCATTCCCTCCTCGTTCAGATAGTATTCAGCTGCCCTTGCATTCAGCAAGCTCTGTTTGAAATTCCTCCCAGACAGGATAAGTATGAGGAACCAAATCACTACACTAGCAATTGAGGCAATCTGATAGAGAATGATTCAGAGAAAATGAGGAGGATCGAGGCATGAGGGGGACTTCTATGTAAGCTAGTGCTGCCATATAAAGCATGGTTTTAATCTACATTGAGTTAAGGCTTGTTTAAGTTAGGGTTTTTTTCTTTGGGTAGAGTTCCTTTCACTCATGTTGGCTTATTAATCTTAGGTTATAACCTCCTGTAAAAAAGCTCACTTTCACAATCTTTATGAACTGTTAAAGCATTTACAGAGCATGGTGAAATCTTAGAGTCTGCATAATTTGTCCTCTCCAGTGATGGATCCAGACCTTCAGATAAGGAGGGGGCGGTCATCCAGACCCTGAGATAAGGATGGGGGGGGGGGGGTGGTCTCCAAGAAAATTTGTTACCCCTTCCGGGCCTCAGTTTACTCTAAAATGGCGTGGGGGTGGGCCCCTCCCCTATACCTGCCACTGCTCTCTTGAATAGAGAGCCACTTTCATTTCAGGTTAGAAAAAAGCAATGACATTCCAAGAAATACAAGTAATCTTTGAACACTCCAATGAATAATCACATCAAAAATCTGTCATGCTTAGGTTGGATACCCAGGAAATAATGCTGCTATCTCACCTATGTAACTGCCATTTGGTAACTCAGAAGGGCTAGGAGGGTTATAGAATTGTATTTGTGTTGAGTAGAAACTACAAAGCTTCTAAAAGTACAAAAAATCTATTTTAATATCAACCTTTTATAAAACAACATAAATTAGATACCTCTGCCATAAAAAGATGAGTGTAAAACTTGCTACCATCAATGCCAGTTGGTAAAAAAAGGGTCCAGTCCCACTTTTCTGCATCTTCACAGCTGAAATAATTATTTTAATGAAAAACAAACAAACAAGAAAAACAATGAGCATTTGTACATATTTTCTACAGCTAAACAGTCTTGAGAGACATAGCATCTATTGAATGGCTGTAATTAGCCCTATGAATAAACTGATTTAGCAAGCGAGTTGGGGTGTGAGGACACCAACAGAGGGACTTCTCCAATCTCCAAGCTCCCTGCTTTGGTTACAGCTGTGAGCTGCAATTTTTGTGGATTATTTCCACACCTCTATTTGTGTTTCACTAGGGATATGTGTTTCCCAGGTGGGGGAACACATATCACTAAAGATGTGAGTTTCCTGGGTGGGGGAACACATATCTTGCCTGTGTGCAGATGTCTCCTATTTCCTTTGTTGCATGCGGAAAAGGAAATAGGAGACGTCTGCATGCAGGCAAACACATATCACTAGTGATATGTTTCCCAGGTAGGGAAACACATATCACTAGGGATATGTGTTCCCCAGGTGGGAAAAGGTGGGAAACTAACCACTTTGGAAAAATCTCAATTTTTCGACTTTTTTATTTTCTTGATTATATAGCCTAAAAAGGCGCTTTTTCACTCTAAAATATATCATAAAAAACATTTTCCTAGCAGGATTGCCTAAAAAAGAAAAATAGACAAATGGCCAATTTTGAACCAAAACCATGGACTAACCCCTTTGAAAAAATCTCAATTTTTTTTACTTTTTCAGTACATCTTCCTTTTATAGCCTAGAAGGGCATTTCTTCACACTAGAATATCATAAAACACATTTTCCTCGCCTATATTGCCTAGAGATATGCGTTTCCTGGATGGGGGAACAATTATCACTAGGGATATGTGTTTCCCAGGTGGGGGAACACATATCAGTAGGGGTATGTGTTTCTCAGGAGGGGGAACACATATCACTAGGGATATGTGTTTCCCAGGTGGGGGAACACATATCACTAGGGATATGTGTTTCCCAGGTGGGTGAACATATATCACTACGGATATGTGTTTCCAAGGAAGGGATTACACATATCACTACGGATATGTGTTTCCCAGGTGGGGAAACACATATCACTAGGGATATGCGTTTCCCATGTGAGGGAACACATATCACTAGGGATATGTGTTTCCCAGGTAGGGGAACACATATCACTAGGGATGCAATTCTGTCTCTTGAGATAGAATTGTGTTTAAAAAAAAGGAAAGTAGCAAGGTGACAGACTATGCTTCAGACTATAATGCAGATTAGACTCTGAATGGAAGACTGGGAGTGGAGGTTGCTTTTGAAAGTTATCATAAGCATTTTTGTGGGAACTACTAACAATCTGTGATTCGTTATACATACCTTTTCACATTTCCATTGTTTTCCACTGAGTTGCACCACTCTGTTAGACCAATTATAATGAAAATAGTGCACACCAAACAGCTAATCCATACTAAAGCTGACACAATACTGCTTGCAAATAAGAAATATACAACACTATAGCAAAAAAAACTTAATGTTAAATTCAATCTCAAGTAATTTTACTTGATTTCAGCTGATGTGCAGAACTGCTGTCAGAGTGAATTTATTTTACTTGATACATCTGTATTTAACTTTATTGGTTTAGGTTGATGATTGAGTAGAATTAGAAAGGAAGTGTATTTTTTAAATTCTCACTTGGGTAAAAAAAACTTGGTCCCTGCTCCTCCTGGGGTATCCCCCAGGGCAAACCCAGGCCTTCAGCCAAAGGGGTAGGGAATTGTTTCATGGTACCTTGGGTTGGGGAGAGTCAAATTGAAAATGACTGATTTTAACTCCTTCTTCTTATTGTTATTCTTTTATTAGTCATTGAATGGGTAGATTTTAAACACAATAACCTCCCCTCCCCCCTACTTACTTGCGAAAAACAACTACAACAAAAGAATAAGTAATCATCATGCGACAAGAAAGAAAACACTAAAAACCACGTCCAACGTATAAAAAGAGTTATGAGAGAGTCTTAAGAATTGCCTAGGTATTTATAAATCAAAATGAATTAAATAAATTCGTATATTATGTATGTGTACGTGCAAGTATCATTAAAAGTCCGGAGATCAAATGTTGTTATCAATTTTTTTATAGCAAAAAAAATTATTTGTATGCGGTACGCGTCAAATAAGTAACACTTTATTTTACCTTAAACGTTCCGTGGTCACAATACAGCAAGATTTAAGAAACCCCAACAAAGCAGCTAACGCAGCATTCACAATATACGCGTAAAACGCCAATGAACAGAAGATCTTGTTGCCCGTGGCGACTGTGTTCGTAAGGACGTTGAGCTCCGCGAAAAGCAAACAATTACCGTTTGTGTCAGATTCGTTGAGTTTCACAGGAACTAAAACACAACAAGCAGCGGCTAGCGCTGCAACATAAAGGAAATTTTCATAAACTTGACATCTTTCCATTTTCTTTGGAAAAGCCTTCTCCAAGTCCGTTTATGTCACAGGGATATTTATCGGTATGTAAACTATTTTTAGAATGTAGCGTGACTACCCGCGATCCCAGGGTCACGATATCTATCTCTTGAGCCGTGAACATTTTGGGTCAGCGATAAATCTTTCTTCTTCAAAGAGACCCTTCCCCGCAGTTTTTTAGCCCTCTTGTCAGTCCTGTGGCAGTGGAAACTGAGTAAAGAAATTACTAGTGCTTCCAGTTCGGAGACTACTGAATGCTTGTCTACACAATCATAGCAGGAAATGAAGTTGATGCACAATGTCTTTATCTCATGGAAAGTCCTCTTTTGCCTGTTTTGTTTCCCTCCAGAAACTCGAATGGTTAGTTCCGACAAATACCATACTAAACGAATAAACGCTACCCTTAGCACAGTAAATAAGTTTACTTACCCCACCCTACCCTCACCTATCAAACCTATCACCACCCCGTGCTTCCAAGTTACTCACGTGACTTAGTACCACCTTCCCTCGGAACAACAAGACAACGCTGCAGAGAAAATGGCGACCACGGGAGAAGAAGTTTCTTACGAAGAATCCAACGAAAATCAGTCTCATCCTGAAGGTAAGAGTGCTGAAATTTGTGCTTTTGGTATCCTTGTTTTCAAAGAATGTTGTTTTTCCTAACCTTGCGGCTCCTTTTTATCATAACTTTGAATGCTGCAGCGTGTTTGTGTACCATTTAATGATCTGTCGAGATCGACCTTCGATCAGTTAATTGTGTTTGTTTGCAATGGAATTCAGGGGGCAAGTCTGTTAGCACTACGGCAGTTAATGCTGATGCGGAAATGTCTGAAACGAAAGAAAATGGAGAGGCTGCAGTTAGTCAAGAGAGTTCTTGTGATACTACACAAGATGAGGTTGTCAATGAACAGGAACTGAAATACTGGAAAGCTGTCAAGGAAAATCCGGCGGACTTCACCAGCTGGACATATCTCCTACAATTTGTGGAACAAGAGGTATGTATTAAACACTTTTACTTCTGCTCTGATCTTCATCACTTGGAAAAAAGAACTGTTGTTAAACTAATGTAAACAGCTGTTTTACATAATACTTTCGATTCTTGAGCACGTTTTGCGAATTCTGACAAATCGTTCTCTTTGTCTAGGATAATTTTAGCCCTTTACTTGGATAAAACCATGCAAGTCAGCGTTTGTAGAAACTTCTTTTGGAGGTTATTTCTTGTTGATTATTTTTTCCAGCCTGCACTTTGTTTTGATATCAAAAGCCCAGTAATTGCTGCTAAATTGGCAATTGATGTGTTTTTCTTACTTTAGAACAAGCTCTCTTCAGCCAGGCAAGCTTTTGATGCTTTCTTCAAGCGTTACCCTTATTGCTATGGTTACTGGAAGAAGTATGCAGACATGGAGAGAAAGAATGGAAACATCGATAATGCCAAAGAGGTAAGAAATGAAATTTCTTGAAGCTAATTTCAAATTTTGATCTGCAGTTTTGGATAATGGCACCAAACTGATTTGCCTTGAGTTCTGCCTTTGCTTCCCAAACTACAACCATGGCATTGTTTCTTCAGTCAAAAGGTAGCAGCTTCCTTGTTCCTGAGAACCCACTGGCAAGGACACTTTCCACATGTAGTAATCATTTTCTGGACAACTGGTCTAGCCACTATGGGAGGTGGTCTCTGATCTGTCAGTCAATCAATTTCTGTTTGAAAACTAGTCTTTATGTTGACGGACCTTGCATATTTCTCTTTCCAGGTGTTTGAAAGGGCCATTGCTGCAATCCCTCTAAGTGTGGATTTGTGGGTACATTATCTGAACTTTGCTTCTCTGACTACCAAGGGTCAACTTGATGGCCCACAGCTCATGCGAAGGTAACTTTGATCTGTACAGTTAATCTGTACCTTTGTACTGATATTGACTATCTGTTCTCCAGGAGTACCACTTTCATCTCAAGACATGACAAGCATCAAATATAAATGGTTGAAATCCTAGAGATGAGCGCACACCAAAGGATTATTCACCGTTGATGAGTGTGTTTGTTTTCAAACTTTAAAAGTTTTGTTTGTGAATTTCTGAATTTCATTCTGGCAGTAAATCTAACCCCCATAATTTGTTGTGCCATGTGTTTCTTGTTAGTAACTCTCCAGTTAGGGTGGTAGTGTGCATCGCAACCCATGCTGGCCTCAGGCAGGTCAATATTGGTATGGGGTACTTTCTGATGGAAAAGGTATTTTCTTATAGTTCAGTCCTCTTTTTAAAATTTTTAAATCTACAAGTCATGTTCTATGTCGTGTAGGATCAGTTTCCATTTTTTTTGTGGTTCTTTTGTTGCTTTGTAGTTTATTTGAACGAGCTGTTTCCACTGCTGGTGATGAATTCAGAGCAGACAAGCTATGGGATGCTTACATTGAGTGGGAAAAAAGCCAGGGTCAGCTACAAAGGGTGACTGCCCTGTATGATAAAGTCTTCACAGTCCCAACACAGAATTACACCCAACATTTTGAAAAGTAAGCGCTTCCATCACCAGATACCAGTTTTCAAAGATATCAGATTCAGATATTAGTTTTTGTGTAGCCTTTTTTTCTTTTAAGAAAAGGTCCTGTCTGTTAGTCAAGATGTTGTCACTGGGAAAGTAACCTTTAAAGCTGACTTTCCAGTGGGCAACAGACTAAGCAAATCATCCTCTAAGGAGATGATTTACTAAGAGGAGCAAGAAGTGGCTGTGGGCAAGCAAAATACAAGAGCCACTTGCCCAAAGGACAAGCTTAAAGTTATTTTTTTTCTATACAAAATCCCATGTGCTCTGGAAGAGCCAAGTGGTTGCAGCTTTTCTCTTTCTCTCTTGCTCCGGAAAGCAAGGAAATGGGGTAATGTAAAATAAATAAGTCTGCTTAGCTTCATAGGCACGGTCACATGACTGGGAACTCTAAAAGGCCTATTAGCTAAATAAAGTGTTCTTACCATATTAGTATCATTGTTTTGCTCTAGTGAGTTCAATATTGAAATCTGCTTGTATTAGATGTTATTCATGACAGTGTATAACCTGTTTCCAGGTTTAAGCAGCACATCAACTCTAACCCCATAGCTGCAGTACTTTGCACAGAAGAATTACTGAAGCTCAGAGCTGAAGTGGCAGCAGCTCCTCCTGGTGTAACCACTGCAGAAGCTGAGCCTCTTATCAGTGTGGCTACAACCTCAACACATCCACCAGGTAAAAAATACCATGTTTATGTCCTATCAGGAGCCATTAAAATTTTCTTTTAGATAGGGACTACTCTTTCCTGAGAAAATGTTTCTGATTACCGCTATTTGACAGTGATTTTGTTACAAATGGTTATGGTGAGCCCTGGGACTCATCTTGTGAAAAATCATGAGTCCCAGTCCAGAACCAATGAGTCCCAGTTCAAAACACAGTGAGTCCTAAATTGAAAAAGCTTGGGTCTTAACTTAACCAGGCAGTCTGACTCGAAAACTCTGTATCACAGTTAACTGAAATAAAGAAAGCACAACAAAGACTAAAAGGAACATGCGTCGTTAAACAATAGCTTTGAAAACGGCCACAGAAATCACAAAAACAGGATATTCTACAAAAACATCTGAAGTTCAATCGATCGATCTTTAAATCCTACACGGACTCATGCCATGAATTATTATTTTGTGTCTTTGGGATTTTTATGGGTCAGGGACAGAGGGTGCAGAGGTAACAAAATCATGGAGAGTGATGATAAAAGGATAATGTGGCAACTTTACTGGTAGATGTGTCTGTTTAGTGACTGTTTGTGCAGTCCCGGTTGCCTATAACAACTGTACTTGTCTGCTTTTATTTGACCACTGCTCTTTTAGTGTGTAGAGGTAAAGCAGATCTACTTCCATTTGTTTTGATCCCACATAAACTCTTTGCTCTGTTGACATGGGAAATAGAATGCAGGGAAGGGGTTAGGGAGAATTGGAACAACAAGGATATAAAAGGACATAGCAGATGTTAGGCAACTTGAGTTGCTACAGAATTGCCGACAGGTGGTGCATTGGAAGTTGTTC
>JBBMOI010000007.1:407500-525000 GCA_038088405.1 Porites divaricata | reverse complement strand
AGATGGCCAAAAGTGAAGAAGTACCAGCAGACAGCAGCCAGCAGGTGACAAGTGGAGCGTTGACTGATGTTGGGACTTATGACCCTTCCTACTCGTCAGCTGCTGCCTACACTGCAGCTGCTTCTGCTTACAGCTATGCCACACCTCAGAGCCAGTGGGCAGCTTATTCTGCAGCTCACCCAGTAAGATGTTATACTTCATGAACTTAATGTGTTTGGGTCTGTTAATTCTTATTACCATAAATCCTCTACTGCCCCCCCCCCCCCCCAGGGGGGCTTATTTATTTCAAACACATTTGAGGAGGAGCTTAATAGAGACAGTAGAGTTTATATTGTTTAGCAAAGACTATGGTATCAAGTGGAAAAGCTCAGGTACAAGAAGTTGGAGGTCATGCAGCCAAGGATCAAACACAAATCCGAACTTCCAGCTGGTGTATAAACCATCCTGGATCAGGCCAAGATGAAGTTCAACAGAAGTGGTTGATGAATACAGTCTATCATAATAAATTTTATTAGTGGATGATAATAAGAGGGAGGGGAGGGTAGGGGGAAGGCTTAAAAGAAGGGGGGGCTTACTTTCTTCCCCTGAAAAAAGAGGATTTATTTGGGGATGGGGGGTTAACAGAGGATTTACAGTAACAATGAAGGGTTTCCTTTCATTGGCAACCTTTGCTAGTGAACATGTCTGATCAGTGACTGTTTGCTCGTTCCCTGTTGCCAACAGCAACTGTACTGTCCTGCTATCCATTGATCTCTGCTCTTATGATGAGCAGAGGGATTAAGCAGATGTATTGCCATTGCTTCCAAAAGCTCTTTTTTTCTTCAAAGAACACTTTCATGGAGAAGTGAGTTCCATTTAAAGACCCTTCTATTCCCAAGCCATTTGTTTGCTTAACTTTTTTAAATCTTCTGGTGTAACCATTCAAATCATCTATTCTTTTTAAATTTTGGCTTTGTCCTCCCATTTTCCTTGTAGCAAAAGTTCCTCATGAATATGTTATTATTTGTTCCAGAATGCTTACACTTACAGTCAGTGGTATCAACAGTATGGGGCAGCATATGCACACCAGACTGCCACACAATAGAAAATGCTTGCAGGCATGCACTGTTGACAGACTACACATCATTTATAGCTCGGAAGGCTAAAAACCAGACAGCAAAGCTTGTTACATGTTTTGCTGTGTCAGAATTTTACAATTGCATTGGTGTCCGAGGCAGTTGGTTCACCAGATCAAAGCTACACAGTCAGGTGTCATGTGTCACGCATCTTAGAACAATGAAAAGTGAAATAACAGGGGCAAACTATCAGGGCGAAACTATTTTTAAGTTGTTCTGTAAATACAAGGTCTAGCTGTTTGTTCTAGATGTTATGGAAAGTTGCCTTGGCCCTAAAAAAAAAACTTAAGTGAAGTGTTGAAAACTTTGAAAGTAAGAGAGCATTATTTATTTCAGGTAAAAACTAGAAACTATTAAAACATTCATGACTGTAGAGGCTGCTTCTGGTTTTTCAAATAAAAAAATTATCTTTAAAGTTTGTGTGTATGAGAATAATAAGTTTTAGTTTTATTCCTACCTTAGTCATTGCATCTACTATGCCTTATGGAGATGAACAAGGAAGTGACGACCTGGAACTTTGTTTCTGACAATTTGCAGCTCAATAAACTAAGAGAATAGATACTACCTTTAGTACAGTGACTTCTGGAAGTGCTTGGTGGACAATATTATTATGATTGGTTGATGGGAATCTCAGGCAACTATTAACCAATCATTGTTTACTGTCATTCCAAACAATCTCAGAAATCACTGTTGCAAAGCTAGTACCTTTCTCCTGGTAGTTTATGAAGTGGCCAATAATTGACCACTTCATAAACTACCAGGAGAAATTATTAGTATTAGTAAATTATGACTAATTATTAGTATTGGTAATAGCATGATTTGTAAAGGAAATAAAGGGAGATGTAAGAATCAACCATAAGAGGACACAGAAAAAATCTGAGCCCCAGATGGGATTCAAACCCACAACCTTCATTGGAGAGCAAGGGTCATTTTTGTGGGTTGGACGTGTGAACCACATCATGCAGTCCATCGCAAGCAACACATGAAGCATGATTTATAGTGATATTTGGCATAAATACAACTAGTGATATTTCAAAATTGTACGTAATTTCTCGAGCTGTCAGGCGAGTGAAATTTGAGGCAATTCTGAAATATCACGAGTCATATTTATGCCAAATATCACATACAAATCATGCTATTATTTGTTTATACTATACCTGTAAAAGATTTGTAATTTCACATGTAGGTATTTCAAATTAAGCTGAGATACCACTGCTCTGAGCCAATCAAATTGCAGAAATTTCTCATGTAGTAGTGTAATAATCATAAAAAGACAGCATTGTTTTTGAAATTGAATCCAATTGAAGCAATAAATGACACTGCCTTGGTCTACTCTCAGTGAAAGGGATGGACAGCAAATATTTAATACCACTTCTCCAAACTGAAAAAAGCCCCAATTTTTTTGTTAACATTATTTTCATTGCAATCAGGTCCCAGATATGATGACTGTATCAGTTATTTCCCCTGGTTTAATTTTCATAAGTTAAGAAATTGTAAGCAAAACTAAAACCATGGAAGAAAAGAGATTTTTATGCGACTCAGATTCATAATGTCACAAAATCGTACAACAACAATCACAACCTGCCATAATATCTGTTGCATGTGTTTTTTTTCCTGTGATGTTAAATTTTAGCATTCAAAATAATGAATAATAATAATAATACTTATATAGTGCCGATATCAATATTACTATTTTCATCAGCGCAAAAATTAAGATTGCCTCTTGCTACTGAAGCACTTTGTACAAAACTGATACCCATGAGCAAACTAGTTGTCCGTAACTGTAACTTTGGTCCAAAGTTATTTAAGAATAAATTATTTTTAAATAACTTTGGACCAAAGTTATTTTTCACAGTGCCATTATATTGTTATACCACTCAAGGTTACATTATAATTTTAAATTCTCCAAAATTTCATTGCTAACATTAGTTTAGCTTTCATAGTTGGTGATTATGTTGGGGAGGTGTAATGTTCTGAACAACAAGCATCAGAAGCATGTTCGATCGAGAATATGGTAAACATTGAACGAACTGCGAACGCACAAAGTATGGGATATAGTAGGGGGGTCCGTGAAGAGTGAGGCGACTTTGTGTTTGTTGGCATGTTAGACAACTGCAAGCTACACAGGCTAAGCTTAAATTCAAGGCAGAATTTCAAACCTTTGTGTGCTATTTTAAATGTTATTATTATTATTATTTTTGTAATGTACAGTGATCATAATAATCATCCATGTTTGTTATCTATTTCCTGAACACTTATAAGTAGGCGTAGGATAACTGTTTCATTCCTTGTAATAATCAGGTTGCTGCCACACCATTCTCATTGGTTGCTTTCCAGATCATGTGCACATAGTATGCAGGAAGCTCAACTTTTCCAAGTGGTTCAAAGTCACCAAAAACTTCATGCTTTACTTCCTCACCAAAAACATCCTTGAGAAGGCTGCTGAAGGTTTTCATGCGAAGTGGACAGTACGACAGACGGAATTTGCTGCAAACGATTATAACATCTGTCAATAATAAATAATATTATCCAAGATACATCTGTTTTGTTTTAAATTATGATATTCAGCACAAGGAGGAAAACCAAAAGATTCACTGTTACTGATTACAACATTCCCCCTTGCAAACCAACCCATTTTTAGATAATCTATTTCACCTGACTTCTCCATCAGCTGACTTCCTTTTCTTTGCTTTTGGTTCTTCTCCCTCTTCCATAAAATCTTCTGATGCCTTGGAGGGGTCAACAGTGTAGTCTAGAGTTATCATACTTTCTTTACCATCCACGTACAGTACAGAGGTCTTGATGCCTTCAATGCAGTCACTCTACAGTCAGACAAAAAAATGATTATTATTCTCTCTATTATAGAATCCATTCATTATGACATGCAGTTCATTCACAATGACTTGGCCAACTGTGTAGTTGGAGTAATGGACTTTCAGTCGAGAGGACTCAATTTCATTACAACTCATATTTTATCTCTGAGACAAATAACCAAGAAAGAAGAATTAAAATCACAATTATGTTATTTCAGTATCCCCAAACACTCCCTCTATACCCATACCTGGCTTTAAGACCTCCCGTTACCCTCTTGTACTGAAATTGCCATATTTATCCCTGCAAGCACATTCAATACAAACTCACATTGTAGTATAAATTCTTTGAGGGGGCTTTGCCAGTATCGAGAATGGCATCATAATTCCGGTGATCAATAAAGAGCACTCCGCCTGGTTTCAACATATCTTTGAAGTTCTCAATTGCCAATTTTTGATTACTAAGATCTCCTTGGAAGTCTGGCAAGTGAGCAAATGAATTGCCAAGGCAGATAACTGCATCAAATCCTCCTTCAGGTACTGTAATCTGAGTTTCTTGCAAGGACAGCCAGTTACCCTCTTCAATTTCTGGAAGAAAATTTACAAGTTAGAAGCCACAAGTGTCCTCACATCTTATACAAATAATATATCCATTGATTTCCCAGCTTCTTTATCTCAAAGACAAGATTTTTTTACCACTTGTAAATTAAGGATTTTTTAGGACAACCATAACATCTTCTTTTGGCATCAATCTGAAAATTTCCAAAGGCATCCACATAAAATTTGTTAAGTTCTCCTATGGTTAAATGTCCCAAACCTCTTATAGTACTCTACCACTACCACTGCTGACATGATATATTATTACAGAAATGGTTAATGATGTCATACATGAAGTGTTAATTGGAGAATGGTTCCTCTATAACATGAACAGAATCATGGCACCAATTATCATAATACTGATGAGAACTTACCCCAGCTATCAAAAGCCTCCTCTTTCCGACGCTGCCAGCGAATCTTCCACACCTGTTTTAACATTTTGTCACTGGCATCTGTGCTTGTCACCTTAAAATTGTTTTCAAGCAGCATTATGGAATCAACCCTTAAGCAAAACAACAGAGCGAGGGTCAAAAAGTTAATGTTATGTAAAATGCACCTGACCAAAGTGACATATGGTGTCATGTATCATAATGCCTCAAAAAAAAAATTAAGAGAAAAAATTAGTGTTAATTGTCATTCAGCTGAAAGGTTGTCATTGTATGGTGATAGCCAGAATCCAGTATGATCTGTTTCAACTGTTTTGGTGAGCTCTTATGATCACTAAACAATAAAATTAATAGAGTAAAAAATTATTAAGGATTTGCATCGCTGTTCTGTGCTTTAACTAACATTTACTAGCTGGACCTCGGCAATATATGGTGTTGAAATGTTTGTGTTAAGAAATTTCTCCATAACTACTATAATCTTTAATCTATAATCATTATGAATCAAAGATAGGAGAATGTATCAGTCTATACTTTGATCCCAGGATTAATAAAGTATTATTGATGGAAGGACAATTTGAAAGAGGTTTGAAAATGTCATGCTTTTTTACTTCATTTGTTTACTATCACTTAAATCGGTGTTTTAATTTGATGTCCAGACACCTCAACATTTTATATATCCCTTGATTTCTGTAGAGGCAACACTTTAGCTTTCCACATTTGATATATTTCCACTTGAATATTAAACCTCTGTTATTGTATTGTCCAACTCACTTCTACTAGTATGTTATTCATTATCACAAGTTACCTGGGTAGTAGGTATCCTTCCTTTTTTATCAAGCTCCAAGACTTGAAAGGAGAAGGAAGGTCAACCTTATTTGAGAAACTGGAAACATCCTGCAGTTCCGTAAGATTTAAAAAATCTCGGAACTCATATTTGTCAGGTAGCTATCTGTAAATAAACATCAACACCAGTGGAAGTTTAAGAAACGTTTACTACAAGGTGCAAAGATCACTACGTGTGTCTTACTCCTCCACGTACCCTATTGTATTGCAAACGAAAATTTACAAATAATAATAACATTATTGTAAAACTGCGGTCAATTAATAAAAGCAATACATTTCAGAGAAACCAGTAAAAATGACAGAACTTGCTTTAACACTAAGAAGACAATGTGAATGAAATCGGATATAGAAATCTATTTTCATAATAATTATACTCTTAAACATTGACTACAAAAGTAAAACAAGGCTTCATAGAGTACTAAAGTGTGATGTCATAAAAATGAAATTTCTGAAATTATGGGATTTGTCAGGATATTCTGAAAGAACAATATCCAAGAGGCCTACTTGCCAAAAATGAGCATTTTGGGGCAAATTGTCCCTGAGATCGTAGCCCACTTATACTCAGAACACTCCATACAAACCCTTCTAATTTTTTTTGGATCTCGGAGACAATTTGCCCCGAAATGCTCATTTTTGGCAAGTAGGCCTCTTGGACATTGTTCTTTCAGAATATCCTGACAAATCCCATAATTTCAGAAATTTCATTTTTATGACGTCATCACTTTAGTACTCTATTGTATGAGCTCTCGTCCTTTCATCCCCACAGACCAAGGATGCAGGCTTTCAAGAGGCCCTTGTAGGGGTGGGGTAGGAGAAGGAGGTGTGGGAACAGTGCAAGTCTCCATGTCCTATTTTTATGTATGTTACCAATTGTTTGTATATATCTTTTCTCTGTCACTGATTCTCAATTGTTTGTCAAAATTGCTGAAGCGTGATCAGCCACTTTTTAAATCAGGAGCCTTATATAGCTTCTGTTTTGAATGAAGTATAAAGTGTGTGGATGAGCTGTTTTTTATTATTATTCAAACTTGTTTCAATGGTTTCCCAACATTGATGTCAAAACAATTGACAGTTTTGTTATTTCCTATCGCTGCCTAGTCTTGGCAAGAACAAAAAACCTCGTCACACTTAATTAAACAAGAAACGAACACAGTACAGTGACTTGTTGACCTTGTCCAGTTCCCTCACGTGCCACCACGTCGCTCGAAAAAACCTGAATACAACCTGACATTACCCTGGTGTAACCGGCTTGAAAACAATGTTGGTGTGTTCGCATCTTTCAAATATGCCACGAATCGAAGGTTTATGTCACGAAAAAGGTATCCTGCATTTCTAGCCTAATGTTTCATCTATTTTGTTGAGTAAAAATCGATTGGCGATCGTAAGTTAGTACCTACTACCTTCGCATGCTAAAACACTTAAAGTCGTACAAAGAAAACAACAAAACTAAAAGCTGTTATAAGCAACACGATCGAGTTTTCCATGTAGGATCCTCATCGACCTGTTTTACGTCTTGAAAGTTCGCTTTACCTACTTTATACACCAACATTTTCTCACCCCGTGCCACAAGCGACATCCAAGATGTGTCTGATCCCGTTTTCGTTCAAAAGATTACAGAAGAACTCCCTGTATGACTCGGTTCTCTTCTTATGTCCTCCAATATAGTGCTGCCAAACTCTTGCTGCCTTACCATCGGCGTATTGATCGGGAATACCCGACACACCGATTCCAAGAGAACGGGTTCGATAGATGCTATCAACCATTGTGGACTCTTTGAACGTTCTTTCCGCCCGCAATTAAAGTGAAACGAATTTTCGAAGTTTGTAGTATTTCAGCTTGTTAAGTGGTCAGGCAGAATGACTGGAAAGACTTGTTTTGAAGCCCTTACATGGCAAGCTTTTTGTTCTATGTATGCCCTTTATGGAAAGTATAGCCTAATAAGGTGAAAGACTGGGGGCGTGACCACGCAAGAAAAAATCCCGCGAAATTCGCGTGACCCGAGTTTACAACGTTCAGCTGACCGTCCAGGCTGACTGATGTGTGCTATGTTTGATGAACAGGGACAAAAACCAAAGCGCTTCCCACCACTTTAAAACCAAACTCTTCTTTTTTCCTGCAAACTTTGCGAAAAAAAAGTTGTTGGTTTGTGCACCAGCATGGCTGCCTTGTCACTTAGCCGAAAACCTAGCCTGAATTTCATCCGATTACTTGAAAACGACTCGAAGCAAAAGGATGTAATTCAGGCTACTGAAAAGATTACTTTTGTTTGACAAAAAAGTTAAGACAGTCAGAATTTCACAAAGGAAAAAACGAATGCTGCAATTGTATGCAATATGTACTATCCTGTAGTCGACAGGCGTTTTTTCATGTGTTTTTTTCTGGTGATCGAGAGCTTAGAATTTTCCTGCAGCCGTCATCTTTGATTTTGAAAGCAAAGAACGATTGGAGAAAAAGAAAGAACTATTTAAACTAGGAAATAAAGGTGGAGTTGGAGTATGGGGAGAGTAAAGAAGAACACACCGTTTTTTAGCTATTTCTTTAGGATAGTAGAGAGTGGCGCGAAATGAAGAGGTGAGAATCTTACGTCGTCGCGTCCTAAAAGTCGCGTCCTCGCTTGTTTCCCTCTCCCCATTCTCCGCTCCTTTCCTGCCTCCTGTGGCGGGTTCAATTGAGCACCACAAGCTAAGAAAATTCTAGTGATTACCCCCACCCATGCTGTAGGCTATAACCGGAATGAAAACGAGACAAAAAAAAATAGGAAAATGGGATTTGGGATACGCGGAACTCCTGATATAATAGCGCCTCAGAAAAGAATAAAAACTTGATGTCAAGCTCTGTTAACGATTGTTAGTTTATTCAGCTGAAAGGTTGTCCCAACAATTTATTTAATTATGACACGATGGATCAAGAAAAGAGGCTAAAACTACCAAAAAACACTCGTGCATTAAAAAAAATCCTGGTGCATTTCAAATCAAGAACGCGCCAAAGAAGCTGTGGTAAGTGTGCATGTAGGCTATCCCAGCAAGATGCGTGGGGGCCACAGTAATGACGTCACCAGCTTTAAGATGAAATACTCCGCCTGTGGAAATCGTAAACTCGTCCCTTCGCAACGAGTTCATTGGTGGATGAGCCATGGCGATCACTTTGTTGTTCACAAGTATAGAAATTCTGACAGGCTTTCCTCTGTAGCCACGCCAGTAAATCTGTTCGTAAATGTAATAACGTCCAGGGATGGGTACAGTAAGTTTTCCGTCTTTATACTTCATACCGCCCG
Organism: Porites divaricata; assembly: GCA_038088405.1. Classification (NCBI taxonomy): domain Eukaryota; kingdom Metazoa; phylum Cnidaria; class Anthozoa; order Scleractinia; family Poritidae; genus Porites; species Porites divaricata. The sequence continues at coordinate 515,975 of JBBMOI010000007.1, read as the reverse complement.
CGAGATGGCTGTAGGGAGCACTTAGAGTCCAGTCTTTGATTACTGAAGAACCATCAAACAACAGTGCGGTAAGTATAACGTTTGGGTCCGCCGCAGGGGGTCCGACCGGTGGCTCAAATTGTAATCATAATGAAACAAGTTGAAGATGGGTAACAAGATGAAATAAATGAAAGCTGTATGGAAAGCCGCGTTACTAAAGATAAAATTCCAAACAGGAGTAAAGTTATGTATTGTGCGCTTTGGGAAATTGTCTTTTTTTTGGTATTTAAATTCATGTAATTGTGAAAGAACCCGGCCGAATAAAACCTAAGGAAAAGTTACCTGAAAATTATCAACATGTCATTCATTGACTGACCAGTAACCCGGTAACTGATAAGTGTCCACATGCTACTCATATCAGCTTGGGAGCATGGACAGTCACTTTTATGTCATTTTATTTGATTTACCACAAAATATAAATAACGATAAAACAAGACAGTTACACAAAAGCAAATGAAAGTGGCCAGGAAGCCCAAAAAGAAACCACGAGGCTTATAGACATTGGGCTCCCTCAGAGTAAAATTAAATTAACAGTAACAGTAAGGCCAGGATCGAAAGTAAAATACAATGAAGGTAAGTACAAATTAACTAATTACATAGACTGAGTTGACAAAATATAAAGTATGGTACATGTAACAATAAGTATAAAAATAATATCAGACATGTGAAGAAAGGTAACTATTTACTACAAGATTTATAACTAATAATTCATATAAAATTTTTTCTTCAAAATAATGTCTTCCAAAAACAACGATATCGCTATTATGACCAATACCTTTGTTGGCTTGGTAAGTGACGTCCCCTTTATTAGCACCTTCAATGTGAGCCGACGGTTTGTTTGGATCCTTGAGGAGAGGATAAAGAGTGTAGAGTAAGATATATAAATCTGAAATCACTTTAAATAACAAACATAAAAAGCTGATGACTCATTTACCATGAAAGTGCTAACACTGAATGGGGGCCTAATTATTAGTTAGAGGCGGAATTGTCACTGTTCTTTTAGAAATGTCGATACTCCTCTCCAGGTAATATTTGAGAACCTTGCACTTTCCCTGACTACTAAAGGTTAAATTTCGGCTTAATCTGAACCCTTGAAGTCCAGAGGAACTCTGAAAGTCGAAATGAGAAATGGAACTTCTGATCCTTGTTCAAATTTTTGCACTTGGTATTTATTATTTCTTCTTCCGCTTTTCGTTTACTATTTTTATTTAACTAAGCTCGCAAAATTAATATATTTTCTGACTTCTTGAGTTCGATTCCATCGCTTTCACTTTTTTAGCGTGTATACGAACCAGTTTCTCTCTTGTATCATATGTATCACTGTAAACTGATCATTAAAGGAATGTCTCATGCACCTGTAACTTGCAATTGCAAGGTCCAGACTTTCCTGCATCCCCTTTTGCACCTTTCATTCCAGCGTCTCCTTTACTGCCTTTATCGCCTTTTTCACCCTAAAATATACAAGAAATGTTTCAGCGGGTTTTCCTCTTATTTAACGAAGCCAATGTTGATTAAGAATTTCAATCGAGTTAGAATATACCGGTACATGTAATCAAATATGTAAGGGAAATTGAAAAAAGCGATTGCACGTCTGACACTGAAACGTTTATAAATTAAAATAATATTTATACCAGCTGAAATGCGACTCTTGCCGACGAAAACCAAGGGATGATAAAAGCCGACATACAAAATGGACGGAATAAATAGAGGGGTGAAATTGATTAAAAAATTAACAATTGTTAAGAGCAGACTCAAACAATTTGCCTTTCGAAGATAGAGACAAACAACTGAACTGCGAAATACTGACAAATCATGATATTTTGTGAAACGACGAGCTCAGTAATTGTTTGTCATTCATCGGTATGTTCGATTTGTTTCAGTGAATTAGTACTGGAATGCGGAGCGGCTATTACCTCGCTAAGACAAGAGTCAAACTGAGCATGAGCAAAGCATTAAGAACTTTTAAAATCACAACTTCGGGAAAAAACCTGAATGACATGTACAATGAAAATCTCAGTTACCTTAACTGCGCCTCCATGTTGCCCTACGTTGATATTGATCGGATTTCCTGGAGTTGCACAAACCTTCTAGGAAGCCAAGGAAATAACTTCACATTAAACAAAATCGACAATCTTTGTTAAAACATGAAAAGTAAAACACTGAATTTAGTTAGTAAGAACTGTGGTTATCGATTTTAACCCAAATTTTTGTTTCGCAGTAGAGAAATGAACTGGGTACTAAAAGTTTCACTGTAAATGCGGAAAAACTACACCTTTAATGTTAACTGCTCATCAAAAAAACAGAAGTAAAAAGCTGTAAGAAGCTTCGGGTGTTAAGGAATGAGGGGTAAACTTACTTGGTTTCCAGAGACATTTTCCGCACCTCGGCAAGAGCAGAAGCTGGTGAAAAGCAGAACAGCAACAAGGACCACAGCAAACTTCATTTTAACACTTGCAACAACTCAGTTGTAAGGAGTTCAGGAGATTATGGAACGGCGCAGGAAATGAGTGCATAATTTATTGGCCTGTTAATAAAAAGCAAGAAGAAACAGGAAAACTCCTTTTAAAATACTGCTTTGTTTTACAATGACACATTGGCAAATTATGATATGGTCATATTTCATTCATGTTAAGTCAACTCAAAGAGCTTGAATTTCGTTCATGTTATTAAACAAACATGGAAAGACTGTTGTATCAGACAGTTATTGATTCTTGACTGAAGGATTTTGATGAGAAAATCCTCGAAAATCCCGAGGGAAACTGATTAATATGTCAATGCAGCAAACAGTCTGTCTTAAAACCTTGTCTTACTCAATCCCTGAATTCAGTTTTTCAGCTTAACTTCGATCTTTTTTTTTCACTCTTACATGCATGTGTTTAATTTTACTCCCACAAGAAACGTAATTTCGTTCAAAGACCTTCAAAGGCCCTCGAATCACTGAGACATACACCAGGGAAAGCGCTTTCTTTTATTCTGTTACCAGCGTTAGCTGATCAACCAGCACCTCTAAACGAATCTGAGAAAATCCGCCATATAGGTTTTATAAAAAGTTCAACCGAACAATTTAACGTGAACTAAAAGAGATAAGTTGAACGAGCCTTAGAAATCCGTCAACTGAACAACTCAGATAAGGAGCGTTAAACCGATCCGTTTCGGCATTCTAAATGAGCTTATAGCATTTCAACAACGCCATCTTCTGTGTGTTTGTAACTACGGTATTACAACAGAAAAGCACCATAACTTTATCCAAGTGTAAACAGGCTCGGTCTGGAGTTACCAAGAGGCACAAAGACAAAAAGTTCCCGACACACGCCGGCCCCAGATCAAAACTGAGAGACTGATGCGTGGGATCATGCCGCAAGATACACTTTTCAGTTTGGTTTTTCTAAATACTAACTAAGGTGTTTTGGAAAGATTTTTCGCCCGTTTCAAATCAACTGCCCGAACTGAAGTAATCTCCAATAGAACTCCTTCCGTGAATTCGTGTAAAATGGCTATTACAATTCACGTTTATAAATCTACAAATCAAATTTATTGATCATGCAGCTGTATTAGCGAGGTTTTCATTTTGAAAATAAATGATCTCAGTGTGGATTTATTATCGATCGGACAAGGCAAGGAGGAACTTTAAAATGCTTTCTTTTTCCGCGGAAATCTTTAAACGTCCGTCGTGAATATCTTCATGCAACTTTTGATTAGATGTCACGAAATGTCAAGTCTTAAAACTTCAGTTTTCGAAGGAAATTTCCAGTCCAACTTTCGTTGCACGACTTTCATTTGTATAAAACCTAGTTTGCTCTTTCTCACAGGACAACGCCCACAAGAATCGGTGTTTTGAGACTCAAGCACTTCTGAAGCAAACGTTCTAAATAAACTTCCTCGATCCAAACATTCCAGCCCAAGTTTTAACTTTTATTCTGTTATCCACAGAGTTTATTTCCCCGCTCCTTGCCGTTTCCTCCGCGCGAAACGCCAGTCCAGCGGCAAAGAAAGAGGAGAAAAATGGAGCTGTTTTCAGTAATAGGCAAAAAGGCAACTTTATCTTTTGATTCTTGTTAGTATGGATTCAGTGGTTTTTTTTTTTCAAAATACTACATTGGCATGAACAAGGTCTTCCTCCATTTTTCCTTAATACTAAAAAAGGAATTCCACAAATAGTTAAATTTTGTTTTCTTAATCAAATCCAAACGTTTTGTCTAAAACGCAATCAGTCCTCGCTCAGGAAAAGAATTGGCTGAAAAACCCTTGTTCTTATTTTAACTATCTTAGCTGCTATTTACGATCAATTTTACCTCATTAAAAACACAGTAATCAGTAGATCTAAAAAAAGAGCTTTTCCATCACACAAAGTTTTCTCTCATTTTTAATTCAGTTTTCAGATTCTTCGCAAGAGTCAAAAATTGTGCTGACTGACTGATTTCAGCCTTTGTGATATTGCTCAAAACAGGCTAGATTTTAAAAATATGCATCTTCAATTCGATGCAATGCTAATAGGTCTAATATGAGTCTTTTTCTTTGTTTTTTATTCAGAGCTCAAAAAATTGATAGAATCTACAACGTGGAGAGACTGCAGTAACTTGGAGTAACTCCCCACGTGTGCGTGATCGGACGCGTGTATCTCACTATGCTAAATAAAACTGATCAGATACTTAAAATGTTCTTCGTTTTTGTGATCATGCAACATCAGTAAAATCTTGCTTGAAATATATTACTTAAAAATAGTGACAGAATTGATTGTTTTTAAGGTATATTTGCCTCAACTTGAAATATCCAGGAATCTCATTAAAAAGTTGTCATTTTGGTCATCTCAGCGAACTCGAGTATCCGTATGTCCGCCAGGTTTCTGGCGGTAGTTTTTCACGTGAACAGTGAATCGCAATGTGACTTTCACCTGACTTTATTTTCTTTTCGGTGGTGAGATATTTGAAAGGATTAGACGGCTTATTTGACAGTTTGTCAGAAATTCTTTGTTCCAATTTTCTGGTTATTTTTCGTTAGTAGTTCAAATTTACATAATGTTTAATCGGCCATGTAAGAATATTTTCAGAAATACCGACATTTAGAGCAGAACTTGCTTGTCTCCTAACAAGAAGTAAAAAAGGACAAGGAAATGAAAAAGATAAAAAACTCTTTTAAAATGTAACCAATTAAATTATGTACCATTTTGAAATTCATTCTCGCGGCCGTGATGATATTCAGGGTGTTTTTACTACCTTCCACAATAAAACTAACAACTCATTGTGTTTTATGTTTGAAAGCAAAATAGAATTGTTTAATGGACTTCTTGTGCAGCGGTTTTGAAAATTACGGAGAAAACTTGGAGTTCTACATCGCTATAAAGTACTGAGCTCGTTCATTCAAAACAGATCGAATTTATTGGAAAGGGCTAGTGCCTCTGTTATCTTTCCCACAAAACCATGAACTTTTTTCAGCATGGTCAGTAGAGTAACAGACTGCAAAAAGGGGCCCCTTTGCACAGCAACATATAGTAGAGATGTTGGGAATTATTTACCGTTTTCCTCTGATCTGTAGTCGAGAGTCTAATTTGAATCAAAGCAAAGTTGTTGCTTTGCTGTTTTCATTCCGATCGCGGCTCAGTGATGCTCAGTTTCGGTGTGTGACAAATGGAACCTGTAAAAACGGTAAACAAAAAGAAAATTAATCTTTATGTGAACTCATCAACCACAGTCAAAGGACGTTCAAAGAATTTTTCACTGATTTTTACACTGCTCAAACAAGTACCTCATGAAGAGGTTTCTGCCGCTTTGCTGTGGTGGAAGGAGAAATATCCTTTCTCAAACAAAAACATTGCTGTTAAGAGTATAACTTCTGTTCACTCTCTTTTAACTACAACGCTTCCTTAAAACTTTTATATGTATTAACGCAAACGTTTTATACCAAGCCAGAATCCTCATGGGAGTCTTGCCTTACATATTGCCCTCAGTCAAAGACAAAAGTTCACAGCGGCTCAATATATGAATAATGCTCGTAACTAATATGCGCATTTTATGTCCAACACTTTCCCCAAGTTACATTTTTACAATATGCCACGATTTTCTGAATCCGACCCCTATGTTGACTGAGAATACGATAAAGTGATGAGGGCACAATTGTAATTACCATCAACGGACAGAACCCATGAGGAATTGGGTTGGACTAAGTATTAGGAGCACTAAGAGCAATCAAATGCATGCTTATACGACAAATACAGCAGACTCAGTCCTAGTCCTTCCTCAGACAAAATTGACAAATTCGCTCCTTCTCCCTTCCCAGCATCCCTCGCGACCCTTATTACTTTCTCCAGGTATTCATCGCCTTAACTGTAGCCTGCAAACGCAGACGTATTTCCGGTCGTCCCTTCTCTCTCTCCGAAGGGAGAGAAACGACGACCGGAAATGCGTTTGCGTTCGCAGGCTACCCTAACTGGGAATGAGTCTGAAAAATACAACTCGATTCCTAAATGATCATGAAATACCCCCCGGAAAAAACAACAACAACAACAACAAACAAACATGGACGAAGATCCCGCTAGTCGTCACTTTTTTCCCATTGCCTCTATTTTTTTTAGCCAGTTTTGTTACCCACTTTATCGTCTTTCTTTCGCATGGAAACTTGTATGTTTTGTTTTCCTAATGAAGGTGTCAGTGGAATTTGCCCCTTCGTCTTTTCTTGAAGTATGCGTATACATATGAATGGTACAAGGTGAATAGCAAAATCAGGAATGATTTTTTCTCCAAATGTTGCTTGGTTCTTGATTGGTCAAAATGTAATAAATGAGGTGCTCATAAAGAGATCTATCCTTGTTCATTTTGCTGCTTTGGGGTCGAAAAAGGATAATATACATGGGTCCATATGGATCCAAAACGATCAAGAGTTAAAAGCCCTATCTCTGGCTGAAGTGGGGACGGGGATACTCCTTTATACAAGTCATATCGGTATGTGCTGCCCCAAAGGGTTTGGTTTTTGCGCCATTGCGGTCTAAAAACGGGTATAGACTTTGCATATTTCGGTCTGGAATCGGGTATGGTTTTCGAGGAAACTACGGGAATGTACACTGTATGAAGGTATTTGTAGTTTCAATTCTAAATCAATAACAAAGGAAGAGTAATATGCAAAAGGATTTACAAGGTCAGGATTTGGAGAACTGGGCGGCACTCCCCACAAAGAGTTCCCAGGAATACCCCCTCCTCCCTGGGGGCTGCAGAGGGGCAGGAAGGAAACTGAAACTTTGTTTAGTAGCCGGTGCGCCATTTTCAGCATCAGTCAGTCTCCTTTTTTTAAATTATTGTAGCATACTCTACTCAGTAACCTTGGGGGCATTTTCCTGTTATTGTTTCTTTAATGTTCAAGTGTTGATTCTGCATTGGCTGCATTTTCTCCAACTCTTTAAGTTAGAACCTGAAATCAATAAAGCCATGCAACCTTTGGCTCCACAGTATCAGGCTAAGTGAATACCTCGCAAATCACCTTTGATGAGATTTAATGAAACACTGCAATTAAGTAAAATAGCCTTGTGACTATTTTTTTAATATATTATTAATGTGTGTAATTCAAGTTAGAGTCTCTTTTTCTTGCTCTAGCAAAACTAATAAGAAAAAGGTACTGTACAAAAAAAATCATATGCAACGGGCAACCAATGAAATATAACACTGTTCACAGAACATTTCACTAGACAACTTCCTTAGATGGTGTATGTGCAAATTGATTAACATTATTCTGGTTTTGAGCCCATTTTTTTATTCACTGTAAGCAGAGGAGTTCTTAGTTAAGCATTGAAAGGGTGTCAAAAGTCGGTATCACAAAATTAGTTTGGTTTTGCACCACTGTGCTTCACTTTTGAGCCAACTTTTCTGCATGAGTTCATTTGCAGGCAACAAACTCATGTGGAAATACCTAGGCTATGTCTTACTCAGAAGTGTTTTGAGTCTTGTTTGGTTCATTCCATTCCCTGCACCTCTTGTGACTTGCCAGAGAAACTCTTTTGCACCTCAAAAGTCTACTCCTCTACCACTATAAGGCTACATACATATACATTATATACAACATTTCATGCTGAAATGAGTAGACAGTCTGAGAAAAATGCAAGATATATGACTGCAGAGTTTCTCTTCATACTGAAGTTTGCCTGTAGTTGGTTGTATCTAAGACTTGTTTCCCGCACATGGCACAGATACCTAAGGGAAGAAAGTTTCTCCATGTTACACACTAATCAAAAACAACTTAAGGTTCCATTTCCAAAATTATTTTTCTTCCACTTAGGCATGCCCTTTCATCTCAATAAAGGATAATTGGAACCAGAGGAAGTCCTCTAATATAGCTTAGTATAGCGATGCAGACAGAGTTTTTGAACTTTAGCAAGGCCTATTGTGAACCAGATGAAACAACAGGAAAAAATGGGGTGAATGGAAAAACCTGCAAGAATAACTTTCATTTTGAATGTGCAGAGTGAGTCATGGTACAGTACAGTGATCCCAGTGTGTACCATTCCTTCCAAATTGAAAAACCATTTTTTTCTTTTCTCTGCTACTAAAACAACAACATCAACAATAACATCAACAAAGATGTTGGTTAGATACAAACCTTTCTTGTATGCACAACCTATAAAAAAATCATAACTTTTGATTAGCACAGGCAGTTACTGATGACAGCTACCTTATTCATCTATGAAAGTTCTATATCAAGATCCAGGTAAGAGAAAAATATCTCCTACTTAAAGTGAAAAGAATGTTTGTCATATGGGGAGATTAGAGCGTGGCAGCTTCTGTTTTGTAAACAAAATGGTTAGACAACAAACCAGCTACATTTTTGTGTTAGTGATGACTGCATGATGGTGTCAAACACAAGATTTTGAATTTAAGGTTAAAACGGACTGCAAGACTTAGAAAGAGGCAAGGATGAACACCTTGGCTTTTTAATATTGGCTTTTATACTTGTTGACTCTTATGCGCAGCAATTTAGAGGGGAATTTTGACATATTGGATCTATTAAATGTAAATTCAAGCCAATGGGGGCCAGTGGCTTAACTCTCCAGAGCACATGTTCGGCGGGGATGCCACTTAGGTTGTAGGGCCTTTTACATATTGCCTTAGTTTCGCTTTTGTTGTGAATCATTGAGAATCCATTGTATGTTTTTTCTGTGATGACAAATAATAGCATAATCACATCTAGCAGTGACATACTTTGGCAGTAGTGTGAATGCACCTGATGTACAGTCTGTTTACAGATTCTACATTTGTTGAAGGTTGTATATGGGTTAAATCTAAATATGGGAGAGGAAAAAAAAAGACAGAATTAAATTTACAGGAAAGCCACACAACAGAATACAGTATACCTCACAAAGGAGTAAGATATTCTGACAATAATGGTCAATACGCTGATTTTTTCTGTGCTTTATTAGGAAAGGAACAAAGCAATGCCAATCTTGTTTTTGCACTACCACTTTACTTAGCATAGAAGAATGCTATTGTGGACACTGTTTTCATATCTCCTATTGGAGACAGGACCACATTTTTATGTGGACAACTGAGCTACGTGAAAGTATAGCAACTTATTTACACAGCATATAGCCTTGTCTTCATCATTCAGTTGTCTTAAGACTAAGGGTCAGTTATTGAAACAAAGTCTAACTTAGCCCATGGTTTAGGCAATCTTTGGACCTCAAGATCTCTTCCTTTTATGAAGACAAATGCTTTTCTAGTCTACGCTATATGCTTTCATGAACCTGTTCACAATAAAAGGTGTTTACATAAAGGCATTCAGCAATTGAAAATGGCTTAGAATGCCATTTTGTTAAACACTGGTTAAACCCCATTTAAATACCTGGCCCTACTGTAAGTGTTGATAATGAGATGATATGAGTGGTTAAATAAGCTTCAGTAACGCACACACTGTAGTGCATACATTCTTGTTACTTTACCTGTTCTTTTTCTGTGTCAAAAGCTTGTTCTCATTAACTTTCCTTCCACCACTCTCTAAGGAATAAACAATAACCAACATGTCACACATAAAAAAATATTTTAGACACTGGTTTTTGCAAAAATCCTTGTGATATTAAAAAAGGATGTATTATGGACCGATCAATTTGAAACTTTCACATCCCACCCCCCCTCTCAGCATTTGAACTTTTTAAGACAGGCCTCTTCAAATTCCTGTTGCATAAGGCCAATATAGTGGCGATATACTCCCAAAAAGGAAATGCTTTGCAGATGTGAATTTGAAAAATAGATTTTACATTTCATTTGGTGCATATAACTTTATTAATAATTTATAGTGAATGTTCCTGATGTCTGAAAGTAAGCCAGGAACCCATTGTTTGAAGGCTGTTTTTCGCTAACCCAGGGTTAAATTTTTGCCTGGGTTTCTTTTTCTTTTGTTCAAAAGCATTTCCTTGGATAATATTTGCTATTCTCTTTAGTGTATCCAATCACCAAATTGTAGAAAAAAAGAATAATAATTAAGATGAATCTGTTTTCCAAGCTTTTATATCTGAGTTCAAATTTTGCACTAACCCTGGGTTACCTTAACCCAGCTTTGAACAATGCAGCTCAAGCTTGTATCTCTCACACATAACTTTAAAAAATTTTGGATAGCTTTTGAATTCTCTGTCGATTAAATATAAGCCATTCTGACTTGCAAAATGTCAGTTTGCCTTTAAACTCCTCCATATCACTATGAGAAAGATCGCATCTATTGAACCAAATGTCAGATACCAGATTGTACAAAGAATCAAAGTTGAACTGGACACTTTTAGTTCCCCACTCCAATCAGGAAAAGGTCAAATTCCCCACTCCCCAAACACAAGTGATGGTCAAATGCCTGAATTGATTGGTGCAATACAGTCACCTAACATATTTATATATAGTTCCTGTTTAACTCAGGGGTACATGTATGTGCTGTGTGATACAATGGTGATGATGTTGTCATTTATGAATGAAAAAAAAAACGAATTATTAAAAGGCTTGGTTTGAAAAATTCATGGCCTTCAGCAGAAACTCCCACGCAAAATAATTATTCTCCATTGACGGCAAAATGTTTTGGCTAAGGATGTCCCCAGTATCTGACCGGAACGGATCAACCCCTGCAACTCACCAAATGACAAACGAATACGGCTATGGGTTAAAGGGAATTCATCACATCCGATTCGAGGGTTTTCAAATAGCTGTAACTCACAGAATGACTTGTTTATCTATCATTCTTTACCATTCAGGGTAATAGAAAATGAGTCACCTACAATACACTTTCTTTACCTGTTGTATTCCTTGCTCCAGATTTCCATGGGTCGGGGCAAATCACCTTTCCCAGTTTTTTTTGACCTGCGTCATTGCATTGAATAGAAAGTGAACATTTTCAAACATTTATGATACGAACTGGGAGTAAAAATCACTCTGGAAAAGATGCTGCCACCCACAAAGAACGAAAGGAGGAAAATGTTATTATGCCTTACACTTGTCGCAGACCATTTTTCTTGGAAGAAGAACTACTTTCTAGTAAGGAAAACACGATGAAAGATACCATACGTCAAACGAGACACAATAACTTGAAGAGAAATAACGTCATGTAAAAAGGCACAAAAAATCTCATAACCCGTAGGGCACGCTGGGAGTTTTTCAGGAATATGCAAGAATCTTGTTACAACTTAGGGTAACGCAAAAAAAGTTTTTATAACAGATGGTTTATGGACTGAGGGATGAGATTTTTCTAAGACTTAATTATCATATAGTATTATGTATTGATCTATTTCTTACTTCTCATGGGAGGGCAATTTTTGGCAAATTTGCAGACTCTTTCAAGTATTTTGTGATGCTAAACGAAATATTATTATTCTTTATTATTCACTTAATATTTTCGTAGATTCTTATAGATCAAAGCAACAGTGTTGATTATTTTTTCTTTGGGACCATCTGTGCCTTAGTGTCCGAAAGGTGTCTATCAATATCTTGTCTTGCCACTTTTAAGTCAGACATGGATCCTCTCGATCCCGTGTCAATATAATTTCTACCACTGGTTATGGAAAGGAAAGATTGACATAAGTAAAACAGAGAAACAGGTTTTTAAAGAAAAAAGTTGATGCCTTCTATAACTATACATGCGGCAGAAAAATTCACGCTTTCTCCAAGGAAGCATCTTAAACTGTAAATTAAGAACTTCAAGATTTTAAAAAAATAATACATTAAAATATTAATGAACTGAGGGCTGAAAAGAGTAGGGAGGACTATCATCAGCAAAATGGAACAACAGAGTTGAAATACAAAAGAAAGGAATAGCAAGACAATAAAACAGCAGAACAATATATAAACATTTCTTTGTTGTATTCCTCATCAGTGCTCCATTATAGTATGCATTACATCTGTTAATAGTTTCTGGATAGGAATCAAGCCAGATTCCCCCTTATGACCACTTACACCTGTTTACAAGTAAACCCATTTCTTCAGACTTGGTGTAGTCTCAGAAGTGTTGTTTTTTTATGTCCATAAGTTTGTAATTTCTTGTATTAGGACCCCAGCAACTTCAAGGCAGTCAAAACCACAGTTTTTGAATTCCTAACTGAACATCATCTCATCTCTGTGCAGGGCTGTCAACTCCCCACATCTTTAAATATTGAGAACTGATAGTGAAGGGATGGTAAATGACGTCATAACACAAAGGCAAATGATGTCATTTGTGCAAAAACTACTCATTGAGTCCAACTGTTATGAATTTAGGATGACACCAAATGTGCAAAAACCAATCAGATTATTATATTACAACAACATACTGGAGTTGATGAGCAAACATTTGATGTTAACATTAAAATACCTCAAACAATGCAAAATAGTTGAAATTTTATTGTTGGAAAGTTGAGTCTACTGAAGAAATGGCATACTTTGGTGATTATCCTAGAGATTTCATTCTCTAATCTGGAGATGGGGAGATATGGTCCAAAATCTGGCATACCCCAGATTATCAGGGAGAGTTGACAGCACTGTCTGTGTATTGCCTGACCATTTCACAGTCATTCTTGGGTGTTGTTTCCAATCTACTCAAGTTATTACACTGATCCTAGAAACCAAGACGTTTTAAGACAGTCACAACAGCATCCTTGTGAATTCCTTTTATCTTCACTTGACTTGTAAGTTCATTGATTTGGGAGTCAATATCTTTTCCAAGATGGTGTCTCAAACAATCATCAAGAGCCTAAAAATAGAGAAGGAAAATACACAGGAATTTTGTTAAGTAGAGTTAAGAAAATTCTATTCTTTTTCTCTCTTTCTTTGCTCAAATATTTGATGGATGGTCTCCACTTTTCCCTTTCTTAATGCCAGTTGACCAACAGGGATGTAAAAAATATGACATAATGCCTTTTTATATAAAACAAAAATAAATGACTAAGAAACAATAAAAGTAGAAATGAAAATTATGCATGAAAACTGTTACGCTTCTGGCAATCTTTTATATGTGACAGAACATGTACTTTGTTGTGTAATATTATGACATGGAGAACTGTTCCCAACAAAAATACATTGTCTATGTTTTAAACAAAACCTGAAATCTCGCTCCCAAAGTCACCAGGAGCCACAAGGCCCTGTCAACAGCACAGCCCTGCTATCCTCTTTTTCTTAATTTTTACCTGAAGATCACCTTTGATTTTCCTTATCACAGTGAGTTTATAATTTCCTCCACGCTTGTAGTCTGAGTAAACTGGCAAATTGTTGAATTTAGATCTCTTAATGAAAAATGGCAAATTTGGTGACTCTGCAAAACAAAAAATGTTTGCCATACAAAGGCATTAATTAGATAGTACATGAAAGAATCAATGAACACACCAAATGTCTTATGGATGAGTAGTTTACTGGAAGGAAAACTCTAGAAAATGGGTAGAAATTGGAACAAAAGGAAATAGATATGTGTTCATTATGTGAAGCATGATTTTCTGGTACTGGTAACTCTTCCAGATCACCCTAGCCATGTAGAAGAATGAACTTAAGTATGTCTGTAATTGTTACAGAAGAATTCAAGGTTACTGGGGACTGTTCCATTTTTTATCTTTACCCTTCCTAAGGATGGCTGCTTTGAATAGGGGGATTCGGATATTTTCTTCAAAGAAGCCAACAAAATTGGTACCCTTCAGACAAATTTTTCAAAGGTGCCAACAAAAAATGAACCCTTTGGACTTCATTTTGCAAAAGAGTGCCGACAAAAATTTGAGGGTTCTTTGGGGTGCGGATGAAAAATGGACCATCCCCCTATATATGGCTTCTGTTTACAGCTGTGTTTAAGCTCCATATACAAAAAAAGGTATGATAAAGGAAAACAGAGGCCTCAAATTAATTTAGAATGAAGAAGACGTACCAGTAGCGGGAGGAACCCAACCGCTAGGGGATTCTTCAATCTGCTTTAACCTTTCTGGTTTGATTACATATGTCACTCTATTAGTTGTCTGTGTTGATTTTTTGAAATGGCGTGCGGTCTAAAAAGATCACAAAAGGAAAATCAAAAAACATTTATAAAACATCTGCCAAATTCAAGACCTACTGCACTATTAACCTTTTCTGATGTTTGACCAGTTTGTGATTGCAGGATCACATTCGTAGAGAGAAATGACCTGCACACTTTGCACAGTGATCTGGCAGTCGCCATCTTTACTCTGGTAATGATGTACATGAAGTACCAACGCTGACCTTTCCATGGCTCAACCAAGCATGCCTTGCGCGCCATGCGTCAAATGGCTGCGCAGCATTACAATCCTTCCTCTTCGAAAATTCGGTTGCACCACCACGTGTAATTGTTGAGAAATGTAAGTAAAAAGTCCATATTTTTATACCATAAAGGTTCAACATACGAGGCCTTCTGCATCTTAATACATCAAATACTTATTGTAGTTTACTTTCGTGATAGTTAACTCAAGATGCAGCTTTTTGTGCGCGGAGAAAACCTCCATACTTTCGACGTAACCGGTGGCGAGAGTGTGTTAGCTCTCAAAAACGAAATAGCCTTCGCCGAAGGCATTCCAGCCGACGAACAAGTTCTCTTTTATGCTGGAAAGCCACTTGAGGATGGAATGAGTCTTTTGGATTGTGGGGTAGCTGATCTTTCTACACTGGAAGTTGGTCTTCGCTTGCTTGGAGGTATAAAATTTTGTACTTTACATTGACGTATAAACCGTTTTAAAATAGATCTGATCTAGAGGAGTTTTCGTTCTGACCACAATTTATCCCATTATTCACATCGTTATTCGTTAACTTAATACCGGCAGAAAACATGTTACTTTAAGAAAGTAGCAGTACTTCATTTACATAACATCTGTGTGCATTCTTATCCCCGAACTAAAATAACAAACATTTGAATGCACGTACTGGGATGAACGCTTTGCACTGGTTTTACTACTTGTCAAATTCTTCGCGTCCGAGTTCGCTACCTATATGCTGGGCCTGCTGCCATTTGAAAAGTCCAAAACTTGCAACTTTGGAAGAGCAAGTTTAAAAGAACGAGAAATATTTTAAAATTTTCTTTTTTTCTAGTGGGATTAAAGAAATATTTTCAATGGTTTAGAGAAAGTAATATGTAGTGAATGTGTTGTGAACTAGGACGTAGCGGATTCAACAAGTAGTAAAACTGGTTGCACATGAGTGATATTGTCTGCAGGTATTACAGTTAACCAATAACAGGATGAATTACAACCTGAATGAATACCATGTAAAAAGCTCCTATAAGCGGTAACGGTGAAGTCTTGCTGGTAGAAAAAATTTGTAATGAAACTTTTGTGTATTCTTATTCTGGACTATGATCAATCAACACCTCTTATGTATTAACTTTCAATTTTTTTTTGCTGATGTACAGTCTGACTTTGTTTAAAGTAATAGTAACCGTATCAAAACAATTCACTGCAGTAAATTATT
Organism: Porites divaricata; assembly: GCA_038088405.1. Lineage (NCBI taxonomy): Eukaryota > Metazoa > Cnidaria > Anthozoa > Scleractinia > Poritidae > Porites > Porites divaricata. The sequence goes on along the minus strand of JBBMOI010000007.1, from coordinate 500,061 downwards.
TTCTTGACAATAATTACATACTTGGGTGTTTCTTGGTGTTGCAGAAACCATTATTGGCTTGCTTTTGCATTATTGTGTGGGTATTGTTCAGGGTCTTTACAATCTTTTGTATTACGTCATTTGGTGATAGCACCTGTCTGCAACACCAAGAAACTACCACATTCTTTTGGTGTGTGAAGATCTGAAGCATATCATTCGTAACAGTTCATGCCTAAACACTTCAAGTGTTTGCAGTATAGTCACTGATCAGGCTTGATGGTTAAGAAATGGTTCTTCCCAACATCTGTTCTCAGGAGGTTGTAGAAAGTGTATGGAACTCACTGCAAGTTTCATAGTGTAGTGAAGGATTGCAGCATATGTTTTCAACATATGTAACCAGGGTTAGGACCTTGGCAAAAAGCTACACCATATATGTTGAATACTTGTTCAGCCTGAGAGCAGATTTTTTCCTCTTAATAACATAGCTGTAGCTGTGACAGTAGCTGCTTTTGGAGTGTCCTATAAGTCCAAAATAAATGTAAATTGGTAACATATGTTGTGTTTACTTTTTACATTTTTTTTCTTCACTGTTAGGTAAGGTTCATGGCTCCTTGGCCCGTGCTGGTAAAGTAAAAGGCCAGACACCTAAGGTAGGTTGCTGTGCTATAAATCATGCAGTTGTACATGATGCTGCTGAACTGTGAGGGCTCTTGATTTCTTTCAAGTATACTATTTTGCTACTTAGTAACCAGTCAATGATAAAGATGGGAGTATAAGACAGTATCAAGTTATACAGCATACTGAGACCATGAGAAAAATTTTATGTCAATCAAACTTTGTCTGGTTGTCGGCTATCATTCACAGTCGAAGAGCACAACTGTGAACCTCATTTAGAAATAACTACATTGTTGTTTTTCTCTTCAGGTTGATAAGCAAGAAAAAAAGAAAAAAAAAACAGGTCGTGCTAAGCGCAGAATGCAGTACAACAGGCGATTTGTCAACATTGTTGCTGGATTTGGAAAGAGACGGGGACCCAACTCAAATGCTCCTTGAAGTGCTGTTCATGTTTAAATTGATGATCATGTAAATGGTACTTAGTTCACAATAAAATATTGTTTTAACACTGCTACAAATGTTGAGTCAGTACTGTTCCTTATAGATTTGCCAGTTCATGCTTCCCCACAATATACCTTGACTATCAAGATGTCAGTAGTCCTTTCATGTGAGATTGCAAAGCAGTGGAAGTGACTCCTTTTTGTGACTCTACTCTGACTGATTCAACCCTTACAATTTCAAGGGCAATGTAACAGGATATGCAGTGGAGTATTAACTTATAAGTCTGTGGACAAAATCTTGAGAATGTAACTAACACCATTTGTTTGAAATGTCTTTTATCCTAGGGGAGGGGGGAATCTTCTGCACTAATTATAATAATTATCCAATTATTGGAGGGAAATTTGTTTTCTGTAATTTACTGTCCAAATGATACATTGGAGCACTGCCTCAATAAATTTTTGTCAATGTTATCTCCCAGAACTTGCCATCAGCAAAATGTTACAGAAAAAAATATTTGAAAACAGTTTGTGGTGTAAATGCCAGTCTACATTCAAGGCTGGGCTTAAATTGAAGGGAGTCTAGTGCTCTGAATCTGTGAAATACAGAGTGCCCAACATAGGATTTCTATGAAGAAAAAAACAACTAAGATTAATTCCTGGTCACCAAAGGGTTAAAGTAAGGTGCTAGGGGCCACAGGGTGATACTGGAACACAGCTTTGATATTTTGTAACAGAGCTTTTACTACAATTAATAGAATTTGTATGTGAACTCTGCAATCACTCTAAACAACTGATTGGGAGAGTTCATAATACGTAAGTGATGTACTTTGCAGGAGGTTCAGTAAAGAGCAGGGTAACGCAGTTTCCTCTTCAACATTTTATTGCAAAGATATCTTAAGTTACCGGTAGTAAGTTACTCTGAAAGGTCCACCCTTGCTGTACAACTGTCATTATTTATACTAATGTTAATTTATTAATAATACAATTAACAACTTTTTGTCCAATCTGTTATATTTCCTCCAAAAGAAAAAGATTGGATGTCTGTGACAACAAAATAATATTTTTTAGAGAACATCCAAAAGAATATGCAGTGTAGGCTACAGTCTAAATAAGTACAAAATAATTATGTACATTGAGTTACAGTTTGGAGCTCAAGGCTGTTTCTAATAAATTGAAAAAGGCATACAGGAAGATCACAAAATTCTTTACTCAGACTGATCAAAATAGAGGATTTGTACACTGTTTCATCCATTGTGTACACATTCATTGCAGCTTAGTTCTGGTGTCAGAATGGCTACATGTTGAAATAAATTGATTGATATCATTATAGAATAAATAAAATCATCTTCACATAACTGGTACCCTATTCAAATGTGTTGTTCTATGTAATTTCCATACTCAATCCTGGAAGGTCAGTTATTTAGAGCAGGAATGGTTTGAAATTTCCTGTGGAGCAAGAGTTTACCCCATAGATCTTCATTGTAAGGAGTGGGTGTGGACATTTTTTTGAACAAGCACTTGATATTATGCTGCCTTCTTTACTATTGTGAAAGAAGACACGTCAGAAGACTATTATTTTTGCCAATAATTTTTGGTCAAAAGTAGTTAGCACGAACAGGCCTTATTTTTTAATCATGTTTTACATTCAAGCGAACTACCTATCGGGTGTCTGGCACCCCTTGCTCATTTTGCCCTTGCCTTTGCTTGCCTGAGAAATGTGAAAAAATAACGCCTGTTCTGCAGTTCCCCTTAAAAAGGAGATAAAAGGCTCATAAATCACCTGAGAACAAGCATTGTGTAATGTTAGTATAATAATAATTATTATTAGGTTTTTGTTATTGACAATAAACTGATATTGCAGTATAAAATAATTTTGTAAGTTCTATTTTAATAACAACAAGAACTGCGCGGAAGAACTTCATTCTTTGTGTCAAGGAGAATAGCACTGGATCTCGATTGACCGTTGGGAGATAGCATGGTTCCATTCTAAAAAAAAGATGAAAGCATGAACACAGTCATTCTGATACAAATATGGGAAAATATTTTGAAATGATGTAGAATTTCAAGGAGATCATAACAGACATTTCACCCACATAATGCAAAACTGCAATGTTAAGTCCATTACAGTGGGTTCAATGTTTTCCTTGTAGTTCTAGTGGTATATTAGAGTGATGGTAAGAAATTGGAAATCCATCAGTGGAATAATTCATTGAAAATTCACATCATACTAACTTGATTATTCTCATCCATTGCTTGTAAAATTTGCCGACATATTTCTGTAAAGGCCTAAACGAAAAAAAAGAGTTACAATTCAGTTCTCATACAATGTTCAAAAAGGCTGTACGATTTACAGAATCTGAGTTTGTTACATAAAAAATGTACTTCTACATTAGGGAGGTGTTTATGTTTTATTCCAAACATAAAAAGAGGAAAGGTAATATAACTGATGATAACTTTATGTAAACTAAAAATTAAGCCTGTCGTGCTCTTGTAGATGCTGCTAGATTGCAGTGAGCTTCATAATTTGCATAAGAAAATAATATGATACGTTTTTCGCATCAAATGTAAACTCTGAAAAAATCTGAGCCCCAGATATGGGATTTGAACGCAGTACAACCCTCTGTGATCTAGTCAGATGATCTAACCACTCGATGGCATGCAAGGGTGAAATGTGCGTGTTCGACTAGAGCTGCATCATGCAGTCAAACCAGGACAAGCACATTACTATGACTCATAACTGCATCATGCAGTCACATTGAGGCATATTGTAGATGCAACATTGGTTAATTGGTAAATAAACTCAATCAAAGTGTGCCACCCATCACAGGTGGTCAGTCACATGGTACAAAAATGCCATGCTGGAGGCAACAAAGAACTCGGACAACGTACCGGTATAAGGGAAATTACCATTTTAAATGACATGAACTATTTTTTTGTTTTGTCCCAGTACATTTCTTAATCTTCAGCTTGGTGGCATTGTTGTACGGTCATGACTGACCAGAAGCAAAGAACCTTAATTTGGTGTTACCAGTAAAAACGTTTGAACTGGAAGAATTGTGTCACAAACTTGTAGGTTGAAAATGATGATTTGAAATAGTGTTCTACCAGGAACTAGTAGTACACAAAGACCATTGACACTTTGTGCAAACAACTAATAATGTATGAACCTCCTCACCAGAGTCAAAGTTATTTATTTATTGTAGAGTGCATATGCTTTTTCTACATTATTTTTGTTGAGAACACTTAAATATCAAGAAATTAAAATATCCTTACCTCATCTATATTAATATTTGACTGGGCACTTGTTTCATGGAATTTAATATTTTTTTCTGCTGCAAACTGAATACAAAAAAGACAATTTCATTTATGAGCAGGCTTCCGAATTTTTGATACTAGGCTATATTATTTTAAACCTTAAGATCAAAATTTGAATTCTCATTTGCTGCTCCTGTTCATTTCCTACAGAAGTAGTAGGGAGAAGTTAATAAAATATTGAGCAAATTCATCTTGTGCAATCATGTCTGTAGTTCTCATGACCACCCTGTTTTACAAAAGCATTGATATTACAAGGAAAAATTTGGTGCTGATCATTCTTGGGGCTTAAAGGGTTATAAAGGCCAATAAAAAGGTGACAAATCAGATACAAGTATTGAAAAAAGTCTACAAAAAATTCTCTAGGACAGATATTTAAAACATAACAAAATACCTACCCTGGCTCCCTGATCTTTCCATACTCTTCTCTCATCTTCTGCATCACATTTGTTTGCAAGTAGTAATCTTTGAACATTGCCGTTAGCATGCTAAATTTGAATTAAAATGAAAATAATTAACAAGTGCAGTGGAAAAAGGGCATAGGACACATTTTGCCTTGAAATTTACAACAGCACCATGTAAAGATCAGTTTGAATTCAAGTAAATTAGCCTGAATAAGAGAGCTAAACTCTGTAATTGGGGTCCACTTACTGAAAAGCTGACCAGTGGCAAGATCATTATTATTATCATTCAATGCAAATGTTTCTTCCTTTTCATTGGCCGAGAGCCCACCACGTGACCTGCAAATAACTGCCTCCAAATAATGGTCTGCTCATGCGCAATGTCGTTCAACTGTTTTTGGCTGCAAATACTATTCTGTTCATGCGTAAATGAAACCACGCTTGCTCCTTGCTCATATATTTGATCTCTGTCATTATGCACCTATCAATGTTCAATGTAAAGCCGGCGGGGGGGGGGGGGGGGGGGGGGCAGGGCATGGGGTGGGGATTTGATTGTCTTTGTTGTACCTAGGATAGGGCATTTAACTGATTTTGTTCTCCCGGGGGAGGGGATATTTGAATCTTTCTTCGCCCGACGTGGAGATATTTGACTGCCGACTCGGACGAAAAAGACTGAGACCGAACATATGTTTCCCGCTTCCACGCTTCATGCATGCGCCATACGGTTTGAAAAGATCAGGAAGTCATAGAGGCCAATGAGAACAAGCGAAGGCTAAGTGGATTTCACTGTTTTGTCTTCAAATTTCGTTTGTTTTAGCATGTTTTTGATCAATTGAACCTCTTAATATACTGTGGTATCAAAGTAAACGGAAGTAAAGAGAAACCAAGTCGATTTTTGCAAGTACAATTGATTAGTGTATGGCGCATTCGCCACAATCACTGTAAACTTATAAAAGTGACTTTCTTTGTACCCTTTACTAAGAACGATATATTTAGACTTACAAAATGTGAGCTTTCTCCTAAAGCTTTATGTATTCTACGCAGTGTAACACGGATTATGGTTAAAACGTATAATTGCAGCTGTAACAGGAACATGTATCTTTGGTGATGCAGCATCATTGACAAAAGATTGCAGAGTTTTATTTGGAGATATTTTTATTGTGCCTTTCTTGGCCAGCTTTGGGATTGACAGCAATGTGCAGCCTGGGGTGGGGAAATTTGGTTGCATTTGACTGGAATGATTTGCCCGTGGGCAGGGAATTTGATTGCAAATTTTTGAAAAAAGTCAAATCCCCACCCTATGCCCTGCCTCCCCCCCCCCCCCCCCCCCCCCGGCATTACATTGATAGGTGCATTACTACTGGAAGGCAGCACGTGCTAACGGCTTCCAAAAGATATCGTTTATTAAAAAACAAACTCAGTGATCGAATGATAAAACAATTATTGAACTCGGTTATCGCAAAATATCGTGATTTGTCAGTGTCTCGCAGATCTGTTCTCCACTGACAAATCACGATATTTTGCTCAACCTCGTCCAATAATTGCTAATTATTTGAACTGTACAGATTGCTTCATACATTCTCATTCCAAATTAAGCAAAGAAAACAGGAAGCACTGTCTCTGACACTTCCTAGCTTCCTGTTAAATAGGTAGTTCCTACTTTCTTATCAAATAAAGCTATTTAAAGAATTACTTGACTGGACAATGGCTTACCTCATCAACATATCTAAGCCATTTTCGAATGTTATTGAAAGTTTCTTGCCTTGTGATGTCATAGACTAGAATTATTCCCTGAATGGGGAAAAAGAATTTAGAAATACTCATCACCTTGTGTGGTGAATTTTTGTTTGGGTATGTCATCTTCTTATCACAATAAAAAAAAATCAAAATTTAGTTGATAATTAACAGACGAAACTTAATTATTATTAAGAAAAAGAACAAAAACTAAATGCATCTTTTACAGGAGAAGTGTCACATTTTTCAGAGTGCAAAGAAAGTCGTGTCTGCTAGCCCGGGGCTAGTGCATGTATTAATTGCTAGCGGGCTAGTGATTTTTGTTCTTATATTACATGACAGGCAAGTGCTGTTTCTGGGGAAATTCAAATTACAGAAGGATTGTAATCAATCCTATTAATCAAAAAGGGTTTTCGGGCTAGTTGAAATGGCTTGTGGGCTAGTACATGTTTAAGCTACAGCTTGCCCGAATGGCAGGCTGTAAAAATAACTTTCTTTGCACCCTGTTTTGGAAAAACTTGCAACAAGATGAAACAGATTTGAATATGAAAATATACAATCGTAAAATTAAAAAAAAAAATTTTATATTCTTCTCAGCTATATATTTTTTCTAGATGACATAAAAGGGTCAAAAAACGAGTGAAGATTCTTTTTATGCCACGTTATAGATCAGCTTATTATTGAAACATCAACAGAGCTCTTGGATGTGGATAGGTTCTGAAACCTCTGTGTTTGAAGAATAGTTTTCTCCATGATAGGGTTGTTTATTACTCACATGCGCTCGTCTGTAGTACTGTGTTGTTATTGTTTCATATCTTTCTTGACCAGCTGTGTCCCTAATGAAACAAAATATCCATCATTAAGTTACTTTTCAAACTCACTATTTACTGCACTGGGAAATAAAACAGCAAGAAGTAAAAGTAATATGACGAGAACCGTTTATACAAATGGTTAACCACACTTCTTCTGTGTTTTATGACGACCCAAAAGAATAAAGAAATGTTAATCACAACAATAAAATATTAGATTATCTAAGAAAAAAATATCATATCATTTTTTAACCATATTTTTTCAAAGATGTTCAATTACAGACTCCCTTAGCATAATTTCTATCAATGTAATCCAAGTTATTGTTGAACAAAAGTTAAGAAAAGGAAATACAAATAAAATTTACTGGAATGCAAGTTATGTTTGTGTGAAAACGGGAAATCTACAATCCCACCATTAAATATTCAAGGAAGATATATTTCTGTAGATACTTAAAGCTGGGGAAATTCAATTCAAGACCTAAAAAAGTCGACTTCTTGAACTGCTAATGCCAATACCTATGATATTCTTCGTGAATAAAACCCTTGGCTGCTCTTTATATCATGGCAAAAAAGAAAACACATAAAACAAGTGGCTATTCAGATAACAGTGAGAGAAATATCAACTTTAAGTTCGACCATCTTATAGCAGTTAACTGTACAATCTGATCGGAATGAAGTTTTTTTCACCAGAATCGGACAGCTGAAAAAACAAGGGCAAGAAACTGAAATAGGACGTTGCAGCTGAGTTTATTTGTGCCTAAAATTAATGTTTTCATGCCGATAGATGGCACCCGTCGTTGAATTCAAAGAAAAGCGAATATAGCTGATGTATTGGTAACGGTAGTGACGGGGCAAAATATCTATCTTGGATGCTTAAAATTTAATTTGTAGTCAGATGACCAGTTGAACTTTAGGTGTAGTTTAATCAGTCTTTTTCTTTCCTGTTCGCAAAAATCTATCGTAGGAGGTTGAGAAGTATATTGATACATAGCTCTGCGTCAAACTACAGCATGCTCGCGTTGTTTTTTTCTTGTTTTCATCATCCAAGGTCACGCTTATAGCGTGCATTAAAGCTTATATTGATTTTTCAATAGAGAGAAAAACAAAAAAATTAACACTAGATAAGAGTTTCGAATCAGCCAGTCTTTTCGATAACTCTAGAAAAACAGAAACGCTGCAGGGAAGAAGAACCACGAAAATTTAGCTCTATAGAGTTCAAAGATTTCCTGTGGTGACGCGGTAGTTTCGAGCCAAAGCGTTCCTGATAAAGTAATAGTTTGGTACACTTTGGTTTCGAATTCCCTTGATAACGATTAAGATCAATATAATAGTCGTACAGTACAAATTATTAACAATTCAGAATCCCGCTTATTCCCTCCAGTTATAAAAATCATTAAGCCGAATGACCGGAAACCGATCGACATATTAAAAGGCCTAGCTAAGCTTACCACATTTGTATCCTTATTCGTTTGCCTTCCACTACGATCGTCTTCATTTTGAAATCAATTCCTGTAAAGCACAAACCAGGGCCATTTTCTCTTAACATCTTGAGTGGCAGGTATTTAACTACCCGCTGATATAAACAATGATTTTGAAGCAAGTAGATCTGCGAATAGGCTTACCTATAGTTGAGATGTGCGATCTGTTGAATTCGTTGTTCGCGAATCTACACAGAATGCAAGTTTTTCCTACACCCGAATCCCCGATAAGCAGAATTTTAAACAAGTAATCGTAACTTTTCGCCATGTTCCCTCGTCCAGTTTTAGAGGCAGTCAACCGTTGATAGCAATACAGGTCCCTTCGTAAGTTTGCGGTATGCTAGGCAACTTGCAATGAAATATTCATGATAAAAAACACTTCCTCTTGGTTAGACGTAATAAGATATTCATAGGCGCCATTTTTAAACATACTAGTCCCCAGTCCTATTCCCTTTTCAGGAGCTGTTACCCAGTCCTATTTTTGGCTGATCATTTCCCGCCTGATTTCCGAAGTGGCGGTTCATGTCGGTTTGTTGTTGGTTTCATTTGACGGGTATTTTGTTTTATATTTTGATTGTAATGGCCTCGATTGCAAAGAACAGTACAATATTTGCAAAGGTAAGTTTAGCCATATGATTAAAAGTTCTAAACGTTAAGATTATTCAAATGCTGGTCAAGCAATGCTTGATATTTTGATGCTGATCTTTCCATTTCGCTTCATATGCCGAGGGAGAGTGCATGTTTTAATTGGTACATCATCTACAAACAAATGTTTTACATTTAATGATCAAAGTTAGCAGACAGGGGCACTTTTGAAGCCGTGCCTGTATTGGTAGCTCGCTTGGCTTGGCTATAAAAAACCAAAAATACATAGGTGCTGGAGAAGTTGTTAGGATTTTTCGGGGGGGGGGGGGGGTGGTCACATAGTGTCACACCCTATGGTGGTTACCAGGTTAACATGTTGACATCCATGCTGTGACTAAAAGAGAAGTTGTTTCTCAGATAAGCAGTTAGCATGGGGAGGGGAGAGGCATGAAAGGACAACCCTACAAAATAGCTACATACTTTATAGGCAAGCCAAATGGCATGAAGAACCAAATATGTTTTTTACAAAGACCAAATTTTACAGACAAATGTGCAAGTGATCTTTCAAACAGTGGTTATTGCAAAAAATTTGAATGTAAGAAGCGCCAGTAAATAAAGCAAAGGTAAACCGATGACACGATTCGTTACACAACAGGAACCTTTAATAAGCCTAAGCGATCACAGAGCGAGCTCACATGCACGAGAGCACGAGGATTAAGCGAGAAGGACTCAACTACGTAAGCCTATAACTAGCGTACCGCTGACCGGTACTGGCGAAGGCTAAAATATCATCATTGAGAGACAGGATTCTATTGCTTCTTCTCATAAAGGCAGGGGAGTTAAGAGCACCTCTCGATCCCCCTAGCTATATATACCTCCGGATGCATCTCAGACAAGTGTGGGTGCACTGCTGGGCTTTCTCTACCCCTACACTAACCTGGGAAATCTTATATAAATATAAGAGTTGAATTGGGGATGCCGATGCAGGAAATTAGCCATTAATAATAAAGGTTAAACTTGCAGGATCTGCTTATTTTAAGGTATGTGGAAAAGGGATTATGATAGTGGAAATTGGTGTCAAGCCTTCAGGGATTAATAAAGCCAACAGTTACAGATGGTTCACTGAAGAACACTTTTCTGTAAGTACGGGTATTAAATCTTGTTACTAATGGTTAGTTAATTCAAGGTCCATATCATATTGTTTACTAGTAAATAGGAAGCACAGAGGCTGTGATGGAGCTAGCAGTGTCCGCAGTGTCCCTTGCACCTTACTTTCACTCTTGGGCGACTAGGAAATCGTAGTTTTCTTCATGAAAATCATATGCTGGGCCCTCTGCCGGGATTTTTCAGGTTCAGAACGTTGGGCTTCTTTCATTTTTTCTTAGAGCACAGCCTTGGCATGAGAAAGATGAAATATTTCACACTTTTCTAAATCTTCTTCCATAGAGGCTAATTTTGAAACTAGAGGATGTTATTCTAGCAAGAGTTTTAGCTCCACCAGAATCTAATAAAGTAAAGAAATCAGGGAAAAGCTTGGTCCGTGATAATGCTGATATTCTGCCAGGTAAGCCAACATCTTAAATCTTTAAGGAGGAGTTGAACGGCCACTTTGTTTCTTGATAGCCAATCAGTCTGTGAAAGACTGTTATAGTTATCGCTTTTAACTGAAGTGCAACTACAATGTATTTTACAATCATTCCGTCTGCAAAATACCAAAAAACAACTGCGACTGTTAATAGAGGAAGACATGTACCTTTGATCTCCTGATTGCAATTTCAATGTTCTAACTTCCTGATCTTGTTCCCCCCTCGATCTATTGTTACCTTTAAATTTTCAGCACCTGCAGTGTTAAACAGTCGGTTCATAAATATACTGTGGTCTTTATGAACCAAGCTTCAAACTTACCCACCAGGCAAAGGGAAGTCACTTCTTTGTGTATAGTTGCAGTTACAATTGTATGGTGTAATAATAATTAAGGCAGTAGCCCACTCCTGGAAAAATGTAATCAATAGAGTCTGAACTCTCAAATGTTTAAAACATGGGTTAAGGTCCCTGATTCACTAGAGAATGTAGACTGATACAATGTTTCTTCTAAAGTTATCTAACATTATCTTTGCTCCTTTGATGATGTTTTACTCATTTCACCATAGATCCTGAGCTTCTTATACAATATTATTTCGTGAGAAGAAGGCAATCTAAACAGATTGCTTTGATTCTTTCAAAAAAGGTGAGAACAATATTTAATTTGACATTAATGGAAAGTGGTCATAAGTGGAGTGCTCTATTATACTTCCTGCAATGCACATACTTCTCAAACTCTATGAATGATTTATGAATTAAAAGAAAACAAAAGAAATTATTAGCATAAAGGAATCCTGAGATTGGATAGTAATATTGTCATCGAATTTTTGGAACTTTGCCTAAACTTCCATCATTGATAATTTCAGAAGCTTTAATAATAAAGCATTGTCTTTTAACAAAATGTTCAGTAACATTGTACCCTGAGGTCAGTCTAAAAAACAGAGTAGTATATGCTTCAGTGCCTCAGCTTACATTATAGTGGCTGGATATCAGATAAAACTCTCTGTCTTTTAATGTTTGATGTATTAACATCAAACATAAGAAAGTGAGTGTAGAAAAAGTGAGCTCTGAAATCAGACTACTGGTCATGTGATTCGTTTTGTTTTTGTTGAGGTATCCTTTGCGTTTATTAAAATTATAGACTAATGGATTTCAAACTTTAGGCATGCATGTTTGTTTTGTTGTTGTTCTTTGTCTTAAAGAAAGCAGTTTTGGATAGTGGAAGGAAAAATACACAGAAGGCTGATTATTCAGGTGAGAATGTACCAAATTTGATGCTAGCCTCGAAAAAGTTCCCCACCCGTCTGGCCCATCTGTTAGTCCAGGACAGGAAGATTTTCCTGTTGAGCAACTAACTTTTCATGTTTACTTCCCCAGTGGGCAAAGGTTCAGTTAAGTCATCTTCTAATCTAAGCTGAAATTCCAGTTTTCTTCAATTCCTGTAATTTTTTCAAACTTACTGTGCAGAAGTTGCTTTGGAAATGATGTTAACATTACTGATCTGCGTGTTAACATGTCTCTTGTTAGGTGGTGGCTATCAGAGTGTAGATATCTTTCTAGAGAAGATTAAAGTAACTGTCAGCCAAATTGGTTTGGATTCCACAACATCAGTACAGGGGGTATGCATAGAATCAGAGCTCAGTTTTATGTACCGTTATGTAATGTAATCTTTCAAAGAAAAGAAGAAACAGAATTTTTCCTCTTAATCGTCACCTGATAATATTATTATTTCAGCAAGTTCAAAGTTAAAGACTGAAATAAGTTTCAAGGACCAGGGGACCGTAAGAATGAAGAGTTTTGCACTTCTATATTACCTCCAAGCCAATTTGAATCCTTAAATTTCAACTATATTCTTTCCTTTGGTAAGTTCTTTATAATAATTAATTCTAACATTTTGCTTGCTTCTTTTTACGTTCAAGTTGGCTCAAGATATTGCAAAAAAAGGACCATCCAAATCCAAATCTTCCATCAGTAAATATTTTGAAAAAGGCACTGCTGAAATGACACCTTCAACCCAGAAGAGGAGAGCTGCTCTTAAAAATTTGTATGTACAATGTATGTGTTAGGGCACTTGCAAAATGACGCAGGTGGTTATAGAGAGTTGTTTAATAAATTTATGCCAATGCAGTCAGGCACCGCACAGTTTAGGACAGAAAGAGGATAATGGTTTTTTGGTTGTAGAGAAGAGTTAACTTTTGTGTTGAGTATTAAAGGAAGAGAAACACAACAAGGTGTTGCTGTGTAGAATTGTCTTCATCTTTCCTTGGTCATTAATTTGTGAACGAAAGGTCGTAATTTTAACATTTTAACTACATTTGTTAAGATAGATGTTATTCAGGGATGTTGAATTATTTACAAACAATTGACTGAAAGTTAGTTCTCACCTTTGGGACCAACGACAGCCGCGAGAATTTTGTGACGTCTGTTCTTCTTATGTTTTTTATCCATGTAGGAATAAGAAACAAGACACACAGAAAAAAGTCAGTCCGTTTCTCAGTGTTACTTCTGACAATGATTCAGGCAGCTCTTTGAAAGAAAGAAGTGAAACAGTCAGAAGTCATGTAGGAATAGAGAGTGAACGAGCAAAATACCATGACCAAATCACGTGGGTAAATGATCTTGGTGAAGTCGAGAGTCAAGAGAATTTAGCAGCTGAAATAGTTGTTGCTTCAAAGAAAGTTCAACAACAGCCTGTACGCACATTAGTAGGAAGCAGTAAAATAAGAACCAGTAGCTCCGGTGACTTTGTTGAGGTTGAAATCAAAGAAAGGGCTAAACAGCTTGATGAAAAACGAGATATTTGTGACAGCGTACCATGTCAAGACATTGTTAATTTAAAAGAGGCAAGACACGAATGTGGCAACAGCGCTCCTGTCCAAAATGCATCTTGCAACTCTTCTAAGTGTGAAGAATTTGAATTAACTGATAATGAGGAGAATAAAACTGTCAATGATATGACTAAACAGGGAACAGTTACTGTTGTTTGTGACAAAGGTGACAGTTTAAAGTCGTCTAGCTCAATTACGGCAAATTTAAAACGTCCGAGATCCAATTCAGAATCTGATTCAGAATTGCCGCCTTCTTTACGGTCGCGGTTGGCCAAGAAATCATATCTTAAGATACAGAAGACTGTGAATGTGAATCAAGATAAAGACAAGAGGAGAGAATCTGACGCAGACGGTGCACTGTTTGTTGAAGATAATGATTTTGAGACGCCAAAGGTGAAACGAAATGTCGAGAAGAGAAAAGGATCGGATTTGTCGGATGATCAAGGAGTCTGCTCACGTATGTCAACATGTGAACAATCAGGATCAAGTACCAGCGTAGAAGAGGAGTTGAGCTACAAGAAAAGCCGAAAAGCTAGCAGGGTAAATATGACCTCTGAAGCCGCGTTGAAAAGTCAGACTAGTAAACCAGTCAAAAAGAAACTGAAGAAACGGCAAGTGACGACTTCCAGTAAAGCTACAAGCGATATTTTAGAGGGTTAGTAATGTTACAGAAGAAGCCAGAATTAGACTGTATTTGGCAGTACAGGAAATTGAGTATCGTGAGAATGTAGTCCACTTACAGAGGCACTAGGGACCTTAAGCAACGACGACGGCAGTGAAAACGTCGCTAAAAAAATGAATTTGCGTTCTTTCAAACTTAATCGCGTCTATTTGGACCCGCTCAATATGTCAAATGCAGGCGACTTTTCCTGGAGTTGAATTCTTGAGGGTTTTATTCAAGTTCAAAAAGAGGAAGGAAAATTCGTCGTCGCATGTCCACGTCCACCATAAAACGTCAAATTAGGAGGTTTCACGTCGTAGTCGTGCAATGGACGTCAAAGAAATGTACTGAAAAGCGTGATGCACGTGCAAAGCTGTTGTTTTGATCACTAACCCCATTGTTTTTTGAAGCTGTCGTCGTCGTTTTTGCGTAAGTCCCTACTAGCGGAGTTGCATTGTGTGTAAGATTTGCTAAGTTGCTCTTAGCGGCTACTTGGGCACGTCAGGGGGACATTTTTGACCGGTGGTCGGATTTAGACGTAAGATGTGATTATTAATATTCTAATTTTATTGTTGTAAACACAAGCTGAAATGTTGTGCCCAACGTGTTATTATCACCGGTGCATTGACACACCCGTTGCTGGAAACCGAGCCTTAACGTCTTGCAGACGAAAAGAGATTATTTCGATCCAGCAACAATTGCAGGGGTCCACACTAAATCCAGTAATGCCATGCATTTCGGCAATTTCGCACGTTATGTTATATTTTGTGTCTTGGTCTTTAACTTGCAGTTTTGTTCTAGCAAACACAGTCTTGTTTTGTAATATCTTTTTCTTACATAGATGAGGAGCCTGGGTCGAGTCCATTGGAACCAATCACGATTGAAGACAGACCTCCTGTTGTCCTCAATGTCAGGTATTTTTTATCTTAAGGTTATGTGATCAACGTCTATTGTGAAGACTTTATTTTTCAAGCACCCTGTGTCACTTAAGCGATTATTCGAGAAAATGACCTTTTCGTGACGAAGGCATCAGAAACGTCGCTAAAAAATAAATGTGTGTCCTTTCAAACTTTACTGCGTCTATTTGGACCCGCTCAATTTGTCAAATGTAGGCGACTTTTCCTGGAGTTGAATTGTTGCGGACTTTATCCAGGTTCAGGTAGAGAAAGGAAAATTCGCCGTCGTATGTTTACGTCCTCCATAAAACGTTGCATTAGGAGGTTTCACGTCGTAGTTCCGCAGTGGACGCCAAAGAAATGTAGTAAAAGTGTGATGCACGTGCAGAGCTGTTGTTTTGCTGAGAAAACCAATTGTTTTTTGTCGTTTTGGTTGCATAAGCTTTCTAATTAACTTATTTATCACAGAACGACAAATGGCTTCTTAAACCACATAATAAATGGTCTATTAAACCTAAATTTCTTCCATATCGTGTCATTACAGTACCATTGAGGAACTCTCTGAAGATCAAACGGAACAGCTGGTGTGGGAATTTGCAAGTGAAATCAGGGAAATATTTGAGGGCAAGGTAACATACAGTTCATTTTTCTCCCCTGAAGTTCTGATGTTTCCCAAGAACAAGTTTAGAGGTCAAGTAAACTTTAATTTTTAATGTAGAATAAGTTTAGAACGTACAAGTAAGAGGGATCTTGAACAGTTTAATGAGCGAGACCTAGAAAAGGTATTTTTTAACGTCCTCCATTTGATGATCCGTGTAGAGCTGGACGCGCAGAGTTAAATGTGCTTCAGTGTTGTAAGAATTGTTCCATGGTAAAGGTGAACATAACATATGAAAGTGTTTTATTTACTGTTTTTCATGTAATTTCTTCTCATTTTGTAGAGATTTTCTCGACGTCATGAAGACTATAAGAAGGGCGGACGTATGAAAGGTAAGACACTTGTTTTTAATCAAAATAACGGGAAATCGAAAAGATAGCAAAACAATATATTGACTCCTTTTAGAGTAAGAATTCATAACTGAAGTACAAATGAGATCCAGAAAAGAGCTTTCAAGTTTGATTACATCAAGTTCTGTAGTACCTGGGCAGATATTATTGGAGAAAAGCAAAGCGTTTTGAAAACGATTGTCTGCAATTCCGAAAAACCTTCATATAACTTGCTGCTACCACACCCCGCTCCTCCCCACCCACCCCCCCCCCCCCCCCCCTTCCCAGTGGCGAGAGACTGCTAGCTCTGCTGTGTTACCTGTTTTGATGTCTTCACAGACCAGGGCTAATTCAGTACGCTGTCTAGATCCCGTTTGCGAATAGTAGTCGTTAAGGAAAACATAAAGGTTACAACGCGCAGGATTTTGATAAAAAATGGCTAGGGCTGACTGTGACGGCGTTATTTGGTTTTTGAGGGTGGCTACCTGGCCTTCACCTTGTCTTTATGTTGTAGGAGATCTAGCATTCCAAGTACAGTTTGGCCAGTTTTCTGAGGAGCAGCGAGACAGAATCATGGGGGTGCTAACGGCTATGTTCTGTTACAAGCACAGCAAGGTACAACAATTATACTGTAAACTCAGATGATCTAAATCTTAATTAACGAAAAATCTAGCCTGCGAGACAGTCGTTAAACGAGGAAGAGGAAGGAGAAATGGCAGGCGCTTGAGGAGGGGGAAAAAAAGAGATATTCAGTTCCGGCTCCCCCCCCCCCCCCCCCCCCCTCCTCCTTGCGCCGCACCCGAAGGAGAATTCGCCAGATCAATTTAGATTTCTGGGAAACTGCCCACCTACCCTCCCCTTACCTATCCAACATTTTCCCCTAAATGAGAAGTAAGTGTTAATGTTGGCTTAAGGGAGGGGTAGGTAGGCAGTTCCCAGAAACCTAAATCCAATTCCCCTTTCCCCTACCCCTTTTAATGCCTGACACGCATGCGCAGGATACGAAAAATCCGCCAAATTGCTTTTAATGAAACTGCTTTCAGAACGATGAATGTTGTAAGCTTCCTGTTTCTGGATAGGGAGGCACAGATCTGGCGGCCAGGGCTCGAGTCTTTAGACATAGAACAGTTCCACATTATATCTTGTTCCAACCAATTGTATAAATGGATATCAGTGCCTAAAAGGATGAGTCCGTCCGTAATAGAAATATATCCATTTTCAAACGGAAAAGGATACGCGTCGTGGACGAGTGGAAGTGATTCGAAAAAGATACGTGTGTACGCAAATATTTTTGAATCGTCAAAAATAACTTCTGGATTCTAAAAATACGGATACGCGTAGACGGGACCTGGATTACAGATAGCTTTGCCTGCCAGGTGTGATTGTTTGTATTCTTTTTTCCGTTAGTACTTTGATTACGTCAGCAAAGTACTTCTCCCTGAAACTTTGGTGATGATTTATATGAAGGTCATGGGTAGAACTCATAATGAGGTACGTATTGAAGGTTTCTGTGTTTGTTTCAGTCGGCGAGAACAGTCCTAATTATTTTTTTATATAGGCAAACTAACACAGTTTCTCTTGGTGTTAGAGTAGTTTATTAAGGTTACCATGTTAAAGCATAGCAAATTTAGCAGAACTTGTTTGCTATAAAGCAACTGTGATCTTTGCCTTTTTAAAAAATAACTAAAATTCCTTTTTTTTTTTTTTACTTTTGGCATTAGTTACTCCCCAAGGGGTAGTGGGGCCGAGCAAATGACTGAAAGAAATAATTTAAATAAACAAAACAAGGTGAAGAATCCCAACTGGCCTGCAGTGGCAAAACCAGTTGACTTATACAAGCGTGCAGGCCAAGGATTTGAACGGGAGACAACCGAGAACAAATCCAGCTAGCGGTTAGGGCCGCTGGCTTGAACATTGCTGGCTTCGGATTTCGAGTCCAATACTCGCTCTAACCGCTCTGCCACGCTGCCTCTTCACGCTGTCTTCTTAAAATATACTGGAGATAGCTGTCATTGCCGCGTCTAATGGCCCTTTTTATTTTTATTTTAAGGCGGAGCTTTCATTGCTGGAGAGAACCAAATAGTCGAACATGCCTTCAAAAGAAGCCTTTGAAAGACGATTGATTTTTTTGTTATGCTGTGTTACTTGTTTTTACATTTACGGCTATGCAGATCATTTAATAAGATATCTCTTCGTTGCTGTTATCTCGATAGAAAAGAAAACAACAATTTAAAGCATCCAAATTATTCTGAAGGTTAATATTATATGATTGCAGATATATTTATAATGTTATTTTATTGAAGAAGGTATGGTAAATTAAAGTTGTCGATTTAAATGACGCTTAAGAGAGATTGATTGATAGAAATAACAAACAAATCACCAAAGAGTGAAAAGGTCACCTGCATTTAAATCAAATTCCTAGGCATTGTACTAGTGGCCCAAAAATTCAAATTTCAATGACAACAGTTTAACGACGAAAAAGAAAGGTGCCACAGGAAAGTACTGCCATTAAATTGTCATCCAGTGGTCTATCCACAAACGTTTTTCGTTTTTTTTTTTTCGACAGAGCGCGCGAGAGCGAGTGCGGAGCACGACACCACCCCCTTGCGTTTGCGAGGGCCCCTACCTCGACGGTCTCTAAAGAGAAAATACTTCCACTACTACAACTAGTCGATATATTTCCATCGCTATTATGACTATATAATTGAAGCATTATCCCTGAAGGTTCGTGTTTCGTGTTGATGGACCGTGGAGAGGTGCTATGACCCGAAACCATACTTCAACGCGATTCGAACCCGTGGCCTTCGCTTTGGCACCGCAGCGCCCTACCAACTGTGCTATGAAAACCCATTCATTTGGAGCAGACCGATTTGTTAACCTGTAACAAAAATGAAAACCAGTGCTGTCTCAGGAGTAGCACACACAAATGCCAGACTATATCCCACCCAGATGAGCTTCATCAAAGATCAACGCCATCTAACTCTAGAAGTCTTTACCCGTGCTGAAGTTTGAACATTTTTCTTACTGCTTGTCTAACTTGCTTCATGCGGACTGAATAAATAATGGGATTGCATATGGTTGTTGTGCAGTACAAGCTGTTGATCGATAACATTTCCACGCTACTTGGAGCTTCGTCTTTAAACATGTAGTAGATGTTAAAGATCCAGACGGGCAGAAAACACACCACAAGTGCTCCAGCTGTAATCATGACATCTCTAGCTGCCCTGCATTCTTTTAGAATTTTCACTAAACCCCCTGTAGCCAGCGTTTTCTTTGCACCCATTTGGTTACCCTGCTGAGCAACAGCTGGAACAACGTCTCTTTCGAGACCTGGGAGTGGGTGTGGCTGGTTTGTCTCTGGATGGTAATCATCACTGCACTTAATTATATGAACATGCTGAGCACTAGATTGACTTAGCTCCACAGAACTTGTAGTTCCACATCTTGCGATATGGGCTTTCGCCGGCAACCTCTTCAGTGACGGCTCGTTCCCTTCTAAAAGTCTCTTCTTTCTGACTCTTAACCTCGAGATTCCCTTCGTCTTGATGGTGACAAATGATACCCTTCCGATCAGTAAATTGCTCATGTTGTGGCGTCATTTGAACATTCATCTCTTTGATGCTACCAAGCCTAATTCTGACTTCTCGCTCAAGCCGTCTTGCAGTTTGAAACACTTTGTAGTTCAACAGGTAAATAAACAGAAGTGGCGCAATGAACATGAGTAGAAAAATTATTGGTTTGTACTCGAATGCTCCCCAGCCAAGAAATGGGCCAAGAGAGATTATAGTAAAAAATATTTTTGTTTTTTCAAAATCCACAAAATGAATAGTAAGTACTGCTTTGGAAACATTTTTGCGAAGTTACAGTCGAAGTTACTAAAGTTTTTAAAAACTTAATTTCATTGTTAAAAACTGTAGTCCATGTGTAAAAAAAGACATCTCCCTTATTCAGATATTCGAAGACTAAATTTATTTATTTAAAAGAAAATTTTATTCAAAGATTAGAGACTGAACGGAAACTTTAACAGCTTTTAATCAACCCAAGATTGATTACCACGACGCAGAGGTTCCTAAGTGTGACTTTACGAGAGCCGTTAATGCTACTTAGCGTGGGGAGACATACAAACACGTTTATGGACTAAGGAAGTCGTGAAAGATGGTGTCTTGCACTCACACTTGGCTCTAATCTCACAAAAGTTGGTAGCCGGAAAAGCTAACTAGATATTTCAGTGTAGAAAAGAGTGTTGTTCTTAGTTACTTGATAGTTACATGGGATCGATTAAGGAAACGGTATTTTATGATTGTATGCAATGAAAGAAAAGCTTTCTTTGAAGTGTGTATGTCGCTTTTGGTAGGTAGTTTGAGCATAAATAGAATTTATGATCGTTTGTTGCCACACATTCCATCTCGAAAACTGTTTTCACGACTAAAAATAAGAAAACTACACTGCCGATACGTCGTTATTCGCCAAGAATTCCGCGTCCGTCAAATCTTTAATATTTTCCTCACTTCTTTTCTAAATTCTCTCTTACGAACTGAATAAATTATTGGGTTGCATAGAGTAGCGGCACTGTACAGACTATGAATCCAGAAAATTCCTGAACTGTGTAAAGGCTCTTTGTTAAAGGTGTAGTAAACGTTGTTGATCCACACAGGGAGAAAGCAAACCAGAAAAGCACCCACAGTTATCATGACATCTGTGGAAGCTTTGCACTCTTTTAGAATTTTCATCAAACAAGGAGACGGGACTGTTTCCTCGTTCGCGTCCGTCTGATTTGCTTCTTCCGCATTATCTTCCTTGTTTGTGATAAAGTGATGGATGCGACTTGTGCTTGGTACATTCGACAAATGTTCCTGAGTACTTGAACGCCTAAGTGACCTTTCTTCAGAACATGTAGGATTGCCGCGGGAAAGCTCGTGATGAAGCATGTTTTCACTGGCTGAACGGAATCTCGTCCTCTTCAGTTCTTGCGAGTATTGACGGGAAGCTTGTCTGGCAAAAGCTGCGTCAAGTTTTATCATCTCTACGGCGGCTCTTTCCGCCTGGTTCATGTTACCAAGCTGAATGTTAACTTTACGTTCTAGCCTTCGTGGTACTCTCATCACTTTGTAGGTAAGCACTGAAATGATGAGAATTGGCGTGATGAAAGCGAAGATTAGAAACGGAAAAGTTGTCTCCAGGTCCCAACGCTGTCCACATGCAAAAATGCTTGGTTTGTAATCAAAACCACCCCAACCAAGAAATGGTCCTAGAGAGATCACAGTCGGTAGAATCCACAGAATTGAGACGGAGATGAAGACCTTTTTTAGAGTAATGTGTCCGTCATAGGTGAGGTGATCCTTGACTATGGCTTGGTATCGGTCGTAGGACGCACTACAGAGATGAAGAAATGTATTAACGTACAAAACACGGACGAGGAACGCATTACCTTGACAAAATCCTTCACCAAAGATCCATTTTTCGTAAGCAACGGAAACTACTCGGGGAAGTAATACGAAAGTCACAAGGATAAAATCGGAGAGCGCCAAGCTTGCCAAGAGAAAGTGTCTCATATTGTGAAATAATCTGTTGAAGACAACAACCAACATGATCAGCAGATTTCCAAAAACGGCAGCGAGTATGACAATTCCGTTGAGTACTAAATACGCTAACATTTTCACTCACGAAGATTTTTTTGTCGAATTGTTTTATTGATATGCCATAACCTTCAAGTTTTGGATCTGAAACGCGTGAAAAATGACATCCTGCAATTTTTTTAAATAAAAACGTTTCCTTAAGTTTCTAAAAATAGCTACACCATAAAGCACTCATCAGCCTCCGCGGAAGTTAGATTTCAGTTTGGTTCTATTCTTTTTATGGAAGTTGCGTTTTTTGAATTTTCATTATTGTCAATCATGATAAAAAATATATTCAAAGTATGTGCTTATGCGACATTCTCGAAGCTCATTGGCTGATTAAGGTGTGCTGTACGTAGAGAGGTTTAGAATCACGTCTGCGGCAAAGGACAAACGTCAGATTGATGAGCTGAAAGAAATTGTGTGGAAACTGTGTAAAATAATTCTTATGGATGAAACAAACATTACTTGACAAGTAAAACTGGAAAACTTGACCACGTGGTGCAAATTGTCCTCAGCTGGTCATCCGCCGTAAACTTCCCTCTAATGACTTCTCCCCATCCCCCCCTCCCCCTCAGCGACCATAAACATTGGAGAGTAATTTTAACTTGCATAAACTTTTATTATCAGTTTAATACACGGTGGTGTTTCCTCAGTGTCTTACCCTTAACTAATTAATTCAGTATTTAGAGTGTTTGCTTTTTACCGTATGTTTCGTACCTGTGTGTCTTTTATAATACCGGTATGAAAGTCTTACTGATTGTTTGATCGTGATACTTGATTGCTAACTCGCCATGCATGGTCTTCCCACTTCCGTCATTGGGCAAGATTATCTATTATGAAAGGAAGGCTGGCGCAGGGCGACAGAACTTATTTTCGCCTTATCTTCGAAACTGCTTCGTCTGCTGTTGGTACGCAGGTTTTCTTCCTTCTTCAAAAATAGACGTTTTCAAACCCCATTTAGACTTGGAACATCACAGTTTTGAACATTTTATTGACAATATTTTTGAACATTTCCTTTTTAATTTCATACAGTATACAGGTATTTGTTTTGTTCTATTATTTTTCACCTCTGTTTGGAAAATGAACAAGCGCCCGGATCGGACTGGGCGGCTGGTCATACCAAGCAGGCCTGAGGTTTTTGTCAGTCTTGAAAACGAAACAGCTGTAGCTACGTTACCAATGTTTCCACGATTTCCCGCGAACCTGTGCTAAGAGAGTAAATTAAATTCTTTTGGATTTTTAACAGAGGACTTGCTTTTCTTGTTTTAAAGGAAAACATCTCCCCTTCCAATTCTCTCTCTCCTCTCACCTCTCCCCTCTGTTGGGCCGGCTCCCTGACATATCCCATCATTCGCAGTGATCCAAATGTTGCTTTGTAGCCTCGCTTTTTAATAGAGTCGCCTGGTAGATTTGGCTGGTTAGCTCCTCTACTCGGTTTTCAACGATTTAAAAGTAGAAAAATACACGAAAATATAGAAACATGTCGTCTGAAATAGATACCCTGGTTGAAATGGGGTTTCCAAGGAACAGAGCGTAAGTATGTTATGTAACTTTGCGAGTAGTTTGCTTTTAATTTTACCCAACATAAATGTTCACACTTGTGCAACTATTCTTTCTCCAGTAAATAATACATCAATTTGACAACAACCGTAAATTTTTAGGGAAAAGGCCCTGTCTGTGACGGGTGACAAAGGGTTAGAGGTTGCTATGGAATGGTGAGTAATATAATTCTCGAACTTAACTTGTTACCGTCTTATTTAATTTAATTGGAGTACATATTGTCACAGGCAGCCCAAGCGCACTATGTGTGGGTTCGGGCTTCAGAGGTTTGGTCGGAATATACTAGAATTATTAGGGTATTATCTGATGCCAAATAAATGCAAAAATCTTTACTAATAGCCTTTAAGATAACAAAGGTCAATATTTCTTGCATTATTACATGTGATTCGGGCCCGTTGTTAACCGTTGTTATCTTAAAGGCTATTAGTACAAACAGACAAACAAGAAGACTTCATATCTTTAAGATTTTTGCATTTATTTGGCATCAGATAATACCCTAATAATTCTCGTACATTCCAACCAAATTCTGAAGCCCGAACCCACACATAGTGCCCTTGGGCTGCCTGTGATATTGTAGAGCTGTTTTGGAGTCAAATTTCATGATCAGAGGCTGTGCAGTGATCTACCCAACAGAACACTGACCCTTATATCTCTCTCCTCTGCAGAGGCTCCCACTGGGTATTCCAATTAAAATAACAATAATCAAAATAATAGCAAGCGTGTTGGGGACAATTGGAGGAGGGACCAGGTGGCACTTCCTCTCTTCCCCTCTCCATCATCTCTCGCGTGCTTTCTTTTTTCCCTCTCCCCAGCCTCCCCATGACACAAATAGGCCTCTGCAGAGGAGAGAGCCCTTATACTATACCTCTTCTAGGCTTATTGCGCACTCTGAAGATCCTGATATTGACAAACTTCATCAACCACCTGCTGGAAATGTCTTAGGGGCAAGTAAGTGATTTTTTTTGTCTATCTATTTTAAGTATCTTCTGTTATTTAGGTGTCCTTCTTATTAGTAAATGTTACAACCCACTTTTCTCATGAATTTTATTTCCTTGCACTGGAAGGTGATGCAACAACTCTTGGTACTGAGGGTGGAAGTGAAAAAACTCCTGTTGAGAATTCTGAACTGTCGTCAAACTCTGCAGACACATTAGAACAACCTCAACAAGCTTTATCTCTTGTCTGTGATGAGTAAGGATCGTAAATAGATCTTTTATTCTTTTACCTTGTGTAAGGTGCAGTATATTGTGTTGTTTTAGAAAATTTTCTATACCCTACCACAGAATTTTTCTCTCGGGTTTGCATGTTTAATTCAATTTTACATTTTCCTCTCTAACTACTCCCCAAAAATTGCTATCATCATCAGTCTTTATTTATACACGAAATTGTATCATTTTACTTGGTCTAGCTTCCTAGGGATTGTGTTTAAAATTAGACCAAAATACTCTAAGAAACTATTTGACTATAAAGTTAAAAATACAAAAATTTTATTAATAATACAAAAGCATGATTAATAATAAGAGTTACAATGAGTCATGGTGTATTAAAATAACCTTTCCCATGACCTGAAGTTTTAAAAACATTTAAACGAGGCAGCTTTCTAATCGCTGAGGGAATCTTGTTCCACAGAACAGATCCTCTGTAGTGTAGGCTCCCTTTTGCTATTTCTCCTGTTAAAGTCTGTGGATGAAATCCTATTTTGCTTCCTATAAATGAATCCCATTCTGCAGTACTTTAACATAATACTATTTTTATTTTATTGTTAATTGATGAAGAGAATAGTTGGGATTTTTGATTTGGGGCACTCTAGTGGGTGAAAACATTTGTATTGTTTGGTTTTCATAACCCTCTTAGAACTGGTATTTTATGTATGTTACAGACATACTATAACAGTGGTATTTTTAGAGGAGTAAGGATTTTTCTGGATTACATATCGGTTAGTTAACTGCTGATTCTCTGCATTGATTTGCAGTAAGTACTATGTTAATTTAATGATAACTTTTTTTCTTACAGTTGTGGTAAAAGACTGAGAAGTGAGAATGATGTTCAGGTAATGTTTTGTTTATTTTCCCACTGTTATGTATGCACATGAATGAAACATCCTTGTTTTTGCTTCATCATAAAAAGTTGGTTATTTTAACAAAGACTATCCATGTTGGTTCTAAGCCTATTCCATGAATGGATTTTTGAGATAAAACTGTAGTTTTCAGGCCATATCTTGAAAAAACCATGAATTTCCACTGTTTGTGGATTAAAGCAATGGTTGTTAACAAAAGGTTTTTATTAGATATGTTCATTTGGTTATTCATTATGTAGTTAGTCTAACCAACCAGGAAATAAGCCATAACCTCATTTTTAAGCCTAAATTTTCAGCAAAAAGGTGTGGCTTATACAAGAGTAAAAAGTAATCAAATTCTTCCTGTATAAGCATTAGGTAAACTATTTAAGCTGGAAAGAATAAAGTACTAGGGCTGTCATGTTTCCCACCATATTTTCCCAATTGAATGTGTACCACTGGTTACACTAAAGAGAATGCATTTTTGCCTACCAAACTGAGCAGACTTTCTAGAGTTATTGAGATCTCTTTGCAAATATGTAATCTAAGGAGTGTGTAGTAATGCATGTGCATATGCAGGAGCAGAGAAACTGATATTAATGTCCTTTTGTTTTTCAGCTGCATGCTGCGAGATCAGGGCATTCCAACTTTTCTGAGTCAACAGAAGAAATCAAACCTCTTACTGAAGAAGAGAAAAAACAGCAGGCGGAGAGGTATGTAGCTTGTTTGCAGGTCCCTTGCCTGCAGTATACAGGAGACTGAGGCTGTTGCCTCTACATATTTTATTCTTTGTACAATCTAAATCATTAATAGAAGGGGTGATGAATGGTCCATGAAAATTTTTAACTGCTCACAAAATTTTACCTTTGCTCAATTTGCTCGCAAAATTTAAATGAGTGCTCGCTTGCTTGTGCTCCCCAAATTTTTGCGTTGCTCGCAAGCTCGCAAAGCAAATTTTTTATTTCAATCTGCTCGTGCTCACAAAAAAGTTGTAGTGCTCGGCATGCTCGCAAATGCTCACAAAGACCATTTGTCACCCCTAATAGAGAAGATGAAAATAATTGGAATTCCTTTTTATATAACTTTGCTTGCTTTGTCACTAAAATCTTTTTCAATTTGAAT
Organism: Porites divaricata; assembly: GCA_038088405.1. Lineage (NCBI taxonomy): Eukaryota > Metazoa > Cnidaria > Anthozoa > Scleractinia > Poritidae > Porites > Porites divaricata. Next base: position 473,399 of record JBBMOI010000007.1, on the reverse strand, counting down.
GTAAATATTGCTTTGCAGGCTGCAGCAGCGGCTTAAGGAGAGAAGAGAACAGAGGCTTGAGCAGGAGAAGAAGGTTTTGATAATTTAACTATGCTGAACATTATAGTTTAACTCCTCTATCTCCCATTTTTAGTTATCAATGTAAAAAATCACATAAAAGTGTACCTATTTCTAAAAAAAACCTCTTGGGGCATAAGTATGAGCTTCACTGTGGCCATGATGTATGATTTAATCCACTCCCTTAAAGTTACAGCATCCTTTTTACAGAACAATAAACAGTACCACAAAGAAGTTCATCCCTGTAGCCCCTATAAAACCTTCTCCACATAAAATGACTGGTGCTACTTGAGCAGGTTTCACCAGTCTTTCACTTGAGTTTTAGTTCCAGAGATCGACCTCAGGAGAATTCACTGATTTGACATTCATGCATTATAGTTGAGACAAAAGTTTTTGGTGCTCTTTTTTATTGGAAGGGGAAGACAAAATTAATGTCAATAGGCCATTGACATGCTGATGACTTTGTCAAGACTTGGACAAAGTAACCAGTGATTGACTTTAAAGGAAATCACCGTTGACATGCATTTTTGTTGAGACAAAAACGATTGGTGTCCTTTATCATTGCCACGGGGATGTAAATGAACTGAATAGTCTGAACATCGGGTGGAGGGCTACACCCGACAATGGATGCGCAGGGAAAGCCCCTATGTAACTATTTTTTCTAACGAACCACAGGATGCTTTAGCAAAAGAGAAATCTCGACGGGTTACTGGAAAAGAATTGACAAGTATAAAGGCAAAGTAAGTCATTTTTTTTGTAATGATTATTTTGAAACTTGGTCCCATGATTGTCCCCACCTTCTTCATTGTGTTTCTGCTTCATTTTGCTTAGGAGAGATATACAAGAAGCAAAAAAAATAGCGGATGAGAGGAGACGAGAGAAAATGGAGGAAAAGTTGGCAAAGTAAGCTGCAGAAATGAAAAAAAACAAAGGTCTTGTAGGTGTTAACTAGCCTACTTCATAGACGTTTGAGGGGGGAGGGGGGAATTTAGGGGGTTTAGTCAACAAGTGTTGGGTCTAGAGAAGGATAGCCTAAGGCAGCCCATCTTGTACCTCAACCGAATGGTAAGGTTTGTTCATAACCTAAAGTGCTGAATTGATGACAACCAAAACTTTTTGACACAATGCCTTGCCTCTGACGTTTCAATGTTGTTTTTTTTAGACAAAGAGTTAAGGAACAGATAGCAAGAGATAAAGCTGAAAGGGCTGAAAAGGTGAGAACAGCAAGTCTTACTTCCCCGCCCTCCCCTCCCCCCTTCCCCTTCCTTTTGATTTGTGTCTTTTCAAAAGATCCAAGAAAATCGTAATTCTTTTCAAAACCAGAAACTCGATTTGTGGGTTGCTTCAGGGTCGTAAAGATTAGAACACACATTTTGATCGGGAAAACCGTGCAATTAGATAGTCTATCGATCTTGATATTACAGACTCCTTGGAAACATCAAGATAAAGAGAGTGAAAGGATTTTATATTTTGTAGCCTGCAAAAGAAGCTGATCATTGCATGTGAGGATTGTTTAGAATTTACTGAAAATTTGGTATGCATTTACCAGTAACAACACATGTGAAAAAGTCAAGGAACGATCAAAACTTAGGCGACTTCTATCGTGAGTCAAGAGCTGAGTCTAGCAAGGTCTGTTTTGAATTCGTTAAATTTGGGTTTCAGTTTGGTAAAGGTGGCGGAGTTCCGGCGCGGAATACACAGCCCACTGTATCAGTAGCCGGGGTACCACATCAGCCTCCCGCGGAGAAGAAGCAACATTCAACGTCCAAACTACAGGTTGGTGATGTAAACCGGATGTGATTGTATGTATTTTTTGCACTTTTAGAACCCTGTCCCTATTTTTTCAAAAGGTGAATATTGCTGTTATCCTTATATAGAGCTCCATCCAGTGGAAAACGCAATTGGTGCCCCTATTTACTATTTGGTGGATAATTATTGAGACAACCAGTGGTGTTTTTTACTGGGTAGAGAGTGAGAGATTTATCCAGTGAATAGCACTATTCACCTTTCTTGAACATCGTGGCTCAAACTTGCAGCGCGATTGCATGACACTACACTAAGATTTACGTTCATACTTTGGTGTTAAAAGACATAAGCACCAACACACCTATACGTCCCGTGACTATGTCAGCTCTTTTGTTAAAAATTCTTAAACTGTAAGATTATTTTTTTCTACTGTCGCCGACAGTTTCGTCTAACAAACGGCAGCGCGATCACTGGGACATTTCAAGCCACGGATACCCTGGAGACAGTCTGTGCCTACATAAATGAAAACCGCACGGATGGCTCTACGCCTTTCAAGTTGATGACTACTTTCCCGCGGAAAACGTACACAGATGGGGACCTGGGTATGAGCCTACAGGACGCTGGGCTTGTTCCCTCTGCGGTGTTGATATTAACAAAGATTTGAATAATACTTTGAAACACAATACTGGCATGCTTTCGCTTGGATAACATCTCTTTTCTTTGATTGCCTGAGGAACTTAATCACAGCAAGTGATGCAGTTGGTAAAGACTGGAATTATCCTTTTTACTCGACCCTGAAAGGGTCTTGAACAATATCAGAGAGTTTAACGCCAGAGAAGAAAAATGAAATATAGTCTTGCACTTTGAAGCTCGTGAAATTGTATGAACTGATTCAATTTGTACGGACCAGGCCAATGGCGATGTTTTTTTTTTATTTTCATTTCATCTTTCCGCGCCCTTTATATGTTGTATGTGCAAAAAGCTTCCGGCGAAATAAAAGATCATCCTTTTCTCAACCGTTCTGAGATTGCTGTTAGAATTCGCTTAAACGCCCTACTCTGGCATTTTTCTGCGTTGTATTCTGTTTTTGTGGTCTCACAGCTTGTTTATACCTCCATAAGAGTGTGTGAGGTCATGTATAAAAAAAAGTCACGAAACTGCATAGATAGCTGACTGCACAATACAAAAAAGGGAGGAGAAGATTAATTTATTGCATAATTGGATACTCATTTTGTTCGGAAACGAAATGCAATGTTTTTTGGACTGATCCACTTTGCCTGGATGGCCCTGTATGTGAATACGATCACATGGAAGTTTTACTGCCTAGCTTATGTTATTTGGGGCCGGTTTCTCGAATGTCCCAATAATTTTGCCACCATTTTGAATGCTTTTAAAAGTAAATATCGTAAACAGATAGTTATCCAGCTCTTCGGCTGTAAAACATTCGTGTACGATGAGGATTTAAAAAGTGTAAAATACAGTTCTTTGCAAATATTTTTGTGATGTTGGCTACTTTATTAAAGATTTTTATTATTGTCACGTCAGAAATGCTTTTTCTCATTAACACAATGAGCAAAATGTCATGAAATTAATAGTGCTATAAGTATGTCGCAAATGCACCCCAAAATGACGCTGGAAATCGCATTTCAGCGAGTCTTTATTTCAAAATTCCCGGGGGAGAATACTCCCGAAACCGCCTGATTTCTCCCCCCTGATTTTGCCACGCGGTCCCTGCAACAATAAGAAAGATGCCATTAACATTCAACCACCTGCTAACAGTCCATATTCGGCTACTGGACCCTTAGTGTAAGATCGCGAGGCAGATTAGCAGGTACAAGTCAACGAGTGTTACTCGTGTTCTGGTAAAAGAAGAGTAGAGATTATGGAGAAATGAAACTGGTTTATGGAAGAAAATGGCGGGCCATTTTCCCGTAGTATTAGGAGTAATTATCGTTGCGATGATTTGGCGCCGGACGCGTGGAGATGGGACACCGCAACCGGAACAAATTCACATATCCAGTACAGGTCAGTTTAATCTTTAACTTCTCATTTAGATTTTAACGTTTTACGTCCCTTGGTTTTCCTTGACTGTTATCTATCTACGCTTGACTGCTGAACAGGAACAAATTGGCACCTTTAAACCATTGCTTAAGAAACAATGGCGTCGTATATAATTTATTCCTTAGCTCGCTTTACGGCAACGTTTTGCTATGTGTAATGTTTTAAAATCAAAACACAACAGGTTTTTAAGTCAACAGCACAAATTTTCTATATGAATGACGAATTAAATTACGATGTAAAAGGGTAGCGATGTCAATACCTTGTCATGAACTTAGTAAATGAGAGTTTCTTTATTAATAACCAAACAGAAAAATCTTCAAAGATCAACAAGCAAAACGTCATGGTCGAGCCTGCAACTTTAAAGGACAAAATGTTAGTGTAAAGCAACTTTATTGATAAGTGACATACATGTAGTGTCGGTTATCGAAGTCTAACTTAGACCGCGGTTTAAAAAATCTTTGAACCTCGATTCAGATCTTAGAACGCGGTTTTGTTAAACGGTGGTTAACCTCTGTTTAAATAACTGGTCCATACAGTCTGAGGCTACGTTCATCACGTGACAGCATTAGACGAATTTTCGAATGCATGGCTGAAAAATTTGACCGGACACTTTGTTCACACGAGATCGTTCAATATTTTCGTTCTGTTCAGACGGAAATTTGAACGGCTGAGCATCTTAATTTTAAAGCTGTTTTAAAAGGTGGTTCCTTGATGACCGAACACCTCAACGCACGAGTAAATCCGGGCGTCAGTAAAACGCGGGGCCGGGGTATATCTTTTTTTTTAAAGAATGCTGTTTTAGGGTCTGGGTTGACACTAGCCCTAGCCCTAACTTAACCCGAACCCGTCCCGACCTCGACCCCGACCTCGACCCCGACCCAGCGTTCTACTGACACCCCGAATTTCCGTCTGGTGCAGTGTGAACTGGTCCAAGAGAAATTGGAGACCACGGTCATTTGACTACTTGCTGATTTACTCTGAAAGTCACGGCATGGATATTGGCAACTACAATCGTGTTTTTAAACAGAGTTATCATGTAACCTCCTCATCAATTCTAAATTGTTTTTAATTTTAGGAGATCCTACGGAAATGATGATCACGTGGGTAACGATGGCCAAATCAGTTAAGACCATAGTGGAGTATGGGGAGAGGTGCAAACAGCCGCTGAACAAGAAAGCCTACGGCTCAGCTACAGAGTTTGAAACGTGCGGGTGGAGAGAGAGAACAATTTACATTCATCGTGTGAAGTTACAGGGGTTGATTCCAGGGCATGGATATGGTAACGTGCTTTTATGAGTTTTTTTAACCACCTGTGACATGAACCCTGATACACGCGAATGCACGGGTTGAAGAGAATATATTCATGGAACGATGACAAAGAAATTAATGATTCACACCACGCCCATTTCTTTTCGGTTTGTTTTCAGATTACCGTGTTGGTAGTGCAGATGGGTGGAGCGCCTTGTATAATTTTAACGCGACAAGAAACAGCACGGAATGGGCGCCAAGGTTTGCGGTATATGGAGATTTGGGAGTAGATAATGCCCAGTCTCTCTCCAAGTTACAGAAAGAAGTTCAATCAGGCCGATATGACACTATCCTGCATATCGGCAAGTATCTTTAAAACAGTATTATGTGGCTAAAAGATAACATTTTACATTAACCGCTAAATCATCAAATTCTGGAGACTTGAGTGTCCTGTAATAAAGCCTTCGGCAGCTATCTATTGCAAAGCAAAAACAATGACAACCTGAAGACAAATAATGTCGACATTTCCGCATTAGGTTGTTCATAGCCTTGAAATAGCTGTTTCTTTGAATATACATGACTCTTGATTGGCTCGTGATATACCTCAGTGATAACCTCTATCTCTTTAAACAGCCTATGGGAGGGGTACGAGACTTTGTGTGGTGGTCCAATGGGAAAGAGGCATTCACAATCACGTGGCCAGCATCTATGCAAATACCCTAACCTTACACAAATGACGTCACTGGACGTGACATCATTGTCACTGCATTGCTTTTAATGCTCACCGGAAGATTTACAAGCTTCGAATTCTTTTTCAAGCAAAAGGCTAGTGTTACTTCCTCAGTTTGTCCTCACTTAGTTTATTTACTGTTTTTTTTTCTCTCTCCTTTAGGTGACTTTGCATACAACATGGAATCGGTAAGTAAGAGATGTGGCTCGTTTCTCGTACTTTGCCACAAAACGTCTGAGACACAGTTACGCAGGAGAATACCGCCTCGGTACTCAGGCAGCGCTAGTTTAAAATACCTCATATAGCGTTTAGGTAGCATCAAAACACTTTTCAAACTTTTGAAAATCCACCCCCCCCCCCCCCCCCCATATTTTTTATTCCTGCAATAATCCTTGGCAAAAGTATGACCCTAGGTTACTGTTAATTGGCCCTACTAGCAGTGAAGTATTTGAAGGGAAGTGGAACCCCATGCCTACATGTACAAGGTACAGACTGAAAACCCTTATGGAGATTGATTGGTTGACACAGGCAACCCAACACTCAAAGTGCAGTAGATTTCTCGCACCCGCCATGATCTTCGATTTTAAAAACGGGAACTGCATTAGACCGGATTTGTCTTCCTAAACGATGTCCCCTCGAAAAAAAGCTTTGTTTCACTTTCTCCCCTCCCAACCAGGCCCCAGTTGTTCGAAAGCTGGATAGCGCTATCCACCGGATAAATCGCTATCCAATGGATAAGTATTACGAAAGCTAATTGCGCTATCCACTGCATGGTGATTTATCCGGTGGATAGCGCTATCCACATTTTGAACAACTGGACCCAGGAGTTTAGTATAAGGAATATAGAGTGTAGTCATACGTATTTCTTTTGAGTTTTGATTGGTTTATCGAATGAATTCAACTGTTGGGATTGATAAGTAGTAACTATTGTTTTCAACCCACTCTGTATACTTACACGGTTTGCATGAGTGGGAGTATTGTTGTGGTGGAATCATTAATTGTCGTGTTCCCTATCTACTGTATTGGTTTATTGTTTGTTTGTTTATAGGATAATTCTAAGGTGGGGGACAGGTTCATGAATCAAATTGAGTCCATGGCGGCTTATGTTCCTTACATGACGTGCCCTGGAAACCATGAACAAGCCTGGTAAGGTCCCGGATATAATCCTAATAGAGCGCTTTTAATTTGAATCAATGAAACAAAACATTTGATGTAAAAGAAAGAAGAATATTTTGATATTAATAGACCTTATATTAAGTGTGTCTAAACATATATATAGTGTAATTCGCGCCACACTTATATTTGTTAGTACGTGTTATGTGGACAAAAAGTTTGTAAGCACGTTACAATGATCACGTGGCTCAAGGGTATTAATGAGTTTCCCGTCGGTGGAAAACTGTAAGTTTTTAAGTTAATTGCATTTTGGAGCTAACATATTGCATCAACCTCGCTTTCAGCAATTTCTCAAATTATAAGGAGCGTTTCAGCATGCCTGGAAATACTAAAGGAATATATTATAGGTACGTGTACTGTCACTGACCAATTGCTGGTAACATGACCTTTGTCTAGCCGTTTCCGACTACATCGTTAATTTTGTGTTGCGTGTTGTTTACTGGCGCTTAAGATTGAAATACTAAGAATACACGATCTCAACAGGGTATTTTATCTGGTCTATGGTAATGAATGAAACGTTTTTCGTCACATAGATAATGAGTTTATTTTGTTGGAGCTTGAGACTAAAGGAAGTATCCTTTCTGTGTTAATTCTTTTCTACCCAATATTGAGCCTGTGTTTTCCCCAACTTTAATACTGCGCTCCCTTGAGACTGCTCATGAACCACCAGGTGATCTGTGACGTCACTGCGGGGGCCTGGGGAAAGAAATTTTAATGCCGTATCCCATAAACCAAAGCTGACGGGAACAGATTGAATTGAATTGAATTGGTGCGCGCGTTGGTTTATGGGATACTGCATTAAAATTTCTTTCCCCAGGCCCCCGCAATGACGTCACAGATCACCTGGCATGCAGAATAGGTTTTTTCATCATAGTATACCATAACAACTTTACAAACGTTTTTGCAGTTGGAACATCGGACCCGTGCATATCATAAGTTTCAGTACAGAACTTTATTACTTCCTGAAATACGGTATTGAGCCCCTTGTTCAACAGTTCAATTGGCTGAAGAAGGACTTAGAGGTACTAAATAGATTTGTTAGCACCCTTTCAAAGAACTGATTTCATTCACAAAGAAGAACTTGGCGTCAGAATATAAAATTAAGAATCGCCTTCATCAATGAACTAGACAGAGTATCAAAGGTGATTAGAGGCCTCTAGTTGGGTTTCTTTTTTATCACTGTCAGACTCACAATTTAGCCCCTCATTAAACGGAGGTATAAATTGACCGTCTCCTCAAACTTGACTATCAATGGGGCAAAAAAATTGAGAAACAAGTTCTAAGAAAAACTGTGCAATGGAGCAGAGTCATTTCTGATTAGTAGACTCGACGATTGAATCTAGAATTAAAGCATTTCTTTTCTTCTAAAATATTTTTTTCTTATGAAATGTTAAGGAGGCTAGTAGACCAGAAAATCGTCTTAAGCGTCCCTGGATAATAACTATGGGTCACAGGCCTATGTACTGTTCCAATGCAGTGGGCGATGGATGTCAGAACCACGAGAACAGCGTAAGTAAATTACCTTTTATTTTGAACATGTTATATAAGAATGACTAATATAACTAAGCACCTTTGACAAAAGAGCCGCCCCATATAAGGTAATCCGAAGCGCAGTTGGATAGTGGGCTGGCCAGCGGCCTTCTATGCGGGAGGTTTGAGTTCGATTCTCTGGTGTGACCACAAATACTTCTTTCGACTTCAGTCACCTTTCCGTGTATTTGTACGTTTCTTTAAATACCCGTAAAACGGAGCACTGATCTTGGGGGGGGGGGGGGGGGGGGGGTGTTGGTGGGGATTGACGCATCGTCTGCCTCAATTTGTTAGTCCGATGACTAATTCGAGCAACCGACGTAAAATAAGGATTCTTTTTCTTTACCTTAAGTTTACCTCTTTTAACCCCGGAAACCAGGAATTTTCAATTTTACTTCTGGAATTCGTTATTCAGCTCTAGGAATCCGGAATCCCGCTAACGATTGGAATCTGGAATCCAAGGTCCGCTAACAAGGAATCTGCATTTGAAGTTCCATGGACGTAGAATCCCGAATCCCGAATCCAAGACTGTCTTGAATTAATTTACATGGGGCAAAAAGATGAGTAAAGAGGGTCCCCAATAGGGTTCTTCAATCCCGTAATCCCGACCCAAAATTTCGTGCAATCCCGTGATGCCGAGGGTTAAAATGGGCATTTTAACTCGCACGGGTACTTTCAATCCCGAATCCTGAGCTTCAAATAAGGGAAATCCCGGATCCCGAAAAACCTTTTGGAGACAATGACTGGTAAAGAAGAAAATGGCGCTTCCTTCGTTCTTTCCAACCACCTTTTTTACTTTTCTTATTTAACGCTAGTTACATGTTTTTTAGATGTCAATGTGCATACTTTGACGTGTTGTCTTTGAAACTGACCAAAGACGATTGGCAACCTACATACAGTTAGTAAACGCTACAAGTATACTGAAAACGATTTTTTTTAACTTTACAAGAGACTCTCATTCTTTATATCCGAGAAAGCCGAGACGATACTTCTGGAAATTTAACTACAGATTAATAAAAAACGAGCTATGCTATGTATAAGTAAAGCATACACCTCGGGTTGGACAAATTTCACAATCTTTCCATTTGTCTGCGTAGATCTCGTATTAGTATTCTAAGTGTTTTCAATTACAATGAAGGAAGTAGTAACGTCATCATTAAACCATTTTTGTTGTTGCCTTTAGATAAGAACGGGACTATCTTCTGAGAAACTCTTTCCCCTGGAAGAACTCTTTTATCAACACGGTGAGAATTGAATGGGAAGCGTTGTTGTATTAGTAATATTTTTACATTCAATAACAAACTTTTGAGGAAGGCCAAGGAATTTATGGGAAAGTCAAGAGTATTATGGTGGATGATGGTGTTATAAAATACAATCGCTTTGCTGGAGAGCAACTATAATGAACTACAGTCAAACTCCCCTGAGGGGGCCATAGAAAGTATCCGTATCAACAGGGTTGAATTTAGAGAAAATGTAGGGGTTTTCTTTCCCCAGGGACAAAGTTAACTGTCCGTAATGATGAGGTGTTCGTGTTTAGGGTATTCGTAAAGCGGGGTTTGACTGTAGCATGTTAGAAGAAATGACGTTATTCCTTTATTTTCTTTGCCCCAAGGTGTCTCTTGCTCTCTAGCAAAGCGGTTTTTTCCTGTATGACCATTTAGCTGCAAAGGGGCCTTTATAGTCGGTTTGAAAAAGGCATGAGTTATATATTTATCGTGCGTGGACAATGAGGTGGTTTTTTTAAAGTCTCGTCGTAAATTAAGTTGCCCTCGATGGAAACAAGACTTTCAAAACATATGAGATAAGTGTTGCAGTCATCAAAGAGGTGTGGCATGGCAAAACAAGAGAAAAAAGGTAAAAAAACGCCTTTTCTTGCCTTGGCTTGTCGTTTTGCTAACTACAGCCCTGTTCGTGTAATTCATGTCATCTGGAAACGCCCAACCTGAGTGAGACTCGTAAAAATAATACTACTTAAATTCTTGGTTTCAGTACCAAATTACCAACGACTGAAAGTGAGTGGATAATAGAAAACTACATGTAAGGCCTTTTAGTTAACGATCGCTGGGAGCTATTCACCGTTAAAACCCTTTGAAGGAGTTTCGTTTGTAAAAACACTAACTTTACACTAATCTGGCTGATTCGTAGGGGTGGACGTGGAATTTTGGGCTCATGAACACTCGTACGAGCGACTACTTCCTGTCTATAATCACAAGGTAAACAAACCTCCGGTATATCTAGCTTGATACTGGATATTCACTCCAAAATTCAGGAACATCTCTTTTCTATATCCTTTCACTTGATACCACGTTTTTACATTTTCTTAACAAGGTCTATAATGGATCCAGCGAAGAACCTTACACCAACCCAAAGGCTCCTGTCCACATAACCACGGGCTCTGCGGTAAGAATAAAGAAAGAAACCAAACTGAATACGTCACTGCATTGTGATAATTAGCAATTATTGGACGAGGTTGAGCAAAATATCGTGATTTGTCAGTGGCGAGCAGGCAAATCACGATATTTTGCGATAACCGAGTTCAATAATTGTTTTATCATTCGATCACCGAGTTTGTCTTTTAAGGAATATCTTCGGGAAGCGAGGCGATCTGCCATTTTCACGCAAGAGCGATCGCAAGAAGGAGAAAAGCGTGGATTCATTTACGCATGAGCAGAATAGTATTTGTAGCCAAAAACTAGGCCAAAAACAGTTGAACGACATTGCGGATGAGCACACCTTTATTTGTAGGCAGTTATTTGTAGATCACGTGGTGCATGGACGATGGTCTGTTCGCGTACGGTCACGTGAAAAGCAATCTTTTTCTTATGGGCCGTATGGATATAGGTTATCAGATTTTTTGCCGAAAGGGCATGGAAGATATATATTTGTTTCAGTGTTCCAGTTCACATCTATTCACTTCATAAGTTTCTAATATGTAGCAAAATATGATCTTAGCCCAAGATCACTTTGAATGTCCTTGCTTCTGTCCTTATCAGTTGTAAAACTACTTTCCAGGGCTGTAAGTACTGTCACGACAAGTTTAAGCGAGATTACGGTTCCTGGACAGCATTTCGCACACTGGATTATGGGTACACCAGAGTTCAAGTTTTTAACAGTAGCCACTTATATCTTGAACAAGTCAGCATTGATCAGGTCAGATTAAACGTTCTTATTACGCTCTTTAACTGTAGCCTTGCCTACCCTAGGCTTTCACTTTGTGGCGCGAAAGACAAGAGACTGATGTTTCAAATGCACATCAAAGTAAAAACACAGAGACATTTAACTTTAGTGAAAAAAAGTTGAACCAAAATTTCGTTTCTGAGGGTATCTGTTAACCGTAACAGCAACGTTCACCATAATTCTGTGTTTAGATGCGTTTAATAATTAGTAACTACCTATCGCTATTTTTACACAGGACTACGAAGTGATTGACAAAGTATGGATTATAAAAGATAAACACGGCCCAGAGGCCTGGGCAACAGAAGAAACTGTCGATGTTGGAAAGGTGACTGAACTTCATGTAACATCCATGGAGCATCACTAATCCTCAGCTATCAAAATTGTGCAATGATAGCGCCACAATAGACAGTGGGTAGAAAAGGTGTGCTTCCAACACCGGACAGAAATGCAGCTCAGACGTTTGTAAAAGCTCACAGCCCATTTAGGCGCATACTAGTGCAGAGGAAAATTTCTTCACGTTTCCAGATTATTTACTGTCTTTTCAGGTGATAATAAGAAAATTGAATGCTCAAGCAAAATCTGAGCCTGTGGCTTCCGCTATCGAGATCAAATACTTTAACTGGAACGGCCACCGGATCTGTTTGTTACAACAACTCACTCAGTACTAAGAGAGAATGCATACTGATGCTAGAAATGCAATGTTCACTATCAAAGTCTCCTGGACCTCTAATCAAAAACGTTTTGTTAAGTCCTCCCTCCTTGCGGAACTCTAAATAGGGTGTGGCCCGTCCCAGGCCCTCCCTCATTTATGATAACGAGTAGAGAAATGCTTTTGTATTGAGGAGAATGAGGACTTACTCCTTTATCGTAGATTACTTTACAACAGACGAGTTTCTTTATCGGTTTCGGAATTCAGTTCCTGTGCAGTTCAATCGTTTACTATTTCCAGGGGTATAGAGTGTTTTCACTCACGTGGCCGCATCTATTCAAATTTACTGGAACAAAAGAAAGCGTTTGCATAAGAAAAGAGTTCAACTCCCACAGGATTGGTTTGGGACACCAACATGGCCGCCGTTCTATTGTTTTGAGACACCAATATGGCCGCCGTGACGTCATGTGAAAACACTCTATATTCAAGTCTTTTCCAGGTGGTAGGATTGAAAGGAAGGAGATTAGAAAGAGGCATTTGGAATTAGTTTTACATTCAAAAAATCTCTGCCGGTAATACTACCCTAAATCTTTTTTATCGGTTTCTGAATTCTGTAACGGGCTTTTGATTGCGTTTCAAAAAAGTCAGGTCTAAGTTTGTGAGAGCGACTGCAGGAGCAATTATTTCCCAAACACACCATGGTCCACCACAAAATCACAAAATCCTAACTTTGTTTTTCAACCCTAACGATCTCTTCAGACCGAACTTTCTACCTGAAAATCATCCTTGGGACCCCTCTCTCAGGAAGATATTCGGGTGTAGCCTTGGTTATAGTTCTTTGTTTTATGAAAACAAAAGGCAAATTAAACAACAGTTCACTGAATTTTAGGAAGTAACACCCATTGACTGGTAATTTATTATTTGCCTAAATACAAACATTTTTATAATAACGTTTATGAAAGCAGCTTCAACACTGGAATATTCAACAGTTTTCGCAACACTGACACCTTCACAAGGAAGGCACAGTGAGGCTCTGGTAAGCTTCAAAACTCTAGGGGAGGGGAGGGTTAGCAAGTTATGACTTGCAGAGAACTATTGACTTTTTTTAAAAGAAGTAAATGTTGTTTGTATTGATAGACAGTTATTTTTATTCATTCTGATGGTAATGTAAGTCGAGGGAGAGTTCTCTAACAGTAAGTTGTGGAGGAAGAGTTCTACAACAGTGTGTTAAATATCTACATTCAGGCAGACTCTTCCCCTAATAATCAGGGCACAGTTGTTCGAAGGCCGATTAGCGCTTAACCCGGGTTTCCTTTTTCTTATATTCAAGTGTTTTCTCGGATAATTTTCTCTGTTATTTTAAATTTGACCAAATACTATTTAAATTGTTTTAAGGAGAGATATATTCGAGATCCTAACTTGAAAATCCGACTCCAATCCTAATTCGAAATCCATCTTGAGATCCTAACTCGGGAAATAAGGATCTTCCGTTACAAAAAAACCAAAACAACCTTAATGCATTTACAGCAGTTACGGGATTACGTGTAAATATAAACTATTGTCAGTGGTAAAACATTTCGAAAATACCGTAACGATAAAGAGTGGTAGCCCGGGTTTTTGTATATGTATGTTTCGCAAAACGTGATGAGAAACATTGTACAACTAACATCATCGGCATTCTGGAAATAATAAAAAACAAAGTTTCAGGAAATTGTGGAAATTTTAGTTTACAGCGTATTGTCTCCTTTTTTTTGAATTTTTTGGAATAATCCGACAAAAAGCAAAACCTGCATCGTTCTCTTCAAGGAACTTTCGGGGGTTAACCCATGATTTTGAAGCAATTGCAAGGATTTTTTTGAGATTATTCTTTTCGCCTAAATAGAGCAAGAAACCCTTTTGACGATGTTTAAAAGGGCTAAATGTACCAAAAGACGCTTTAGAGTAAGTTCGATTTTGGCTAACCATATTGAATTTTTTTGGGTCAAAATTAGAAAGTTTCGTTTCGACACTTTTTTGTGTCTAAATCAAACAAGAAAAACACTTCGATGATGATAAAAAGGGCTAAAAAAAAGCCAATATGACCCTTAAGAGCAATTTGACCAAAACCATGGACTAACCCGTTTGGAAAAATCCCAATTTTTCAACTTTTTTATCTCCCTGTTTTTATGGTCTAGACAAGCTTTTTTACTTTCCACAATGTCGTAAAGCCATTTTTCTCACCTAAAATAAAAAGACTTAAAAAATGCAACTCTTTGACCAAAATTAAAGAGTAATCCCTTTGGAAACATCCCACTTTTTTGACTTTTTTAACTCCTAGTTTCCATAGTATGCATAGGCTTCTTTCCTTTCCAGAATAACGTCAACCACATTTTCCTCGCCTATTTTGCCAAAAATAAAAAGATGGAGAAATTAAAATTTTTCGACCAAAACCATGGAGTAACCCCTTTGAAAAAATACCAATTATTCGACTTTTTTAAACTTGTTGTTTTATAGATAGAGAAGCTTTTTTTCTTTCTAGAATATCGTCGAACACATTTTCTTTGCCTATTATACAAAAAAATATAAAGATGAAAAAAATTTCAATTATTGGACCAAAAACCATAGACTAACCCCTTTGAAAAAATCCCAATTATTCGACTTTTTTAAACTTGTTGTCTAGATAGACATGGTTTTTCTCTTTCCAGAATATCGTGAAACACATTTTCCTGGAAAAATGTCAATTTTTCGAGCAATACGATGGACTAACCCTTTTGCAAAAATCCCAATTTTTCAACTTTTTAAACTTGTTGTCTAGATAGACATGGTTTTTCTCTTTCCAGAATATCGTGAAACACATTTTCCTGGAAAAATGTCAATTTTTCGACCAAAACGATGGACTAACCCTTTTGCAAAAATCCCAATTTTTCAACTTTTTAAACTTGTCTAGATAGACAAGGTTTTTCTCTTTCCAGAATATCGTCAAACACATTTTCCTGGCCTATTTTGCCAGAACTGAAAACATGGAAAAATTTCAATTTTTGGACCAAAACCATAAGCTAACCCCTTTGCAAAAATCCCAATTTATCAACTTTTTTATATCCTTCATTTATAGTCTAGACAAAGGTTTTGCTCCAGAATATCGTCAAATACATTTCCTGGCCTTTTTTTTTCCTAAAAAAAAGATGGAAAAATTTAACTTTTCTGACAAAAACCATGGATTAACCCCTTTGAAAAAAGCCCAATTTTCCACTTTTTTAACTTGCTGTTTTTATAGTCTAGACACGCTCTTTTTCTTTCTAGAATATCGTCAAACACCTTTTCCTGGCCTATTTACCCCAAAATAAAAAGATGGAAAAATTTCAATTTTTTTACCAAAATCATTGACTAACCCCTTTGAAAAAATTCCAATTTTTCGACTTTTTTTAACTCGTTGTTTTATAGTCTAAAGAAGCTTTTTTTCTTTCTAGAATATCGTCAGAGTCATTTTTCTGCCCTATAACTTGCCTGAAATAGAAAGATGGAAAAAGGTCAATTTTATCACCTAAACCAGGAACTAACCCCTTTGGAAAAACCCCAATTTTTCAACTTTTTTATACCCTTCATTTATAGTCTGGACAAAGGTTTTTCCACTCTAGAATATCGTCATATACATTTCCTGGCCTTTTTCTTCCTAAAATAAAAAGATGAAAAAATTTTACCATAGACTAAACCCTTTGAAAAAATTCCACTTTTTCGACTTTTTTTAACTCGTTGTTTATGGTCTAAAGACGTTTTTTTCTTTCTAGAATATCGTCAACCACATTTTTCTGGTCTTACTTGCCCAAATAGAAAGATGGAAAAATTTCCATTTTTTGACCAAAACCATGGACTAAACCCTTTGGGAAAATCCCAATTTTTCGACTTTTTTTAGTCGTTGTTTTAGAGTCTAGAATAGTCTAGAATATCATCAAATACATTTCCTGGCCTTTTTTCCCCTAAAATAAGAAGAGGAAAAAATTTTTACTTTTTTGAGAAAAACCCTTTGGAAAAATCCTAATTTTTCAACTTTTTTATACTCTTCATTTATAGTCTACAGAAAGGTTTTACCTCTCTAGAATATCATCAAATACTTTCCTGGCCTTTTTTTCCCTAAAAGAAAAAGATGCAAAAATTTTACTTTTTTGAGAAAAACCATAAACTAACCCCTTTGGAAAAATCCCAATTTTTCGACTTTTTTTCAGTCGTTGTTTTATAGTTTGGAGAAGCTCTTTTTCTTTCTAGAATATCGTCCAACACATTTTCCTGACCTGTTTTTCCTAAAATAAAAAGATGGAAAAATTTCTTTTTTTATATAAAAACCATGGACTAACCCCTTTTGAAAATCCCAATTTTTCCACTTGTTTTAATTTATTGTTTTTATAGTCTAGGCAAGCGCTTTTTCCTTCTAGAATATCGTCAAAAACCTTTTCCTGGCCTATTTTGCCGAAAATAAAAACCTAGAAAAATTTCAATTTTTGGACCAAAACCATGGACTAACCACTTTGAAAAAATTCCACTTTTTCGACTTTTTTTTAACTCGTTTATAGTCTAAAGAAGTTTTTTTCCTTCTAGAATATCGTCAACCACATTTTTCTGGTCTTACTTGCCCAAACTAGAAAGATGGAAAAATTTCAATTTTTTGACCAAAACCATGGACTAACCCCTTTGGAAAAACCCCAATTTTTCGACTTTTTTTTAGTCGTTGTTTTATAGTCTGGAGAAGCTTTTTTCTTTCTAGAATATTGTCCAACACATTTTCCTGACCTGTTTTTCCTAAAATAAAAACATGGAAACATTTCTTTTTTTTTTTTATAAAACCATGGACTAAGCCCTTTTGAAAATCCCAATTTTTCCACTTTTTCAACTTATTGTTTTTATAGTCTAGTCAAGCGCTTTTTCTTTCTAGAATATCGTCAAAAACCTTTTCCTGGCCTATTTTGCTGAAAATAAAAACCTGGAAAAAATTCAATTTTTGGACCAAAACCATGGACTAACCACTTTGAAAAAATTCCAATTTTTCAACTTTTTGTAACGCGTTGTTTTATAGTCTAAAGAAGCTTTTTTTCTTTCTAGAATATCGCCAAACTCATTTTTCTGGCATAACTTGCCTGAAATAGAAAGATGGAAAAATTTCAATTTTTTCACGAAACCCCTTTGGAAAAATCCCAATTTTTCAACTTTTTTTATGCCCTTCATTTATAGTCTACAGAAAGGTTTTACGTCTCTAGAATATCATCAAATACATTTCCCGGCCTTTTTTTCCCTAAAAGAAAAACATGAAAAAATTTTACTTTTTTGAGAAAAACCATGGACTAACAACCCCTTTGGAAAAATCCCAATTTTTCAACTTTTTTAACTCGTTTTATAGTCTGGAGAAGCTTTTTTTCTTTCTAGAATATCGTCGAACACATCTTCTTGGCCTATTTTGCCAAAATAAAAAGATGGAAAAATTTCAATTTTTGGACCAAAACCATGAACTAACCCCTTTGGACAAATTACAATTTTTCCCCTTTTTTTAACTTCTTGTTTTTATAGTCTGGACAAGGTTGTTTGCTTTATAGAATATCGTCAAACACCTTTTCCTGGCCTATTTTGCCAAAAATAAAAAGGTGGAAAAATATCAATTATTTGAGCAAAACCATGGACTAACCCCTTAGAAAAAAACCAAATTTTTCGACTTTTTTTTAACTCGTTGTTTTATAGTCTAGAGAAACTTTTTTCTTCCTAGAATATCGTCAAACACATTTTACTGGAATAAATTGCCTAAAATAGAAAGAGAGAAAAATTTCAATTTTTTGACCAAAACAATGGACTAACCCCTTTGCAAAAATCCCAAATTTTTAACTTTTTATTTCCTTGTTTTTATAGTCTTGACAAACGTGTTTCCTCTTAGTTAGACTATAAAACAACGAATTTAAAAAAGTCTAAGAATTAGTTTTTTTTAAAGGGGTTAGTCCATGGTTTTGGCCCAAAAATTGAAATTTTTCCAACTTTTTATGTTAGGCAAAATATGCCAAGAAAATGCATTCGACGATATTCTAGAAAGAAGAAAACCTTCTGCACACTATAAAACGAGTTAAAAAAAGTCAAAAAATTAGGATTTTTTCAAAGCGGTTAGTCCATGGGTTTGGTCGAGAAATTGTAATTTTTTCACCTTTTTATTTTTGGGAAAATAGGCCAGGAAAAGGTGTTTGACGATATTCTAGAAAGAAAAAGAGCTTGCCTAGACTATAAAAACAATAAGTTAAAAAAGTGGAAAAATTGGGCTTTTTTCAAAGGGGTTATTCAATGGTTTTTGTCAGAAAAGTAACATTTTTCCATCTTTTTGTTTTAGGAGAAAAAAAAGGCCAGGAAATGGATTTGATGATATTCTAGAGAGGAAAAACCTTTGTCTAGACTATAAAAACAAATATGTAACAAAGTAGAAAAATTGGGCTTTTTTCAAAGGGGTTAGTCCATGGTTTTTGTCAAAAAAGTGAAAAAATTGAAATTTTTCCAACTTTTTATCTTAGGCAAAATAGGCCAAGAAAATGCGTTCGACGATATTCTAGAAAGAAGAAAAGCTTCTACACACTATAAAACGAGTTTAAAAAGGTGGAGGAACACATATCACTAGAGATATGTGTTTCCCAGGTGGGGGAACACATATCACTAGGGATGTCTTTTCCAGGTGGGGGAACACACATCACTAAGGATATGTGTTTCCCAGGTGTGGGGAACATATATCACTAGGGATATGTGTTTCCCAGGTAGGGGAACACATATAACTAGGGATATGAGTTTCCCAGGTGGGGGAACACATATCACTAGGGAGATGTTTTTTTTTTTTCGGGTAGGGGAACACATAGCACTAGAGATATGTGTTTCCTAGGTGGGGGAACACATATCACTAAGGATATGTGTTTCCCAGGTGGGGGAACACATCTCACTAGGGATATGTGTTTCTCAGGTGGGGGAGCATATATCACTTTGAGATGTGTTTCCCAGGTGGAGAAAGACATATCACTAGGGATATGTGTTTCCCAGGTGGGGGAACACATATCACTAGTAGAAACATTAACCACAAGGGACTGCAATGGACCGCAAACGAATATGCCGAAGAACGTAGGATCTGTAAAGACCTGATCAGCAAAAATAAAAATGTAGACATATTAAATTCTGCAAGCAGAATACTGCAATGCTGATTGTACTACATGAAAATTAACTCTGCAAGACATCAACAAGATGTACACCGAAAGAACTCAAAACAGAGCGGGATTGCAGCCATAGACAGCTGTTTCGCCCTTTTTGGGGCTCGTCAGTATGCGGCAACAACCAGAGAAAGCTCTGATCCAAAATATCTACGCACTCTGATTTTAAGCCCTGACCCAGAACTCTCAACACCCACAGAACCACGCCATACCACGTGCCTTCTGGGGGGCAAGAGTCCAAGTGTCAAGTTGATGTCTCGCAGGGAAAATAAAACAATTGGCCAAAACCAACCTAAGAACATGGACAGAACCATGGATATTTTTTCATAAAAAACACTTTCCTAGCCTAGATAGCCTAAACAAAAGGAAGGAAAAATGGCCAATTTTGGACTAAAACCATCGACTAACCTGTTTGGAAAATTCTCAATTTTTGGACTTTTTCAACTTTTTGTTTTTATAGCCTAGAAAGACGTTTTTTCGCTCTAGAATATTATAAGACACATTTTTCTCGTTTAGGTTGCCTAAAAAAAGGTGGAATAATAGCCAATTTTGAACCAAAACCATCAACAAACCCCTTTCGAAAAATCTTAATTTTTCAGCTGTTTCAACTTCTTGTTTTTATACCCTAGAAAGGCACCTTTTCCTGGCCTAGATTGCCTGAAAAAAAGATGGAAAATAGCCAATTTTCGACAAAAACCATGGACTAACCAATTTTAAAAATTCTAAAAAAATTATAGCCTAGAAAGGTGTGTTTTCTCCCTAGAATATCATAAAACAAAGTTTCCTGGCCTATTTTCCCTGAAAAAAAAATTATGGAAAAATGGCCAATTTTAGACCAAACCATGGAGTAACCCGTTTGGAAAAATGTCAATTTTTCGACCCTTTGAACTTGTTGTTTTTATAGGTTAGAAAGGCGATTTTTCGCACTACAACATCATAAAACACATTTTTCTGGCCTATATTGCTTAAAAATAAAAAAAGGAAAAATGGCCAATTTTGGACCAAAACCATAGACTAACTCCTTTGGAAAAATCCCACTTTTTCCACTTTTTTAATTTATTGTTTTTATAGGCTAGATAAGCTCTTTTTCTATCTGCAATATCGTCAAACAGATTTTCCTGGCCTATTTTGCCAAAAATGAAAACATGAAAAAATTTCAATTTTGGGAGCAAAACCATGGACTAACCACTTTGAAAAAATTCCACTTTTTCGACTTTTTTTAACTCGTTGTTTATGGTCTAAAGAAGTTTTTTTCTTTCTAGAATATCGTCAACCACATTTTTCTGGTCTTACTTGCCCAAACTAGAAAGATGGAAAAATTTCAATTTTTTGACCAAAACCATGGACTAACCCCTTTGGAAAAACCCCAATTTTTCGACTTTTTTTTAGTTGTTGTTTTATAGTCTGGAGAAGCTTTTTTCTTTCTAGAATATCGTCCAACACATTTTCCTGACCTGTTTTTCCTAAAATAAAAACATGGAAACATTTCTTTTTTTTTATAAAAACCATGGACTAAGCCCTTTTGAAAATCCCAACTTTTCCACTTTTTTTAACTTATTGTTTTTATAGTCTAGTCAAGCGCTTTTTCTTTCTAGAATATCGTCAAAAACCTTTTCCTGGCCTATTTTGCTGAAAATAAAAACCTGGAAAAAAATTCAATTTTTGGACCAAAACCATGGACTAACCACTTTGAAAAAATTCCAATTTTTCAACTTTTTGTAACGCGTTGTTTTATAGTCTAAAGAAGCTTTTTTTCTTTCTAGAATATCGTCAAACTCATTTTTCTGGCATAACTTGCCTGAAATAGAAAGATGGAAAAATTTCAATTTTTTCACAAAACCCCTTTGGAAAAATCCCAATTTTTCAACTGTTTTATGCCCTTCATTTATAGTCTACAGAAAGGTTTTACGTCTCTAGAATATCATCAAATACATTTCCCGGCCTTTTTTTCCCTAAAAGAAAAACATGAAAAAATTTTACTTTTTTGAGAAAAACCATGGACTAACAACCCCTTTGGAAAAATCCCAATTTTTCAACTTTTTTAACTCGTTTTATAGTCTGGAGAAGCTTTTTTTCTTTCTAGAATATCGTCGAACACATTTTCTTGGCCTATTTTGCCAAAATAAAAAGATGGAAAAATTTCAATTTTTGGACCAAAACCATGAACTAACCCCTTTGGACAAATTACAATTTTTCCCCTTTTTTTAACTTCTTGTTTTTATAGTCTGGACAAGGTTGTTTGCTTTATAGAATATCGTCAAACACCTTTTCCTGGCCTATTTTGCCAAAAATAAAAAGGTGGAAAAATATCAATTATTTGAGCAAAACCATGGACTAACCCCTTAGAAAAAAACCAAATTTTTCGACTTTTTTTTAACTTGTTGTTTTATAGTCTAGAGAAACTTTTTTCTTCCTAGAATATCGTCAAACACATTTTACTGGAATAAATTGCCTAAAATAGAAAGAGAGAAAAATTTCAATTTTTTGACCAAAACAATGGACTAACCCCTTTGCAAAAATCCCAAATTTTTAACTTTTTATTTCCTTGTTTTTATAGTCTTGACAAACGTGTTTCCTCTTAGTTAGACTATAAAACAACGAATTTAAAAAAGTCTAAGAATTAGTTTTTTTTAAAGGGGTTAGTCCATGGTTTTGGCCCAAAAATTGAAATTTTTCCAACTTTTTATGTTAGGCAAAATATGCCAAGAAAATGCATTCGACGATATTCTAGAAAGAAGAAAACCTTCTGCACACTATAAAACGAGTTAAAAAAAGTCAAAAAATTAGGATTTTTTCAAAGCGGTTAGTCCATGGGTTTGGTCGAGAAATTGTAATTTTTTCACCTTTTTATTTTTGGGAAAATAGGCCAGGAAAAGGTGTTTGACGATATTCTAGAAAGAAAAAGAGCTTGCCTAGACTATAAAAACAATAAGTTAAAAAAGTGGAAAAATTGGGCTTTTTTCAAAGGGGTTATTCAATGGTTTTTGTCAGAAAAGTAACATTTTTCCATCTTTTTGTTTTAGGAGAAAAAAAAGGCCAGGAAATGGATTTGACGATATTCTAGAGAGGAAAAACCTTTGTCTAGACTATAAAAACAAATATGTAACAAAGTAGAAAAATTGGGCTTTTTTCAAAGGGGTTAGTCCATGGTTTTTGTCAAAAAAGTGAAAAAATTGAAATTTTTCCAACTTTTTATCTTAGGCAAAATAGGCCAAGAAAATGCGTTCGACGATATTCTAGAAAGAAGAAAAGCTTCTACACACTATAAAACGAGTTTAAAAAGGTGGAGGAACACATATCACTAGAGATATGTGTTTCCCAGGTGGGGGAACACATATCACTAGGGATGTCTTTTCCAGGTGGGGGAACACACATCACTAAGGATATGTGTTTCCCAGGTGTGGGGAACATATATCACTAGGGATATGTGTTTCCCAGGTAGGGGAACACATATAACTAGGGATATGAGTTTCCCAGGTGGGGGAACACATATCACTAGGGAGATGTTTTTTTTTTTTCGGGTAGGGGAACACATAGCACTAGAGATATGTGTTTCCTAGGTGGGGGAACACATATCACTAAGGATATGTGTTTCCCAGGTGGGGGAACACATCTCACTAGGGATATGTGTTTCTCAGGTGGGGGAGCATATATCACTTTGAGATGTGTTTCCCAGGTGGAGAAAGACATATCACTAGGGATATGTGTTTCCCAGGTGGGGGAACACATATCACTAGTAGAAACATTAACCACAAGGGACTGCAATGGACCGCAAACGAATATGCCGAAGAACGTAGGATCTGTAAAGACCTGATCAGCAAAAATAAAAATGTAGACATATTAAATTCTGCAAGCAGAATACTGCAATGCTGATTGTACTACATGAAAATTAACTCTGCAAGACATCAACAAGATGTACACCGAAAGAACTCAAAACAGAGCGGGATTGCAGCCATAGACAGCTGTTTCGCCCTTTTTGGGGCTCGTCAGTATGCGGCAACAACCAGAGAAAGCTCTGATCCAAAATATCTGCGCACTCTGATTTTAAGCCCTGACCCAGAACTCTCAACACCCACAGAACCACGCCATACCACGTGCCTTCTGGGGGGCAAGAGTCCAAGTGTCAAGTTGATGTCTCGCAGGGAAAATAAAACAATTGGCCAAAACCAACCTAAGAACATGGACAGAACCATGGATATTTTTTCATAAAAAACACTTTCCTAGCCTAGATAGCCTAAACAAAAGGAAGGAAAAATGGCCAATTTTGGACTAAAACCATCGACTAACCTGTTTGGAAAATTCTCAATTTTTGGACTTTTTCAACTTTTTGTTTTTATAGCCTAGAAAGACGTTTTTTCGCTCTAGAATATTATAAGACACATTTTTCTCGTTTAGGTTGCCTAAAAAAAGGTGGAATAATAGCCAATTTTGAACCAAAACCATCAACAAACCCCTTTCGAAAAATCTTAATTTTTCAGCTGTTTCAACTTCTTGTTTTTATACCCTAGAAAGGCACCTTTTCCTGGCCTAGATTGCCTGAAAAAAAGATGGAAAATAGCCAATTTTCGACAAAAACCATGGACTAACCAATTTTAAAAATTCTAAAAAAATTATAGCCTAGAAAGGTGTGTTTTCTCCCTAGAATATCATAAAACAAAGTTTCCTGGCCTATTTTCCCTGAAAAAAAAATTATGGAAAAATGGCCAATTTTAGACCAAACCATGGAGTAACCCGTTTGGAAAAATGTCAATTTTTCGACCCTTTGAACTTGTTGTTTTTATAGGTTAGAAAGGCGATTTTTCGCACTACAACATCATAAAACACATTTTTCTGGCCTATATTGCTTAAAAATAAAAAAAGGAAAAATGGCCAATTTTGGACCAAAACCATAGACTAACTCCTTTGGAAAAATCCCACTTTTTCCACTTTTTTAATTTATTGTTTTTATAGGCTAGATAAGCTCTTTTTCTATCTGCAATATCGTCAAACAGATTTTCCTGGCCTATTTTGCCAAAAATGAAAACATGAAAAAATTTCAATTTTGGGAGCAAAACCATGGACTAACCACTTTGAAAAAATTCCACTTTTTCGACTTTTTTTAACTCGTTGTTTATGGTCTAAAGAAGTTTTTTTCTTTCTAGAATATCGTCAACCACATTTTTCTGGTCTTACTTGCCCAAACTAGAAAGATGGAAAAATTTCAATTTTTTGACCAAAACCATGGACTAACCCCTTTGGAAAAACCCCAATTTTTCGACTTTTTTTTAGTTGTTGTTTTATAGTCTGGAGAAGCTTTTTTCTTTCTAGAATATCGTCCAACACATTTTCCTGACCTGTTTTTCCTAAAATAAAAACATGGAAACATTTCTTTTTTTTTATAAAAACCATGGACTAAGCCCTTTTGAAAATCCCAACTTTTCCACTTTTTTTAACTTATTGTTTTTATAGTCTAGTCAAGCGCTTTTTCTTTCTAGAATATCGTCAAAAACCTTTTCCTGGCCTATTTTGCTGAAAATAAAAACCTGGAAAAAAATTCAATTTTTGGACCAAAACCATGGACTAACCACTTTGAAAAAATTCCAATTTTTCAACTTTTTGTAACGCGTTGTTTTATAGTCTAAAGAAGCTTTTTTTCTTTCTAGAATATCGTCAAACTCATTTTTCTGGCATAACTTGCCTGAAATAGAAAGATGGAAAAATTTCAATTTTTTCACAAAACCCCTTTGGAAAAATCCCAATTTTTCAACTGTTTTATGCCCTTCATTTATAGTCTACAGAAAGGTTTTACGTCTCTAGAATATCATCAAATACATTTCCTGGCCTTTTTTTCCCCAAAAGAAAAACATGAAAAACCATCGACTAACCCCTTTCGAAAAACCCCAATTTTTCGACTTTTTTTGGTCGTTGTTTTATAGTCTGGAGAAGCTTTTTTTCTTTCTAGAATATCGTCGAACACATTTTCTTGGCCTATTTTGCAAAAAATAAAAACGGAAAAATGTCCATTTTTTGACCAAAACCATGGACTAGCCCCTTTGAAAAATCCTAATTTTTCGAATTTTTTTAACTCGTTTTATAGTCTGGAGAAGCTTTTTTTCTTTCTAGAATATCGTCGAACACATTTTCTCTGCCTACTTTGCGTAACACAAAAAGATGGAAAAATTTCAATTTTTTGACCAAAACCATGGACTAACCCCTTTGGAAAAATCCCAATTTTTCGACTTTTTTTAGTCGTTGTTTTAGAGTCTGGAGAAGCTTTTTTCTTTCTAGAATATCGTCCAACACATTTTCCTGACCTATTTTTCCTAAAATAAAAAGATGGAAAAATTTCTTTTTTTTGGATAAAAACCATGGACTAAGCCCTTTTGAAAAATCCCAATTTTTCGACTTTTTTTTAGTCGTTGTTTTATAGTCTGGAGAAGCTTTTTTTCTTTCTAGAATATCGTCCACACATTTTCCTGACCTATTTTGCCAAAAATAAAAGAGGGAAAAATGTCAATTTTTGGACCAAAACCATCTTTTTTATATTTGTTTTTATAGTCCATAGACAAAAGTTTTTCCTCTCTAGAATACCGTCAAATACATTTCCTGGCTTTTTTTTCCATAAAATAAAAAGATGGAAAAATTTCACTTTTTGACAAAAACCATGGACTAACCCCTTTGGACAAATCCCAATTTTTCCACTTTTTTAACTTGTCGTTTTTATAGTCTAGACAAGGATTTTTCTTTCTAGAATATCGTGAAACACATTATTCTGGCCTTTTCTTCGAAAAAAAAAGATGGAAAAATTCCAATTTTTGGACCAAAACCAAAGAAAAAATCTGTTTGAAAAAATCCCAATTTTTCGACTTTTTTAACTTGTTGTTTTATAGTGTGGAGAAGCTTTTTTCTTTCTAGAATATCGTCGAACACATTTTCCTGGTCTATTTTGCCAAAAATAAAAAGACTGAAAAATTTCAGTTTTTGGACCAAAACCATGGACTAACCTCTTTGAAAAAATCTCAAGTCTTTTACTTTTTTGAACTTTCGTTTTTATAGTCTACACAAGCTTTATTTTTCTTTCTCGAATATTGTCAAACACATTTTTCTGGCCTATTTTGCCTTAAATTGACAGAGAAAAAAATCTCGCTTTTTTGACCAAAACTATGGACTAATCTCTGTGGAAAAATCCTAATTTTTCGACTTTGTTATATCCTTGTTTTTATAGTCAGGAAAAGCTCTTATTCTTTCAGAATATTATCAAACAAATTTTTCTGGCTTATTTTGCCCAAAATAAAAGCATGGAAAAATTTCAGTTTTTTGACAAAAAGGTTGGACTAACACCTTTGGAAAATCCCGGGTTTTCAACTTTTTTATGTTCTTGTTTTTACTCTAGACAGACGTTTTTTCCTTTCTAGAACATCGCCAAATACATTTGCCAGGCCTATTCTACAAAAAAATATAAAGGTGGAAAATTTTCAATTTTTGGACCAAAACCATGGACTAACCTCTTTGGAAAAATCCCAATTTTTCCTCTGTTTTAATTCCTTGTTTTTATAGTCAAGACATTGAAGCTTTTTTTTTCTTTCTAAAGTATCGTCAAACACATTTCCCTGGCCTATTTTGCGTAAAATAGAAAGATGGAAAAATTTTACTTTTTTGACCAAAACCATTGGCTAACCCCTTTGGAAAAACTTCAATTTTTCGACTTTTTTCAGTCACTTTTTCATAGTCCAGACAAGGCTTTTTTCTTTCGTGAATATAGTAGTTACAGGTCAAAATTAAATTCAACTAAAGGTAAATTTTTTTAACCTAGGCCTAATTATTCAGGAGACTAGAAATTTGAGAATCAACCTAGATTTAAAAATTTTAACCTGAATTTAATTTTTACAAGTAGCATATACATCAAATTGCCACTTTAGAAACAAGAAAGCAACTTGGATGAGTCAACTTTTACAAAAACTTAAAATGGACCCCTAGCTAACCGGTGTGTCCCTAGTAATGATCCCACAAACAATTGCAAGACGCATTTTGCCTCCAGCTCCCTCCTTGTTTCTAAAGTAGCAAAATGGCAACAATGTTAAAGCCAGGAAGGGACAAGTATGGAAACCAAACAGACAGCATTCACACTCTTTTTCAACCAAACCAATCAAATCAGATTGCATTTCAGAATCACAAATACAGGAAACAGGGTTTATGAAGGCTTGCAATGTGTACAAGTATATGTACACCACTTTGAAGGGTTGGCATTAAACCCATTGTGTTGTATGACATTGGGTATGGTTTGAGTTTAGATCACTGATGGCATTTTCCAATATTATTTTACGTTCTTCTGTGTGGCAACCATGGCATACATTGTAACAACTTGAAGATCTAGATGGAACTGTTCATTTTATATTTGCATGCATCAATGTATGGAAACTCATGTTCAATAAGTGGGTTGAGTCTTGACTGACAATCTTGGATTAACTTAATGCCTCAGACCCAACATCAGACACTGTCACCTGATGCTTTTGCATGCAGTGAGATCCATTGCTGTTTCATTCAGTTACACTTTTGTTTGAAAGCTTAAAGTACCCCTCAACGTGTTTTTAGGTTTCCACGACCCTCCTTTGGGGCATTTTCTTCCTCTCTTTGGTTGCAACTTTCTTTCCTTTCTTTTTAAGGTACTGATCCAGCTTTCCTGAAGACTTCAACTTCTTAAACTTCTCTGCAAGTTCCAACTTCCTTTTGTCAGCTATTGGAAAAGACAAAAGAATAGTTAATCACTTAAAAGTTACCAACTATTATTAACCGTACAGAATATTATGCAGTTTTGTTGATCAACAAGAATACCCTTTACAGCTGCATGCTACCATAAAAATATCCGTTATTTGAAGCCTTTTGTAACAATAGTCTCCTTTGATTCTCATTATAACGTGAAGAACATAGACAACAAACAAAGTATTAATGAAAGGGGATTTATGGTAAACAAGAACACTCTTAATATCAGCATTAGGTCTTGCTTGCCTCGAGATTAGATAAGAAATCAGGAGGAGATTAATTCTACACAAAACAGGATGCACTTGCTTAAGGTTTTTCACTTCCTCCTGTATCGACAGTCAAGTATTCTTCAGGATATTTAATCTTTATATCGTATTCAACAATTTGTTTCTGAATTGATTTAGTATGCATGTCAAAGATGACCTGGATAATTACATGAAAATTCAAGGGCATCGATTTGAGACAAATTACATAATTGCCATAGATCAAAAACGTGACGAGAACATGGCGCATCATTTCAATCATCGCCGAAGAGAAACTGCATGCTCATCACAAGAGTCATTTGCATACAATGAAAGTTTTCAACCCCTGAGAAGTTAGCCTTTGCTAATTAAGATTCTTCTTTTTTTGGGGACCACTAAAGTTTTCACTTGAACCAACTTATCAACTCTTTCAGGCAATTCTTGGACCGACCCATTCCGGAAAAGCTCTAGATGCATTTATTAATCTTTCCTAAGCTTTCTTTGCAAAACATGCGTGGCTTTGGTCATGGAACGATTCTTACTCCCAGTTTCCACGGCCTCAACTAGGAATGCCTGGGATCCTAACTACCCTTTTGTGAGCTAAATATGAAGAAAATTGCTTCCAGATTATGAGCTTCGCTGCTTACACAAGCTAGACTAACAATGGAAATAGGTGCTCGGGTTTTAAAGATATAATATTATAGATGCTTAATGACACAATTGATTCACTGGTTATGAAGAAACAATGAGTGTTTTGATGACACATTTCCTTTACACCTACAAGAACCACTGGCACTGGACTATTTAACTTGACACAAAATTCAACTCACACTTCTTCAAGTAAAATGGTCTTTTGCCCTGTTTCACTAATTCTAGCTCAGCCTTTTTCCTCTGTTTCTCAGTTTGTCTTTTTGCTTCTGCCGTCTTTTTGACAGCTTCTTGTTGTTCCTGAAAAGATAGTTACAAAGTTTAGGTTTTTAGTCATGGGTTTTACTGTCGTGATAACATCCTTTGGCTTACACGTAATATCAACACCAAATACAGGACATGACATCAGACTTTCTCGATCTGTGGACTGGAATTACTGAGCCTTCCTTTACATATTTCATTACTACATGACTGTATAAACAATTGGGACACTCAGAACTCACCATTCTCTTTAGGAGAGATTCTAGCTGCTGTTTTCTCTCTGGTTGTTTGGTTTTCTGTATCTCCTTTAGCAGTTGCTGGTAGAAATATTGAAATAAATCATTTATCATGTAAAAATTACATGGATTTCCGAGCGGACATCAATCAATGGATTAGAGTCCATGCCACACAATTGCTAACAAATGACACTTTATGAAACATCATCAACAACAGGGGACGGAGATAACTGACAGTCTTTTTGCTTACGGTGAATTGTTTGAAAATACATAACAGAAGGCTGAAACTGGGGATGCACAGTGTGTTTCATGAAGTTTCATTACCTATTTTCAATTCTCACGAAAATCAATTAACCAAAACATTGCTAATTCGGGGTAGAAGTTTATTTTTCTTTGTGATTGATGCTGCTGCAGGAGCCACTCCACCTTACTATGTATATGAACCAAGGACTACACTCAAATTGACAATCATGTTCAGATTAATCAATTTACTTAAGGAATGCCCTGTTAATGAGAAACAGGTTACAATACACTCACCTTCTTTTCATTTGCTTTTATGTCACTCAGAAATGAATACGCCTTATCATACTTTTCCTGGTTAAAATGCCCTGACAACTCATCAAATCTAGGATCCCTGCTCATCTACAAGTAAGAAAATAAAGCTCATATATCAAACAGTAAATGTTTTCAAAGTTATTCAATGTGCAATCAGCTCTGTCTAACTAGTGTCTGTCTTCTCAACAGTGTACAGTGAAATGAAGAAATGCAATTGCATAAAGAAGCCTGAAAAAAATTCAGGAATTCAACAGGGTTGAAGTGTGCAAGTTGTTGATTTCTTCAATAACATTACCTTAACAAGTTAAAACAACTTTACAATAATCTCAACTCACTCGTTTTTTAACTGGGATCACTTGTCTTAAGCGAGGAACTTGCTTCTTTGATGATATTTCTTTGGGCCTAAAATGTACATGTAGGACATTAACAAGGTTTACAGGACTTTAACGAAAACTAGCTACCTGTATGATATTATAATAAAATATATTATTATTATTGTAATGACCTGGCATTACTAGCTAGGCAGTGTGCAAAGAAAGTGGTGTCCGATAGACAGGGGCTAGTGGATTTTGCTATTAGGCTAGTGAATTTTGTTCTTAACTTGTCCGACAGGCAAGTAAAGTTTTTTGAGAAAATTCAAATTACAGAAGAACTGTGAAATCAATTCTGCTCATCAAAATGTTTTTGGCACTAGGTGAAATGACATCTGGCCTAGTATATTCTAGCTTCAGCTTTCCTGAATGGCAAGCTTTAAAAATGTCTTTTTTTGCACCCTACTTGGTGTCCAAGGCATACACAATCTGTGTTTGACTTGATAGTAATGGACATCCACGACATGGTCAATTTGGCTGGTCTCAAAAAGGGTATCAGCTGACCAGAGTGACATGACTTTATTGGGGGCTCAAGTGTACAACTCACTGAAGAGACATGCTTTTTAAAGTTATCCGCTGACCAGTTATTAGCTTTAATTGATTACAGACTCAGGTCCAAAATTTCTTGTTGTCAAAGAAACTATCTTGTGGTCTCAATCACATAGCCAGGTTCATTTCGGTTCAGTGAACACAACCTTGAATGACCTCTTTCATTTTAAGAATAGCGCTGAAAAGGTCATACAATAAATAACACATTAACCTCATCCATTTGGTTAATAATTGGTATATAACTATGTAACTCTTACCTATTCTTGTTTTCTCTCTTTTGAAGTTTTGAACTGCTACCTTCCTTTTCGAAGAGGCCATGAATTGCTTTATTATATCTTCAGTTAGGAAAATAGCATTGTTTGGTCAAAAACAAATTATTGTCACACAAGTCAATCTTGATCATAACGTCAGCTCAATATTTCTATTATTCTTAATTCAAAATAAAATTGAAAATTTGTTTTTAATCTTTCTAGCCATAGGATGGATATACATAGAGATGATGTTTTTAATTCATTAGCACAGAAGTTGGGAGTTCTAGCCCAGATAACACATGTGACTGATCTTCATCACCAACATTGACCATTGTTCATGTGAAGCAAAAGTTACATTGTAGGAGGCTCATGACAAGAAAAGAACTTTTCTGTGATTCATCATTAACAAGCTAACCAGCTCAACTCCCAAGTGACTTCTCATACGCTGCCAGGTTCTCGTTCCATTATTTTTCTGGATATTTTGCCTGTGAGCAAGCAAAAATATCTGTCTACATGTACATGTACAGCAAAAATGATAGCCTCAGTGAAAATCATCATAGGATGAAAGTGAGAACAAAGGGACAACTGGCATAACTAAGCGATCCACATGTATTTCACACAACCCTTTATTTTTGCTGTACATCTCTGCCATCTTTGAACTTTTTACATAAAGGTTTCATTAAAATAAAATAGTATGTGTATGTTACGCGGGTAATCTTTTAGAGGACGGCTAACTTGCAAACTAAACTGAACGCAGGGTTGTCGGAACAGCAACAAGAAGATTTATTCCAAAGATGAACATAGTTTCCACGAAGTAAAACTCCACAACAGCATGTAACTCGATAAACTTACACGGCCTCCGCCAACTTGAATAAACTTACACGGCCTCTGCCAACTTGAATAAACACTGCTTCCGTCACACTTGACTAAACACGACTGTTCGTCAAACTCTCTTCGCTAGTTAAAACTCCACTCGAGCTCGCTTACTTATATACATTTATAATAATATTCTAGAAGTTTCTAAATAGTCTAATTATAGAAAGATTACAAAATATACCGCTTTAGAAACGCTGACACAAGATCCTAAAATAAACAAATTATGAACTCTCGCGAAGCTTCTAGAAAGTCACGCTAGTCACGCAATACAGTTTTTCGTAACATAACCCCCTTTCAGTAGAAATTTCCTAAATTTCTCCTAAACACAAAAAGTTGCTAAATGAGGGGCAGTTCAATGTCAATAAACTTATTCCTCAGCTCGACTAAAGTAATCCGCTCCAACGTTCTCTGAGCCTTTAATGGCTTCAACTCTGAATGTATAACTTTGCAAAAACATAGTCCAACACATAAGACGTCCGTTCGCAGTGATATGTGTTTCCCCAAACACATATCCCTAGTGATAGGTGTTTCCCCAAACACATATCCCTAGTGATATGTGTTTCCCCAAACACATATCCCTAGTGATAGGTGTTTCCCCAAACACATATCCCTAGTGATAGGTGTTTCCCCAAACTCATATCCCTAGTGATATGTGTTTCCCCAAACACATATCCCTCGTGATATGTGTTTCCCCAAACACATATCCCTAATGATATGTGTTTCCCCAAACACATATCCCTAGTGATATGTGTTTCCCCAAACACATATCCCTAGTGATAGGTGTTTCCCCAAACACATATCCCTAGTGATATGTGTTTCCCCAAACACATATCCCTAGTGATATGTGTTTCCCCAAACACATATCCCTAGTGATATGTGTTTCCCCAAACACATATCCCTAGTGATAGGTGTTTCCCCAAACACATATCCCTAGTGATATGTGTTTCCCCAAACTCATATCCCTAGTGATATGTGTTTCCCCAAACACATATCCCTAGTGATAGGTGTTTCCCCAAACACATATCCCTAGTGATATGTGTTTCCCCAAACTCATATCCCTAGTGATATGTGTTTCCCCAAACACATATCCCTAGTGATATGTGTTTCCCCAAACACATATCCCTAGTGATATGTGTTTCCCCAAACACATATCCCTAGTGATACGTGTTTCCCCAAACACATATCCCTAGTGATAGGTGTTTCCCCAAACACATATCCCTAGTGATATGTGTTTCCCCAAACTCATATCCCTAGTGATATGTGTTTCCCCAAACACATATCCCTCGTGATATGTGTTTCCCCAAACACATATCCCTAATGATATGTGTTTCCCCAAACACATATCCCTAGTGATATGTGTTTCCCCAAACACATATCCCTAGTGATAGGTGTTTCCCCAAACACATATCCCTAGTGATAGGTGTTTCCCCAAACACATAACCCTAGTGATATGTGTTTCCCCAAAAACATATCCCTAGTGATATGTGTTTCCCCAAACACATATCCCTAGTGATAGGTGTTTCCCCAAACACATATCCCTCGTGATATGTGTTTCCCCAAACACATATCCCTAATGATATGTGTTTCCCCAAACACATATCCCTAGTGATATGTGTTTCCCCAAACACATATCCCTAGTGATAGGTGTTTCCCCAAACACATATCCCTAGTGATATGTGTCTCCCCAAACACATATCCCTAGTGATATGTGTCTCCCCAAACACATATCCCTAGTGATAGGTGTTTCCCCAAACACATATCCCTAGTGATATGTGTTTCCCCAAACACATAACCCTAGTGATATGTGTTTCCCCAAACACATATCCCTCGTGATATGTGTTTCCCCAAACACATATCCCTAATGATATGTGTTTCCCCAAACACATATCCCTAGTGATATGTGTTTCCCCAAACACATATCCCTAGTGATAGGTGTTTCCCCAAACACATATCCCTAGTGATATGTGTTTCCCCAAACACATATCCCTAGTGATATGTGTTTCCCCAAACACATATCCCTAGTGATATGTGTTTCCCCAAACACATATCCCTAGTGATAGGTGTTTCCCCAAACACATATCCCTAGTGATATGTGTTTCCCCAAACTCATATCCCTAGTGATATGTGTTTCCCCAAACACATATCCCTCGTGATATGTGTTTCCCCAAACACATATCCCTAATGATATGTGTTTCCCCAAACACATATCCCTAGTGATATGTGTTTCCCCAAACACATATCCCTAGTGATAGGTGTTTCCCCAAACACATATCCCTAGTGATATGTGTTTCCCCAAACACATATCCCTCGTGATATGTGTCTCCCCAAACACATATCCCTAGTGATAGGTGTTTCCCCAAACACATATCCCTAGTGATATGTGTTTCCCCAAACACATATCCCTAGTGATAGGTGTTTCCCCAAACACATATCCCTAGTGATAGGTGTTTCCCCAAACACATATCCCTAGTGATAGGTGTTTCCCCAAACACATAACCCTAGTGATATGTGTTTCCCCAAAAACATATCCCTAGTGATATGTGTTTCCCCAAACACATATCCCTAGTGATAGGTGTTTCCCCAAACACATATCCCTAGTGATATGTGTTTCCCCAAACTCATATCCCTAGTGATATGTGTTTCCCCAAACACATATCCCTCGTGATATGTGTTTCCCCAAACACATATCCCTAATGATATGTGTTTCCCCAAACACATATCCCTAGTGATATGTGTTTCCCCAAACACATATCCCTAGTGATAGGTGTTTCCCCAAACACATATCCCTAGTGATATGTGTCTCCCCAAACACATATCCCTAGTGATATGTGTCTCCCCAAACACATATCCCTAGTGATAGGTGTTTCCCCAAACACATATCCCTAGTGATATGTGTTTCCCCAAACACATATCCCTAGTGATAGGTGTTTCCCCAAACACATATCCCTAGTGATATGTGTCTCCCCAAACACATATCCCTAGTGATAGGTGTTTCCCCAAACACATATCCCTAGTGATAGGTGTTTCCCCAAACACATAACCCTAGTGATATGTGTTTCCCCAAAAACATATCCCTAGTGATATGTGTTTCCCCAAACACATATCCCTAGTGATAGGTGTTTCCCCAAACACATATCCCTCGTGATATGTGTTTCCCCAAACACATATCCCTAATGATATGTGTTTCCCCAAACACATATCCCTAGTGATATGTGTTTCCCCAAACACATATCCCTAGTGATAGGTGTTTCCCCAAACACATATCCCTAGTGATATGTGTCTCCCCAAACACATATCCCTAGTGATATGTGTCTCCCCAAACACATATCCCTAGTGATAGGTGTTTCCCCAAACACATATCCCTAGTGATATGTGTTTCCCCAAACACATAACCCTAGTGATATGTGTTTCCCCAAACACATATCCCTAGTGATAGGTGTTTCCCCAAACACATATCCCTAGTGATATGTGTCTCCCCAAACACATATCCCTAGTGATAGGTGTTTCCCCAAACACATATCCCTAGTGATAGGTGTTTCCCCAAACACATAACCCTAGTGATATGTGTTTCCCCAAAAACATATCCCTAGTGATATGTGTTTCCCCAAACACATATCCCTAGTGATATGTGTTTCCCCAAACACATATCCCTAGTGATAGGTGTTTCCCCAAACACATATCCCTAGTGATATGTGTTTCCCCAAACACATAACCCTAGTGATATGTGTTTCCCCAAACACATATCCCTAGTGATATGTGTTTCCCCAAACACATATCCCTAGTGATAGGTGTTTCCCCAAACACATATCCCTAGTGATAGGTGTTTCCCCAAACACATATCCCTAGTGATATGTGTTTCCCCAAACACATATCCCTAGTGATATGTGTTTCCCCAAACACATATCCCTAGTGATATGTGTCTCCCCAAACACATATCCCTAGTGATATGTGTTTCCCCAAACACATATCCCTAGTGATATGTGTCTCCCCAAACACATATCCCTAGTGATATGTGTTTCCCCAAACACATATCCCTGGTGATTTGTGTTTCCCCAAACACATATCCCTAGTGATGTGTTTCCCCAAACACATCCCTAGTGATGTGTTTTCCCAAACACATATCCCTAGTGACAAGCGTTTCCGGGGCTCTTTCACGAAGGTGTATAGGCAACTCTTTTGGACAAGAGTCAATAAACTGCTCTTTCACAATTAGATCTTTCAGGCCTTCAAAAGAACGCTCAGTGTTCGACAGCTCTAACCAACGCAACAAGTATCTATCCAGTCTTACTATAAACTGTTCAGGACTCTCGTCAACTTCCGGCTTGATGCTCTAAATTTACGACGATAGCCATCCTCCGTAAGGTCATATCTCTTCATCAAAGCTAAGTTCACTCGGTCATAATCTTGGGTAGCTTCCTCGGATAACCGTGAATAAACCTCTAGGGCACGTCCAGACAAAAGAGCACTAAGTTTCGAGGCCTATCCTGTCTTCTCCCATTTAGCTGTAGTTGCAAATCTCTCAAATTTTTGTAGGTAAGCATCCAAGTCACCCTTACCATCAACAAATGAGGGAGCTTGGGTGCCTTTGCCCTATCTTCTCTTAATTCGGCGCGTTCGGCGACGTTACGGCCTTGTCCTAGACAGGCGAGCTCTAATTCATACTCTCTCTTAGCAGCTTCAATAGCCTCTTTCTGCTTCAACAGTTCTACTTCCATCTCTAATTTTTTCAGTTCGCGTTCTTGCCGCCTATTTTTCTCTTTCTTCGTCTTCTCTTCTTCTATCTTCCTCAAGCATTTGACGTTTGTCTTCCTTTTGTTCTTCTAACAGTCTACGCTTTTCTTCTTTCTCTTCTTCCAACTTTTGTTGCTCCTGCTCAAACTCAAGCAGTTTGTCTCCCTCCAATCCAACTTTCTCCAATCTGTATAAATTTATCCATTTTCACAACGCAGGTTCACAGCCAACACTCAATATCTTCTTCCTCGTAACAGTTCTTGTTACTGTCGCTATAACTCCTTCTCCTTGAACTGTCCTTTCCTGGTTACTGTAGTCGGCAAACAATTGAATTCCTCTCCTGGACAGGCCCCCAATGTTACGCGGGTAATCTTTTAGAGGACGGGTAGCTTGCAAACTAAACTGAACGCAGGGTTGTCGGAACAGCAACAAGAAGATTTATTCCAAAAATGAACGTAGTTTCCACAAAGTAAAACTCCACAACAGCATGTAACTCGATAAACTTACACAGCCTCCGCCAACTTGAATAAACTTACACGGCCTCTGCCAACTTGAATAAACACTGCTTCGTCACACTTGACTAAACACGACTGTTCGTCAAACTCTCTTCGCTTGTAGTAAACTAGTTAAAACTCCACTCGAGCTCGCTTACTTATATATGTTTATAATAATATTCTAGAAGTTTCTAAATAGTCTAATTATAGAAAGATTACAAAATATACCGCTTTAGAAACGCTGACACAAGATCCTAAAATAAACAAATTATGAACTCTTGCGAAGCTTCTAGAAAGTCACGCTAGTCACGCAATATAGTTTTTCGTAACAGTGTACCTTTTTGAGCCAACTTTGTGTTTTAGGGCCTCAAGGTCACAGAAAGGAATCTCTGATAATTCTATGAAAAGCAGAACAAAAATACATGTGCGAGCTAAGGAGTACCAAACAACAGCCAAATATCATTGTTAAAGGGCAGTTAATATGAAAAATAAAATGTAAATGTTGGTTGATTTAAAAATTCATGTAAACAAGGTTGTTAAAAGTTGACCTACGCTGAAAAAAACCCAGTAACATACAGACTGAGATATACTCACTGAAAGGCAATATCATAAATTGCGTGGAGAAAGAAGGACTAAACAGTTTATCCAAGAAAAATTGCTTGTCCAATCAGAACAACGTTTTTTCACTGCAATTCTTGAGTTTGCTGCCAATTTCTCAATTCAAAGAGCCCGTGGCAAGCACTCTCACTTAATGGTCATTCAAGAATGGATGTAAGGAAACTGACCAAGGATATCAGTGAAAATTGATGGGAAAATACTGCTCTGATTAAAGGATGAGGACCAGTTAGAGTAAAATTCTGATAAGTGACATGAGCTTTGAACAGCGACCTAATCAGACAGATGAAATGGCAATAAACAACTAACAATGGGTTGATGAATAAGTGAAACAACCGGTTTTGAAATTCTGACTAGGGACTCCACCCTACCCCCACCCCTGCCACCATTATCACTAAAAGGATAATTTGGAAAATGATGTTTTGCAGCTGAAAACTCCCTTTTTTTCATACAAATTGTTTAAAAAAAATGGTAGTTTTGAAATCCAACATGGCCGCCTAGTCACGTGGTTGCAAACCAAGAAGTTGAAAACGTTCCGCGCATTTTTACTTTTCTGATGTAAATAATAAGAATCTTAATCGTTCACACCAATTCAGCTTTAAAACACACTGACACCAAGAATGCTTTAGAGACTGTTGTATGATAATTATAAAAGTTGATCGAGCAATTAAGAGTTGATCCTCGGTTTTCAAGACATTTTTATGAGTTGGATCTGAGAAGGTTGGGTTACTTACCTTCTTTAAGATGCGCCTGAAATCAAGACATAAATATAGTACGATTAAACTCATGGGTTTTACGTAACTTTGCACACTTATCTGATCGGTCGGCAACGGGGACAATTTAATGGATAGACATCATGATTTCCAACTTACAATATCGTCCTTGTCTTCGTCTGAACCTGTTTCGTCTTCAGGAGAGTTTTCCCTTGAGTGTAAGGCATCTTTACTATCCATATTTCTTCCGTAATTTCTCTCAAGTAATAATACGAGAGCACAGTTCTACAGCGAAGCTAGAAGATATCATGGATAAACTTCGGCCGCCATTGTACTATTAATAGGGCGAGAGGGACTGGTTCCAATTTCGGCCCCAGCCTGCCTCGTCCAAAGACGACATGGAAATTGAGGACATGGGAATTGGGTTGTCCAATTTGGAGATTCTTCAGGAGCCAGAATCCCCTGAAGATCAGCTGAAATAGTGGAATTTGAAATACCTTGAAACGTTTTTACGGTTAATATCAATTTGCTGACGATTGATGGTAAAAATATCCTTTTTTGAGAGCTGGTAAGAATGAAGTGCAGCTTAACTGAAGCTACATCACCTTACTATGGAGAATTGAATTGTGACTCAGTATACTCCAGCTTAGTGTTTTTCTAAAGATAGTGTGAGTCTTTTGACTGGAGCACAACAACGCGATAACGAAGCTTTGGTAAATGACAGATTTACCGAAGCCAGTCGGTAATACCACTAAAACGTCTTTTCCTGACATTAGCTATATAGTGCTTCAACAGCAAGCTTCTGTTCGTCCTTTAAAATCAGACTGCCAAGACGCTCAGACAAACGTTCAGAGAAAATACTTTCTTTGGCCGCTGAATCCATCTTTTCAACTCGTTCTGATCAAAACATGCTGGCTATTTAGTTGCATCGTGTTACATTTGATGTGTCAATATATTAGAATGTCATAAATTGTAATGACAGCGCGCTGATAGCATCCTATTGTTTATCAACCAATCCAATTCCCCGATGCTGGGGCTGCGGAGAAATTTGAACGCGTCGGTTACAAAAGAGAATGCAGTCTCTCTTCTTCCCGCCTCTCTCCAGTTTCCCTCTCGGCCATTTCGCCCTCTCCAGTCCTGCCGAGGTTGGACTCGACTGACTGAAGAGGGACAGCTGCTCGCAGTCTACTCATTGAGACCCTCTGTAGAGGATCCTAGAGGATAATGATGCCACATATCAAAGTGGTACTGAGTCAACTGCCCTGCTTTCTGGACACCTTATTATTACGGAAGGCTTGCGGCTTTTTCCAGGGGGGAAAGAAATCCGTTTCTTTTACATTTTCTCTATTAAAAATTCAAACCGCCGAGAGAGAGAGACGCAGAAAAAAAACCGGGAAAAGATCTCATTTACCCAACCCCCACTGGCGCTGGCGGCAATGGGCTACTGTCTTCAATAACTCCCCTGTGGTCTCTATTTTCCTACTGGAAAATCTCTATAAGGCTGCAATATATCAGGACTTCCAATTAAGCGATTTCGATGTAACGCGGTGATTTCCAGAGCCCCTCCGTGGGCAAAAGCCGGTCGGGGGTCATTGGAATTATGATCAATTAAGTTGTTAAAGGCGAGCGCATGCGTAATAATATGCAACTGTGACGTTCTAAAACGAATTATAATTACGAAAAAAATTTTCTTCAAATGTCGGACGAAGAGATCAGTGCGGTGGAACTTCTTTCACAAAGATGAAGAAGGAATTATTTTTCATTTTTTTGAGTCAGTTAATTATCTCTGAGCTAACAGCAAGTTTGCCGCTTTTACATTGGCACAAACCGAAGCAGGAAGAAAAGGCTTTATCGAACCAAGTTGATGATGAAATCACGTTGGCGCTATCAAGATTAAAAAGATCCTTAGAGGTTCATGCTCACAGGACGAAAGCTCGTTTACCTGGATCGTCACATCTGCGTTTAACTTCAAGAGATCGAAGCAATAAAAATTCAAATTCAAGGAGTACCTTTGACAGATGGTATGCTGCTAACCACAGGAACCCCAGGTTCATAGCCATTTCAGTTTTTGTTGGATGTTTGGTGTTCATGGCCTGGGCGTTTGCTATTACATGCTGCTGGTACCACCGCAGGGAGACCAAACGAGTTAAAAAGGCCACTCTTGTTGATGTACAACCACGATCCGAGAACCTTCCGGACGAGGTCAGCAGGATTAACAACGCTCATATTGACGTTGGAGAGCATTAAACCAAGCAGAGAGTTTGAAATCAATAAAAGAATAAATGAACTTAGAGTATTAGTCTTCATTTATATATCACTTCCCGCCTTCCCAGTAAGAAGCCTTAACTTACTGTGCATCGATCAATTGGAATCCAGGTCATTTTAAACAAGGGTCACGTTGTTTTTACTCTGTTCAAAGTCTGA
This sequence comes from Porites divaricata, assembly GCA_038088405.1. Lineage (NCBI taxonomy): Eukaryota > Metazoa > Cnidaria > Anthozoa > Scleractinia > Poritidae > Porites > Porites divaricata. The sequence continues at coordinate 432,136 of JBBMOI010000007.1, read as the reverse complement.
TTGTAGAAGGGTGCGAACAGGTTCCTTTGGGGGAGGAGAAGGGGCTGGTTTTTTCAGCGTGATCAAATGACAATGATAACAATATCTACTTTATTAGAGTTTCAATCTCGCAGAAAGAGATGAAAATATAATACTGAGTAACAAACAATATAAATCTAACACCAAAACATCACACGCGCAGCAAGTGTAAGCAGTGTTAGCGAACTTTGTGATTGCGAGCTTCACACATGGGCTAAAAAATAAACTTAACTATTACAAATTTTGGTGCGTAGCGAAGAGAGAGATCAATAGGAAAACGAATTGATAAAATATCCCTTAGTTTACTAATCATACTGTAACCACAAGAAATCCTCTTAATTTTAAGCATAAATCAAACTGGGTAAGAGTAAACTAGATCAAGGCTAAAATTAACATTGCTTGCATTTTATTGTTTTACATTACACTGCCTCTCTTATGACAACCGTCTGTACGAGCTAATCGTCTCACACACGAATCCTACCCACGTTTTGTGTTAAATATTTAACCGTGTCCGCATATAGGGTCACTAGACACTAACTTTCGAAATGAAAAGGCGTATCTTCCTAATGATCTCCCAATAAAATGTCTCTTAGTTTACTAATCATACTGTAACTAATCATTAGTTTACTAACCATACTGTATCCTCTTAATTTTAAGCATAAATCAAACTGGGTTAGAGTAAACTAGATCAAGGCTAAAATTTACATTGCTTGCATTTTTATTGTTTAACAGTAACCAGTATTTGTTGTTTATATCAACGGAAATTCCCTTCGAGTCGCCTGGTCTTGCTTTAAGTTATTTGCTCGTGTAAACTGTCAATTAATTTGGCTAAGGTCGACTAAAACGTGGCCCCACGTTTTCAAGAATGAGTGATAGTCTGTTTTTTGGGAAAAACAGCTGGCCATTTTAAGGGAACATAACGCTACCGATCTACCTGACCTACAAAACATGGCGGGTATGGAGAGATTAGCTGTTGAACACAGTTCCACTCAACAATAATGATCTTCTGAGATTCCTTTTTGCCTATGGCCTTCATTTAAGGTTAAGTCCAAAGAAATCACCTTCAGGCGTAGCTGCTACTTGTATCCGATTGATGGAAAAAACTCCTCATCGATGTTGTAACGATCGGATCGAAATACAATAATTTACTACTTCTTCGTTTGCGGAACTTTCTTTTCTCTTTAATGTGAGTTTCCATGTGTTCGTTGACGATTTCATGAATTCTCTTGTAAAATTCATCCACTTCATGTTGCAATTCCAGTTTCATATCGGTAAGACGCTTCCCAGCACCTGTTGGCAGAAATAATACTCAGTCAACTAAGGCAAGCATTGTCTTCACGTCAAGCACGAACCTCGCAAAATAGAACACGCGATCGCAATTCCCCACCCTTTTTTATGGTACCGTCTGTGCCCGTGGGGTCATTTGCCTTGCTCTAGAGATCATTATAAACCGCGGCTTTGTCAAAAGGTTTCTTTTCAAGGCTGTAGCTACCGTGAGCCAATATGCACGCGCGTACCTGAAAATACTGAAGATTGATAAAAAGACAAACAAAGTAAATAAAAAAGGAAACAACGCAGACGATGAATAAGCGATAGCTAGAATAAAAAAATCGTCTGTGTACCTCTGCATTAACTGCTTTCAGGTGCTTTTCAAAACAAAATGCAGCCTTTTTCTGATTTTACAACACGCGAAAGCCGTGACTGCTGTCTGAAGAACATAGTCTGGAGATTATTTACCTTACACAATTCTTCCAAGTCACCCGCGCGGAAAGCAATTGAGAGACTGGGTACTAGGGTGGACTTGGGAACTGTGCCGCTTACCGCTGGAAAACGTCCCTGTAAATCCCAACATGTTTCGCTCACTTAGACCTTAGTATTCACCACTTTGGGAACGAGAAGGGAACTGAAGCCGAAATGCGTCTTGCAATTGTTTATAGGATCGTTACTGGGGACGCGCCGGACAACTATTGGCCAGTTTTTTCCCCGTCCTCTCCAGTAACTGTCTCGGAAGTCTTTGCCTTTGTCTTTTTGTCTTGAACTCAGCCTAGTTTCCTACTCGCTTTTCAAAAGTGGCGAATATGACAACAGCCTGGGTCGAGACGGTTTATACACTGATTTTAGTCATCAAGGCCCGAGTCAATGAGATATGATTGTAAAACCTGATCTTTTCAGTTACAATTCCCAAACGATTTTGCCTAACGTTTTCTGGATGGTGGAAATCCTCAATACATCCGCGTTATACTACTTTTACTATCCCTCAACCAAAGCAAAAAGCGAACGTAATTAAAGATAATAATGTTTTTATTACTGGTGTTGTTAACAATTTTTGGATCAATTTAAGTTTTTGGGGAGACTGCCCACCTACCCCTCCCAAAAGCCATCATTTTGCCCTAAGCGAGAAGTACGTGTTAATGTTAGCTTAGGGGAGGGGTAGGTGGGCAGTTTCCCAGAGACTTAAATTGATGCCAATTTTTTACTCACTTGCGGTACTTGAACACGGTCTCTTTTTCCAGTATATTTGATAAACAGATCCACATAAACAGGCAATAAAGAAAAGTATGCAAGAACCGAACAGAAAGTAGCGGAAATAAAGAGCAGAAGTATCAATGAGTCCACCGCTAAGCTCTTCTACAATAGATGCATCATGAGTCTGAAATGAAAACACCAAAGAAATGAAGATTTACACGCTTACAGCCGGCCTTAGATCATGTGTTGCCTGTGACAATTTAAACTTAAAACCATTTTTTATATAGCGTTAATGTCACAGTCGTTGCATTCGCTTGAATACAAAGGTGGGGGAAAGCTACCTCCCGCCTCCGCTAAGAAACCAGAGCATAACAAACACATAACATAAACTTTCTTTATACTCGAATTTTAGAGTAGCTAACTAGCTAAAATCTTCGAGCTAACACTACATGAAAATAATATAGAAATACATATATAAATTCGTTTCATTAAATGCATTCATTTAAGTAATAATAATATGTACAAACGCATTGTAAAGAAAGGGTGTGGAGTCCACAATTCTCCGCTATGATGAAGGCTGTTTGAAAGATGACAAGAGCGACTGGAAACAAGCGAAGGATACAGCATCATGGAAAAAGGTTATCCACAGTCTTACCAACTTTTGAGGTAGCCCTTTTTAACCGATATATATTCGCGTCTTAGTATTTTAGATCTATTTTTTTTTTATATTTGCAATATTTCCCTACTTATGACTTTGACAACTCAAAAAAGACAATAAAAAAATCAGTTAGCCACTTCGTTATTTACAGGTGCTGGGCTATTATTACTCATACAGAATGTGATATTAATAAACTTGGACCGGGCTGGGACACAACCTCGTTCCCAGGGTCCTCTCCCACTTCAGTACTGACGCACACGTACCAACTCCGCGGTATGGCCTGTACCTTACGCATGCGCACAACCCTATCACCCAGTCAGTGGCAGCCATGGACAGCTGTTTCGTCCTTGTTAGGACTTAACAGCACGGTATAGCCCCAGACCATACCGCGGAGTTGACAAGTGTGCTTCAGTGGTGAAATTGGTATTATTCCTCTCCTACTCGTTTCCTCTCTCTTTCGCTCTCGCTCCGGGCAAAGAGTAGCTAGGAGAGGGCCCTTGAACGAGGTTGCTGAGGACGTTATAACCTTTTTCATAAAATTTAGTCTCCTTGCGATATTATTTATTGAAAATTTGGCTTTATATTTAACATACCGGCGCAGTTTTCACAGTTTGCTCAATCTTGTGTGAGATGTCTCCCTGGTTCAGTCGGACAAATTCCAAAAAGCACTTCTCCTGTTTCATCGCGGGGCCAGCCAGTACAACTCCAAAAGTCTTTTTATAATCGAATACCTTAAATATTCTCAAGTTTGGATTTGACGAGAGTTCCTTGTGATTCGACACAACGTACAGATCGATTAGGGCTGCCTCAACTTCTCTTTTATTTAGTCCGTTGTTTAGTTCAGCGTAGGTGTGATACTCTTTAACTATAAAAAAAAAAAAGAAGAAAAGCAAATCGTGAGCAGTTGATGTAAGTTGATTTACATATATAACAAAGCACGGTAAACTATAGAGTGCATAGAAAATAAGGAAGAAAACCGTTAGCCTGTGCCAGGCTCTCGAACATTGCGGACCAGCAGAAGGAGCAAGCGAGCAGTGAAATAACGAAAGAGCGAAAAACAGCTCTCCATCCTAGCCGTCACGCGCCGTTTTCGAGCAACTTTTCTTGGGTAGAAAACCGTACTCCTCGTCTTACAGCTCTTCACTGCTCCGATTCTTTTGGGACTTAAAGATCCCATATTGCTGTTCGTAAAGAGTAGAGTACGTAGACTGTAATGAAAACACACTCTGCTTCTGCTTTGGGTACAATAAAATGTTTGTTGTTGTTTGTTATTTCCGTCACGTAATACCACAAAGGATTTCGTCCAGTGAGATTGCCCGGCCCTGAATAAAGACTAACCTTTTCGAGCAGGCAAACTGGGGCACAGGAAGGCACGCCTCTCTCCTCCGTAGAGGCCTCTTTTTGTCGTAGGGAGACTGGGGAGAGGGAAAAGAAAGCGCGCTAGGGATGATGGGAAGGGGAAAGATTTTACCTTCTTCCCATCATCCACCGCAGGAGGAGAGAGTAGCTGCGTCCGTGCGACAGCTTTTACTGACCTGGATTCATATTTGCTACTTTACGAATTCCTAATCTGAATTCGGGTGTTGACTGTATGGCGCCAATCTATGAAAAATAAGTTCACAAAAAGAACAAATAACATAAGCTTTGTTGTTAGGAGACCGTCTAGATTGACGGGATCATAAAATACGGCACGGCTGCTAAGCAAGATTTTTACTTTAGCACACGCTTCTTTGTGTTGTTATAATTAAATAGTACCTTAGCTCCATACACTTTCTTGTTTACTGTTCTCTGCATTGAATATGATATCAAAGCACTGGTTATATCAGCAAGGAGAAATGTCATGAGAACGAGGCCAAAAAGTGTCCAGGCTATTGCGAACAACCGCCCCAGAAAGCTACGCGGGATCTTGTCTCCATAACTGAAATTGAACAAAAAGTAGCTTGCGTTAAAGCATTTAAAGACACGCGACATTAGATGCTTCGTCTCGCCATTACTAGACGCGAGCCTGCTATGACGCTTCCTTAAAAATGTTAACATTGATCCAAAGTACACGTTTTCGGAAAATATGCTGACGGTTCAGGGAGTTGTTCCGCTAGCTCTTTCCCCTTCTTAAACCCTTCACAAGGCGATTGTCCCATTAAGCGGTTCCAGAACGTTTTACCCTTAGCAACCTTCGTTCAACTTATTCTCTCTCTTTACACTTCCTCTCTGACCTCCTAACAACGACCTCTTACCCAAGAGTGGTGCAGGTTATGTATGCCCACCAAAATCCTCCCCAGAATCCTTTAGTGAATTGTCTTTGAAATTCCTCGGAGTTAGTTCCAGACTCCTAAGATAAGAAGTCAATCAAACGATATCAGTTATCAATAGGTAAACAAGTCTTGAGGCATTCTACGAAAAAAAAAACTTCTACAAAATTATAGTTCGTTATACTCTAAGGATTTCCGGTGAATACACCATCTCTTTTGGATGCTCGAACTTTAAGACACGGACCCGAAGTTTGATCATTCTTGGTGCTATTTCATCGCCAGGGTATTTTATATTTCTGTTGTTTAAAGACCGACCGTGGTGGTAGTTTTGTAGCTTTTAGCTTGTTTATCACCGATGGCCTAAGAAAACGACTAAAATACTTACAAGGAACCACATAACACACCCAGCAATCATTATCACGAGAAACGCCATCAAAGCCATTGGAAAGCAAGTAATGACAACCATAATCACAAAACTCGTGTTTTCCTCTATCGTCGGCAACGTGCCAACCAGAGCCACCCCACCAGACTCCATCAACGGTACATAACGATAAATTCCATACGCATTTTGACCTTGGTATCCTTCGATAGGAAAACTCATCTCCGCTTCATTCTCAACTTTTTTCGATGTCAACATGTTTGTCTTCTCAGCGGAGACGCCGTTTTTGTCATGCTCGTAGTCTATTGTTGCATTTAAGCCATTGCGGCATTGTGGACAACAAGTTTTCGCAGCTCCGTCCAGAATGAAAGGAATAGGTCCCTCGAATGAGCTTCCTTGCCGGGTCATGTATGGTCCAATGGAGTACCAATTCGTCGTAAATATATTTGGACACCTGCAAGTTTCTTAAATAAAAATAAAATATTTTATGTTGTACAGCATTACTTATCATTATTTTCATCTACTTTCACTCGCATTCTACAATTTTTTCTCTTTTTTTGTTGTAAACTGCAATGAAAATATAAAGGTACACTCGCCTAAAGACATAAGTTCTTTTTTCTGTTATCAGTTGGAGCAATCTGTAATCATTTATCATGTTTATCGACGATTATTGAGGGTGTTTTTCCCCAATACCAAAGTGACTAAACATGAAATGGTTATGGACCAGACTATTTCAAGTTTCAGTCGAATATGGGTCATTTCCGAGTTCCAAATCTCTCACTTTCAAAACGAGGCTAAGTGCAAAACCTTTCTTGTGAAAATGAGTTTTATTTGATGAGAGCAAAAAAAATATATTTTCAAATCAATGGCTTCGCACTTAGCTTCGTTTTGAAACAGAGTCTTTGCGCAACTCAGAAATGACCTATTCCTTTCTCGCCGTTCTACCCGCCCGTGCTGGTATATTATACCTTTGTCCTTGCCAGTCCCTAGGCCTCATTATTCCGCGCGGCCAGTGCGTTTCAGGTCACGTGGTCCTACAGTAGAAGTGACTTTCCCGTCCATTCGGCCAGGATTCGTCACCAAAGTGAATTGACCGAGAAGGCCTGGGAAAAGACCGTACGGGGGACTAGGCAACCTTTGTCCTTTCTAGACCAGAGTCAACGCCATCAATGATTACAGCTAAAGAACGACTACGAAATTCTGATATAAACTCCCTAACCTGCTGCTATGCTTTGGCTTACTGCTCCGTCTCCTTTAATAGTAAATGCTAACACTCGTATGTCGTACACTCCGTAGTTCTCTAGTCCTTCTAATGTTGTGTTTAATGTTTTTTCATCTGTGGTCTTGATGACTGTCTCTGCTTGTACGGACTCCTCAGCTATAGTGAGAAGTTTGTATAGAACTCGATAACCCCGAAGAATACCATGAACAAAGCAGTCTGGGACTGGTTTCCAGGACACAATAATAGAAAATGGCCCGCTTGAGTTGACCGCGCTGAGACCGACAGGAGCTTTACTAGGAACTACAAAATACAAAATTAAGATCTCAAAGCCTGTTTTATTAAGTTCCCTCGTAATTTCTGCCACTGAATTACAAGGTTAAGTTCTCCAGTTTTCGATTAGGTTACTTCACAACAAAAGCTAGTTCAAGTCTGGTTTACGACAAAGGTTTAGGAAAGTCAGGCTGAGTTAGTTTGAAATAACGTTGAAACGTTTCGGGAGTCCTCATTCATCAATCTTAGGCATGTTATGCAAGTAGTTCAAACCAGAGTCAGTAGTTTGATCTGCATGGATTTACATTTCACAAACAACTTCACTAACTCTCAATAACACAGATCATGTACAGTGCATCACAAGATATCTGCTTAACATATAAATCTTACCAAAACACTTAAATTCATCTACAGAGCGTTTTCACTCACCTGCCCAGCATCTATGGAAATTATTGGAATAAAGCGTGTACATTAGAAAAGAGTTCAACTCCCACAGGATTGTCTTGGTACACCAACATGGCGGCCGATTCATTGTTTGGAACACCAATATGGCCGCCGTGACGTCACGTGAAAACGCTCTATAAAAAGGCCCAGTTGTTCGAAGGCAGATTAGTGCTTAACTCAGGGTTAGATTTAACCCGGGTTTCTTTTTCTTTTGTTCAAAAAGCATTTTCTTGGATAATTTTCCCTGTTAGTTTGAAGAACATCCAATCATCAAGTTGTTGACAGACAGAATTAAACTGAATTACTTTTTAAGCTTTCAAATCTGAATTCAAATTTCGCACTAACCGTGGGTTATCTTAACCCAGCTATGAACAACCCGGCCCAGGGCATTTTCATGATTACTTCATTTGACTTCATTTTGCTTTCTTACTCTAATAAACCCAGGAACTTATTGATTCAAGCGGGGTTTTATAATAATCATAATTTGTGCTATTAAACAAAAACCTGAAGGATTCTTGTAGTCAAAGTCATTCAGTCCTCAACTTACCGTCTTCGTCGGTAGATACATTAAACGTTTGACTAATCTTCCCCTCGCCTTTGCTAGTAAAGCCAACTATTCTGAAAGAATAGTTAGTGAACTTTTTGAGATTGAATATTTCAACAGATGTGGCGTTTGGCGGCAACACTCTAACTGTTTCATTGTGAGATTGTATAGCCCTTCTCCTTCTTCTTGCTGTTATTTTTTCATGGTAAAAAACTCGGTAACCAAGTAGAATCCCATTAACATCTATTCTTGGAATGGGCTGCCAGTTTATTATCAGGCTGGTGGAGCTTGTGTTTGTGGAGGAGACATTGTGCGGTGGACTGTTTGGTACTGCAAGGCAACAAGACAACATACTCAAACATGCGCTAGGGTGGATTTTCAATGTCGCGTAATTTTTGCGTTTGTAAATAAAGAATCAATGTATGAAAGGTAAGTCGCCCATAAACGTAAAAGTTGAACCGGGTTCAACTTTTACGTTTTACGCGCAGCACTTCAAACTGAGTGCAGACCTGGGAAGGCTCCGCCATGCACGATCTCCAACCTCTTCCCCTTACATTTACAATTTTTGACAGAAAAGGTAGCCCGGTCCGGCTTAAGAATACCTTCCATTTAAGAATGCTACCTTTTTGAAATACCAACTTAAGGACACTGCGTCCCTTTCTAAATTCTTGGAAGTTATTGAATGATGATACGGAAGAACCTAAATTAAATGCGTACAGTCACATGGTGCGTTTGTTCGAAATATTTTAAGAAAAGGCCCTTTTAATTACCTAAATGACAAACGTCCCCTCCCTCCCCTCCCTTTCATATACTTCAACACCCAAGATCCCTACCCTTTCATATACCAGAAGCCTCAAAAAGGCAGCCCCCCCCCCCCGCCCTTTCGGGCGGAGTTTCCCCTTACAGGACTTAACAGGGAGTACTTCCCCGCGTATTCATGGACGTGTTTCTTACCATCTTCGTCTGTGATGATTAAAATGGGAGGACTGCTTACACCAAAGAATTTGCTGATTCCTTGCAATTCAATTGTATAGTTTCTGTACTTCGAAAGTCCCGTCAGGTTCACGAACAAATTATCAGATGACAGTCTTATAGTGTGTCTTCTGATTGGCACGTTTTCATAAGTAAGCTCATCTAAAACAATTCTGTACTCTCGTAAAACTCCGGCAACCATTTCTGGAGGTATTGGAGACCACTGTAAATAAATGGCTGTTGAACTGACGTTGAAGCCAGTCACGTTCCAGGGATAAACTTGTGGCGCTACAAAGAAAACAATTATACAATATCATGAAATAGCACCGTAAAATTGTTCCATGACACCAAACACCCTTAGGTTCCGCTGTATTAGCAACTCTGATGGAAAAGTTCGGGATCATTCTCTAGCTGTCTTGTGAGTTCAATGCTTACGTGAGTGTTAACTTTATCCAAGTTACTGTTTATTATCACCTTAACATTGCACCTTACATGTATAAGTATGTAGTTAATTCTTCCTAATTACGGTTCATTCGGAATCCGCCGCAAATATCTCATCAAACACTCCCGTGGGATCTGTACCGACTATTTCCTGTGTAGTGAACATATCTGCTATTTACTTACACAGCGAACTCACCCATGTTGGAACCATTTCTAGATCTGTCGTACATATGTATACAGTGAACTCTCACTAAGCCATATAATCTCGGGCCCATTTCTTGCTGTCCGCCTTATATGTACACTGTATACCGTAAAATCTGTCAAGCAAGATGCCCTTGCGGTCAGTTCTAGCTCAAGTCTGCTCACATTGTGGCTGGCTACTCTTTAAGTCTTCTCCAATGGTGGAAATGAAAAGAGTTTAGGTATCCTTTTGTTGAACAGTTACTACTTGTAGATTTTTTCAGCAACAACAACAGTCCAGTTTCGAATTCGTCGCGGCCGCTGATTAGAAGTACTGAAGACTCACTTATACAGGGTTAGCCTCGACCTAAGGTAAATATATTCGCAAATTCAACTCGGGAGAAGACCTGTGTACTTTACGTTTTAAACTCAAATTCAGGCACCATTTCATCGGTATTTGTGAATATTTTACTTTAGGTCGTGGGGGGGGGGGGGGGGGGGGGGGGTGATCCTATGCAAATACGTCTTCGGCGCTTTAATTCAGCGGACACGACGAATTCGAATTCTGTACCCTTCGAATTTTAAGTATATAGGGAAAAATATTAAAAGCTAAAAATATTCGTGTTTTACCTTCTTCTTCTGTTCTGACAATAATTGGCGGACTCTTTGGGCCATCTCCTTTTACAGTAAACGCTAACACCTGTATTGTATAGAAGCTATAAGGTTTCAGGAAATTCAAAGTGGTACTTGTTCCTGGAAAGTCCACAGTCTGGTTAAATACTTCATCCACAGTGCTGCTAAAGAAAACACGATAACCCAAAATGATACCATTGACGTCACGATAAGGAACCTCTTCCCAAAATACCCGGATGTCATGCTTGCTGATGTTGAAGCCGAAGACATTTTGAGGGGAAGCTCCGGGTGCTGAAAAAAAAAGGTTTTAAGTTAATTTAATGCGCTGTTAACACTGGATGTCAATATATTTACGCATAAACAAATGTGATCCACAATGCTTTTCTTTTGGTAGAGTGATAATTCATTCTGTTCCCTGAGTGGATCCCGGGAGAGAGAACATTTACAAAGCGCATCTTGCACCTTGACACGGAATGAGAATCAAAACATAGAGAACACAACATTATGTCTGCACGACAAATCTTTCTTCCCTCTCTGGACTTGGATGCAGTTCGTAAACATCTATCTCTAGGAAAACCACCTACTCCTCATAAAGGTAGAAAAAAAATAGTCAAAAAAGAAAATAATTTTTTTTTGTACATTTTCCGAGGCCGTGGTTATAGTACTTAGTATGGTGGATGATTGTCCATTATATTGACAAATTATAACAGGATTTACATAAATTAAACCCTGCATGATATCGGGCTTTCAGAAGAACGACTTAAATCCTATTCATTCTTTCTTTACTTAAATCCTACTCATTCTTTTCGTTAACCATGCTAAACGTAAGTGTAAATTGAATAAAAAGGGGATGACATGTAATTATTTTACCATCTTGTTCCGTAATACAGTTGATGTAAGCATAAGGACCAGATCCCTTCACTGTGAAAGCGCGAACCTCCAGTCGATATTCGACGTATTCGTCTAGTCCAGTCAACTCTAACGACAAACTTGAACTACTCGTGCTGGCATTTTCCTTGGATAACAGACCGTCCACTCTACTGTAACTGATCAAATAGCCGCGAAGTATTCCGTGAAGATAATACCAGTCTGCTAGCGGTTGCCATGACAGCAATATAGAGGTGGAGCTTGTGTTCCATGCGGCAAGGCTAGTGGGCCTCCATGTCGGAACTGTGAATTTAAGGGTGGAATGAATCATGAAAAGGGAAGAAACACCAGGAAAAGTTTATAATTGTGTAACCAATAATAAAGTTTGAGTCCTTTTAATGGAATGTAACTTTTTTGTCTCCCAGGCATGCCGCCTGTCCTCTCAAGAGCTCTACCTAACGATTCAAATAACTGCTGTGTTTGGAGACTCATTAATTTTTAAGTCTTGGTGTGAGAAAAAAGTCATTTTAACCTTAAGGTTACTAATAAATTTTAATCAATAATTTCAATAAAACAAAGACCTCCATCTTAACACTTAAGAACAATTCTATTGGTCAGTTGTGTATATTTCAGTAGAAAATGTGAAACTTTATATAATCAAAACAAGAGAGAATGATCAAAATGAACACCGGCTAAAATAAACATCGCATTTTAAGAGTTAAATTCAGATAAGACAATTGCTTTGCACCCATTAATGCGTCATAAATAATTAAGTGGTCTATTTAGCTGGGCACGCAAACTTATAGCCGTTAAATTTCCTAACAAATTAAATCATCTTTGGTCATTGGTTCATGACAAATCAGGAAAAGATCCTGTGGCGTATAAGATCCATATGAATCATAAATCACCTACTGTCCTGGCGTTTATCGTCGCCAGTAATTTCTCATTTGAAATCAAATACAAAGATTCATGGATATTGTAGCTGTACATAGTCTATTAAACTATCACAAAATTATCCGTTTTTCAAGATGATATATTTTTTGTTTTTATTGATAACACGAAAAAGTGTAAAATTGTTCTGTAAATTTAAGTTAGAGAAAACGCGTCAGGCCACTTCATTGCGTCTCCAAATTATCTTTCTACACTGCCATCCTCTAATAACAGGTCATAATAGAAGCTCAATTTTGATAAAGTTGTCAACTTAAAATCATGTCCAGCACGAAATGTATGACTCGATGTGAAAACGTCGTCCCAAATAAACACAGACACCATCGAATGTTTCAACCCGATTAACGGCAAACTCAAATCTTTCCCTTAATTTTAATAACAATGCTCGTGTAAATAATGCATGTTATTGACTCCCAACAGAGAAGAAGAGACTTTAAATGTTGAGAAGACTGCTGGTTTGGTAACGACAAATATGAGCTACCGACAGTTCTTTCTGTCATAACCTTTTTATGGAAAAAACCTTTTAAAGAGGCCACAAGACGTCTTAGAAGTCTTAAGCCCTCGCGAGTTAACACAGCTGCTTGGTAAAGCCTCAACAGACATGACATCAATATATAATCCGATCCTGGCTTCGTAAAGAAGCAACAAAGCTGATCATCACACGTATTCAGTACTACATAAAAATGCGGACGAACAACCTTTCCAGCGACGGGGTACATAAGACTTTACAAGAGAGGTTTTGTGGGTCAGAATTGGTTGAACGATTATACAGCCAAATAATATGTCTTGCAGCTATAAACATCCTACTATCCATAACTGCATTTATGGGGAACGCATTGATCTTACTTGCCCTTTACAAGGACAGCTCCCTTCATCTGCCGTCAAAGCTTTTATTTCGTAACTTAGCTATCACAGATCTTTGTGTTGGAGTCATTTTACAACCTTTGAATGTTAGCTATTGGATTTCTGTGCTAAAGGAACGCTGGGATATTTGTCACTTCACTTTAGATTCAAGTTTCATCGCAAGTTTTATACTGTGTTCGGTCTCTTTGCTAACAACAACTACAATAAGCGTGGACAGACTTCTCATCGTGTTATTGGGACTAAGATACAGACAAGGTGTATGTTTGAAGCGAACATACGAGATCAACGTAGCTTGTTTCTGGCTAATATCCAGTGTCGCATCAACCGTGTATTTTTGGAACTACGATATAACGCTGTGGTTTAGCTACATAGGATTATCAGTCTGTTTAATAATTTCAATCGTCTCTTACACCAAAATTTTCCTTTTTCTTAATCACCAACAACTGCAAATAAACGTTCATGAAAATCAATCGAATCAAGCATATCCGGCGGTCAATATAGCGCGATACAGGAAGGCAGTGTCCACTGCTCTATGGCTACAGTTCACATTAGTTGTTTGTTACTTACCCTATGGTATACTAGCGAATTTTTGGAACAACAACCTTTTTTTGTTTTCAGCGAGATATTTTGCAGTAACTTTAGTTTACCTCAACTCATCATTAAATCCTATGTTGTACTGCTGGAAAATCAGAGAAGTACGACAGGCGGTGAAGAGTACAATCCGACAACTTTTAAGCTTACGGGAATGAAAAAAAAAACATCTGAAGTCGAATTGCAAACGCATGTTGACATCGCTTTTGTTTGGAAGGTTATTTAAATTTCTTTTTCTATATATAGATTTTAAGACTTTTACTAACACTCTCTAAACCTCAACTTTCTATTAAGTAACAAAATTGTGACAACGACTCCCGTAACATTTACCAAAACAGCCTATACTAAAATCAAAATGTATAATGTATTATTATTGTCCCTGAAAAGCCCTTTCGGGGAGGTCACAATAAAGTATGTATGTAGTACTATATGTATTAAGTTTTTTTCTTGTTGGGGTTTTAACCGGATCTGAGGTCCAAAAAATAACGTTTTCTAAAAGCTAAGGGCCAAGTCTCTTCTAACCTTCCAATGCCATAGAAAAATAAAGAAAGTGTTTTCGTTTTTTAAGGTTTTCTCAAGTGTTCTGAGTGGCGCGATTTGCGGATAAAAATAGTTTGTTTCATCGATATTACGAAACTTAAAAAAAAACTTAAAGAAATTGCTCTGGGCTGATTTCTTGCACCTTTTAGCCCTCTAGTACTAAAGCGTGCAGAGTCTTCTAACCCATTTGACTATCAATTTGTACTCATCTCGACTTCACGTATTTAAAGTACAAATTGAAAGAAAATAAAGAACAAATACAAACTTAATAGCTTTCAATTGAAACGCAGCTGTCTCTTTAAACACGACGTTTGAGGGCAAATATTATCTCCTTAGATAAGAAATACTAAAGTCGGAACCTTGAAGAAAGAAACTCTTCAGATACAAATATTTATAAGAAATTGAGATTCACGAAAAAATGAATTAGCACGCTGTTAAATAATTAAAGTACAAACCTTGATGCATTGAATTAGTTCAATTTATTTCATTTTTTTAGCTTTTTGCGTGTTATGAATATTTTGCGAGGCTGACTAATTACCCGAAAAAGCAACCGATAGAAAGTATTAAACTAAATTTAGATAACAAAAAAACATACACGCGCTTTTTATTGTTTCCCTACCATTATGGGAGACTAATAAGCTTGGTAAATGGCTTTGTACTGCCGTGAGGTATTAAACACGTCAGGTGAAAAACATTGAATGATTATCAATAAAAAAGCCGACAATTAAAGAAAGCATATGACCGAACGCACGAAATGTGTCCATCCCCCAATGGTACGTCACAGCCTAATAATCTTTCATAAAAGTTTATTAATAAGCTTCCGAGGAAAACAACGGACGAACTGACGTAAGAAGTAATCAGTATGTATGTAAAGATATGAGCTTCCACATATTTTTATGTGATTTTGGTCAGTGATTTCGAAGATTCGACCCTCCCTTCTTCGTACTACCGATAACCGGCATGCCTATTATCCTGTAGTTGCGATCATCTCCTGTAACTTAGTTCCTCGTGACGGGAACGCAGTGTGAATATCGTACTATTTCTCCTAACGTTTCATTTTTGTTTCTTATATTTTTCTTGATGGCTGCTATGCCCAAACATTTGTCTCTAACTACGCCCTAGCAGACACTAGAACTCTCTATCGAGTTTCCGTTTTCGATGAAGACTCTTTTTCAGATTCAACAATTGAATCTAGAATGAGGCAAGCAAGTTTTAGTGTTGCTAAAAACGAGAAAACATACGAAGAACTGTTTTGCTCAACGGAATTAACAAGAGGAACACACAACCAGCTAATATGTCTATCGGCCATGAATATTGTTCTTTCAGTCATTTCTTTTCTGGGAAACACCCTCATCCTAGTTGCATTTCGCAAGACGACTGTTCTTCATTCTCCTTCCAAAATACTGTTCCGCTCTCTGGCTACAACTGATCTCTGTGTCGGTGTTATATCAGAACCACTTATTGTTGGCTACTGGATGTCGGTGGTTAAAGAACGCTGGGATATCTGTCGCCAAGCACAAGCCTTGATATTTTTTACGGGTCATGCTCTGTGTTCGGTGTCTTTATTCACACTGACTGCAATAAGTGTAGACAGACTTGTCGCCCTGTTGTTGGGACTCAGATACAGAGGAATTGTGACCTCCAAGAGAACATATATAACGGTACTTGCTATTTGGGTGGTATCTATCGGTGGAGCAACAATGTACTTTCATAAGTATCTCGCCACCTTACTCTATGGCTACATAGGTACCGCAGTGTGTTTAGCAATATCTTTGTTCTCTTACACAAAAATCTTTCTTACTTTTCGACGAAGACGAAAATTAAGACACGAACAAAGTTTTATGCAGCCTGGTCAATGCAGTCAACTGGACACAACCCGCTACAGAAAGGCAGTATCCAATGCTTTGTGGCTGCAGTTGATATTAGTTGTTTGTTATCTGCCATATGGTATAGTTGGAATAATCATGAATCAGAAAGGATTATCCTCGCCTGTGTATGTCGCTAGGCAATTTGCACTGACTTTAGTTTTGCTAAACTCGACACTTAATCCATTTTTCTATTGTTGGAAGATTGGGGAAGTAAGGCAGGCAGTTAGAGCCACGATCAGACAATACCTTCCTTCATTACCAGGAGAGGTACGTTCAATACACATTACAGCAGGATAAAAATAAATTGAAAAAAATTTCTTGCTCGTAACGCAGTAAAAACGGAAAGAGCATTCTTATTTTGTCGCAACACATCTTACATTAAGTTTCAGTAATTCAGTTTAGGCGCATTTTTAAAATATTATAATCGTGTACATGTATTTTTATTCTTAAAATTATCTACTATTCTATGCATTTGGATTAAACTCATTCTCTAAGAAAATCCAAAGGCCGGTTCAAATGTTTACGAATGCTAATAGAGAAAATAAGCAAATTTAGAACAGAGGAAATTAAAAAAGGTTGACTGACGAGTAGCATCCAAATTTTCTGACTAATTTTTGCCATGTTTTTAACCGTGGGAAATAGTAAAGCAGCAAATGCTCCCCTGAATAGATTGCTACCATTCTAATAAACATCCGGATGATATTTTGTCCAGAAAAGAATCTCAGAATGATATTTTCAGTAATTAAGCATTTCTCTTTGAGGGCACTGTGATCGACCATTATTAATTTCTGTGTGACAAATGGCCACATAATTTAACACAAGAAAACAAAGAGCTCGAGAGACATCTCCAACTGTGGGGCGCCAAACAGAAGAAACTAACACAAAAAATTCTAATCTAAAGGTAGCTAAATCTATTATGCCTCTAAAGAAAGTGCAATTTTCCACGTTTTTAGTAAACTGTTTAACGAGTTATTACTCAACGTCAACTCTCATGAACAATGGCGTGAAATTCGAGATTGATCAAAATCAGCAAGATGCATAAACTTTTGAACACTTTCATAACATTATGAAACATAAGGTAAGAGATGATATTGTCTTTCTAAATGTGCTCTACGGTGTTTTTTTCACTATTGAGGACAGGTTAAGCAGGACTCCTGGTGTAGCGTCCATATACGAACACGCGAACGTGCCGCCGTACATGTACCGGCTGAAATATGAAAAAAAGGGATCAATATAGGTTTCTATTTTCTTAAAAAGTTTTTTTTATCATTAAATCGGTTGACTGATACTTATTTCGCACTACATTGGTGTCTTTGAATTAGAATTTCCTTTATCCTTTTAATACTGTATTCCACAATTCTGATTGTGTCACTGGCCTTTTTATTCCCGTAAAACTGTACCTTACCGACAAAACTAGAGATGAGTAAAATAAACAACTACTGCGTTTTCCAGCGTTTTAATTTGCTGAAAATGTCGTGCGGAAAATGCTGGAAATGTTATTACAGAGACCATAAATTTAAGAATTTTCTGAGGAAGAATCAATGCCCCCAGACCCCCTAGGTTGGGTCGCCTTCAGCGCTACGACGTTTCTTCTCAGCGTGCGTACACCTTCAAAACCGCACGCTACGCCCCCGTGTTAGTGTGCCTGATCACTGTTAAGACCAAGGAAACAGGGCTAACGACGTATCAAATACGTACATCAATTGTAGAATTGGTTCGGCTTGAGATATGTCATGAATATGCTCTTACGGGAAGGAGCTGACAGTATAAAAATACATTGCAATTAAACAATTTTTAAGTTTTTCAGCCAGGGATTTAGTCCTCCTTCACATTTCGTAACGGAATTAGGTAAATAAGTAGGCAGTCAAAGCCTCCCCTGTATACATGTTGCTCAGAACGTTACACACGGAAAAGCTATTGATGATCTCTATAACTAATATAAAGACATTGTTGCTTGAGGACAACACTTAAGAGGCAATGTCCCTAAAAGCGTTCCACTCGATTTCAGACTCGAAAACACTTTTGCCTTATATTTATACCATCAATACTACTATCCATCCTTATAACTAAATTGCAGTTAGAATGATGAAATAGTTTATTTTACTGCCATTCTCAGCATTTCATCTCTGAACGGCCGTTACCGGCTAAAATATGCAAATTTTAGACGCTATTATTCGGGTTTTTTAACGATCGTTAAAAGCTACTTCGTGCCGTTAAAACCCAGACCATTTGCACTCATTTGGAAGTATATTGCTTTTTCTTACTCTTCCAGTACGATTTAACCGTATCTCTCTGTAATCAGCAAAAGCAGGTTATCTTTATTCTCGTAATTCAATTAAGTAAGCAAACTGCACCAAAATTTGCCTCAGAAACTTCACAAAATTCTTAAAAGTGGCACCTAACCTAGACCTAAAAACATGTTTTAGTTAAAGATAAAGAGGTATTCTATCAATTTATGTAATAAAACTTGTGGCACAACGCGGTTCAGAATAAAAGTTTTCGACTCAAATTTGCATATTGATGCCGAATTTTCATTGCGTGACACCGGCTGCTTTGACAGAAAAAATTCTCGTCCAGTTTTCCAAATACTTCCCACATCCTCTATTTTCCAACCAAAAACTAATTTATCTTTCTCTTCTTCCTCCTTCAATGATATCTGTTGTTCAAAAATTCCGCAGGTGTACGTAAGATACAGTTTTAGGCTTGAAAAAATACCGACTTAATCCAACATTCGTGTTAAAGTGTTCTTTAAATAGTCAAGATGGAGATTTCAAATTGCTTTTCAGAACCAAACCTCGTTTACGTTAAAATGTGGTCCAGTCTGAAGCAGCTGCATTAATTGCCCAGCATTTGATACGACTTAATCTCCTTCACATTTTAAAAATGAACGTTAGATGCTAAAAAAGTAAATCTTCCACAGCTTCATTAAATATGCGCGAACGGGTCAGAAACTTTTGGACAAGGCTGGAATGCGGACCGCGAATAAATAGTTTTGCTTTATTTGCTTTTCACTTAACAGGAACACACATTTTTATCTAATTTAAAGATCTTTCCTCACTGTCTGTTTCTTCTATCGAGAGTGGTCAGCTTTATTCTAAACGCTCCTTGGTCCACATTCCGGAGTCCAACGCCACCCTTTACACCGCCAGTTGGTGGCGAAGTTGGCACGCGCAAACACTACAACTCCAACATGAATTTCGAATCGTGCAACTTTAGGGAAATTAAGAAAATAACGTGTGGAAGTTCGCGCGGTTTGTCCCAAATGGTAAAAGCAGATGAATGTCAGGACACAGTTACGACTCAGCTTGAAATCTCTCATCTATCAAAGTCTGGACTCAGTGAAGCGGAACTAATACTGTCAAGGGCCGGTCATTTTGACCTTACAAAAGATCAAGTGGAGCAGATGGTAATTTGCCCACAACATCGGCATAAACTCGGAAAATTTTGGCGGCCACCTCGTTCTTGCCAGTATCCATTGCATAGTGGACCAAGAAAGAAACATTGTAACGAAAGGCATGTAATTGGTTTGGAGACCGCGAAGAACATACAGTCGGTTTTTAAAGTCACCGTGGGAATAGGATCACGTAAGAATTAAAAATCGTATGATAATTTAATTACCTAATTCTTTATCAAGATGAGTGTTTTTTTTTCTTTGAGA
Organism: Porites divaricata; assembly: GCA_038088405.1. Classification (NCBI taxonomy): domain Eukaryota; kingdom Metazoa; phylum Cnidaria; class Anthozoa; order Scleractinia; family Poritidae; genus Porites; species Porites divaricata. The sequence goes on along the minus strand of JBBMOI010000007.1, from coordinate 412,324 downwards.
AGACAAATAGAAAAGGAAAAAAAAATTGATGATAATGATAATGACGACGACGATGAGGATCACGAAGTACTGTAATTGTTACTGTTGTCATAAAAATCTCAAGACCATGATGAACTCAGTAGTTCATTCAATCTTTTCTATTTAGCAATATGTGGGAAGTGTAGATGCAAACATAAGGAAGTGATGGACAAAAGTAGGAAATGGCTAAAGTTAGATCCTGATAAGGAAGAAGAATGCGATCCGCATCACAGTGCTGCAGCTTACGGCTTAAGAAACAGGTAAACGATCGTTGTTGACGGTTATCTACCTCTCCTTGGAGACGCCTGCATTGTCCATATTGATGACGCAAAAAAATGATATCTGATCAAACCCCTAAAAGGTCTTGGGATATCTAAACACTTTTAAAAAGATCGGTATTTGGACCAAAGGTACACACCGGGTTTACTAAATTACGCGCTGCGGCATTTATCATTCCGATTTTGCGACTCAACTGCGGTGCGGCGTTTACTTAAAAATCCTCATAGATTTATAAAATAATGGTTCCTTTTGGTGGAAAAGATGGACTTGCTAATTTTCGCCGTTCCGAACTACAAAACAGTGCTAGGCGACACTGTTTTAAGAAAAGTGTCATGTTCGGGTTGTGTTTTTTTTGCTTTCACGGCGGAGCTTAAATAGGGGCGGCACTTTATCAAGGGTGATGTAATATTGCGTCCATAGCGTATGTCAGTTTACTTAAGATGTCACTTTCCAAAAGTGCCAAAGTGTTTTGTTTCAAACTCTTGGCGAACTGTGGTACAGTATAGACAAAACAAATTTTAAAGACGCCTTTTATTCTCTCAGGCTGCTAAAAGAAACTTTCGCGCCTGAGACCCCACAAACGGACAGGCTTGCAGACGCTAACTGGACGCCTGGATGTTGGAGTGGGGTTGGAAGTGGTGGTTCGCAGGAAGACGTACATACAGACGAAATTCGTGAAGTATCCGATGACGTCGTCGCTGATTTTAACGAGGGAATGGCGAAAATAGCTAGACATTCAAAAAGGGAAGACCTCATGCCACTAACATTCCAACTGTCCACGACATGGGAGGAAGCAATACCGGATGAAAGAAAAACTTGCATAGAGAAAGCAACGAAAGCATGTGAAGTAATCTGCAGTGTTATAGCTCCGAAAGACAGCGAAAAGCTTTTTCTAGCGATATACCAGCCTATCGCGAACGATCTTTATGAACCAACAGAGGATCTTATTGCTTTGATGTCTGCATATCGAGATGCCATGACGAAGAATGTTAAGATTCAAATACTCAGCATCTACGCTTATCAGTATACCATGAAGCTGTTACAGAAATTCCACGAGCCTTATGAAAAGATAAGTTTGAGACAAATAAAAAGAGCGAGATTGTATGCAAGGAAACGAGGGCCTGGGTCAAATGTCCCGAAAATATTCAGCCATCGAGTACGTCTGGACACAAACAAAGTCGACCACTTTATAGATTTTGTAAACCGTCCTTATTTTTACCAAGATGTCGCCTTTGGGACTCGAACACTGACCTTAGATGGGGGAGGCAAAATAACAATGCCCAACGTAATCCGGACCGTGACTAGATCGACCATGATTATGCAGTACCTTCAACATTGCAAAGAAGAATCATTTGAACCGGCTAGCCTCTCAACCCTTTTCCGCATTCTTGAAGTGAGAGAGGCTTCACAGCAAAAGTGTCTCAGTGGTCTGGACAACATTACAGCAGAAGGGGTCGCATCTTTTGAGCGGCTATTGAGTATTCTAGAAGAGCTGAATCAGGCTGGTGCCGACAAAAGAAGAGTTTCAGAACTGGCAAAGAGATTGAACGATAGCAAAAGATACCTGAAGACGGAGTTTAAAGTGAACTGTTCAGCAGAGGAGAGTGAATGCGCAGACCACTGCAGAAAATTTGCGTTAAGAGATCCAGTTGACCCATGCTTCAACCATCAGTGCTCACACTCACACAATATGGTGTGTGAACAATGCGAACAATTGAAGGCAACGCTGGACGAGATGGAAGAAAGTATACAGAAACACTCCAGCCATCTTTACAGCCAAGAACAAAAGCATGATCTTCTTTACGATTTTGAAAGATCTAAGAATGGCATTTTTCTTTGGAAATCTCACGTCTTACTCTCTGTTAACCAAGAATCTGCTAAACAAGAAGCCCTCCAAAGTCTTGACAGTCAATCAGTCCTTGTTGTTATTGACTGGGCGATGAAATTTCTTCAAATGAAATACAGAGAAAAACAAAGTGAATGGTTTGCTAAAAGAGGCCTTAGCTGGCACATAAGCAGTGTCATCTCAAAAGACCAAGAAACGCAGAAAGCTAAGGTCCTGTCGTATGCCCATTTATTAGATTCGTGTTGTCAAGATTGGGATGCGGTTGTATCTATTTTACAAAACCTTTTTCAAAACATCAAAGTAACTTTTCCCAATGTTAAGCAGGCATTTCTACGTTCTGACGAGGCTGGCTGCTACCATTGCAATCACCTAATAGCAGCAGTCAAAGATATTGGAGATCGAGTGGGAATTATACAGTTGCACGTTATGATTTTTCAGAACCCCAGCAAGGAAAGGATGTTTCTGACAGGGTGCTTTGTCCCATGAAAGCAGCAATAAGAAAGTATTGCGCGGAAGGCCATGACATCATGAACGTAGGAGCAATGCACGAGGCGCTTAAGGAACGGCCTGTCAAAGGAACAACAGCGGCTGTAGCCATTTTGGATGAGTCATCCGAAATTCTTGAGGTTCAGAAGATAAAACAATTTAGTGAGTTGCACAACTTTAGATACGAAGAGAGTGGGATAAGAGTGTGGAAAGCTTACGCTGTTGGAGTCGGCAGGCTTATCCCTTGGCAATCTTTGTACATACGGCACCAGGGCTGCACAAATATATCATTAATGGAGGGAAAAGGATTCTTCACCAACACAGAAATAAGAGACCTTCATCGCCCAAGAAAGTGTCAAGCAAGTAAAGACGACGTTGAAATTGATGATCAGCCATCGACGTTTGTGTGCCCTGACGAAGGCTGTATTGCACTTTTGACTCTTTCTCCGGACTTGAATTGCATACAGACGTAGGAATACATGATACTAGGAAGTCCGTAAGTCTTTATGATAAAGTACGAAAAAACTGGGCTAAAAAATTTTCTTCTATTGAGAACCAGAAGTTAACAAGCAACAAAGCCTCCACTGGTCTGACTGTTAACAGCACAAATTCTCGTCTAAGTATCGGATAGGCTCTTACCAAAGGTAGAACTGGCGGAGTTCGTTTTTCTGAGAATGTGAGGCGGTACTTTACAACAAGGTTTGAAATAGGAGAAAGAACGGGCAAAAAAGCCAATCCAGAAGAGATCGAACGTCAAATGCGCTATGCCAGAAATGAACGGAATGAAAGATTGTTTCAAAGAGAGGAGTGGCTCACCAAGACCCAAGTAATGGGGTTTTTTTCACGCCTCGCTTCACGGCAGAGAACTCGCGGTCAGGATGCTACATCAAAGGAACAGACATTTGATATTAGAGCAGATGAGAATGACGACATCGACGCCCTCATTGGAGACTCTGATCGCAACAATTTGCTTGACGATATTCAACGCAGAATTGGACTAGAGCATCCGATGGTGTATGACACATATGATCTTTGCGCCTATCACAAGGAAGGAAAGCTACAGTCCTTCAATGTTGCAATGCTCAAGACTATTCTTCGGCACTTTGAAGTACCTTTCCGAGCAAAAGATAGAAAGGCAGACCTTATTAAGTTGTTAACGGAGGTCATCCAAGAATGCAACTGCTGAAAAAAGTCGACTGTGCCTTTTATCAAACAAAAGGGACAACAATATTCCTAATTGTAACTGAATCAGTTAAGCCTTTATTGTGCAACTCTTAGTTTTTTTTTTCCGAAAATTCTTTGGCAGGTTAAGTTTTTTCGATATTTTTGTTATGTGACTTTTGCGCGATGACATGAACGGTGACGCCTAATTCGATAAAATATTTAAATAATCTAACTGTCTTCTTATCAATCCGCCAATCGAACACTGTCAAGCTCACTTCACTCTCTGTCCATCACGGAATAACCAAAGTTCGATATATCAAAATTCCAACTTGAATTCAAGGCTCCCTCTCCAACTGTCCAGACTGTCTCGGAATTCCCAGAAGAGACTAAAGCACAAAGAATAACAAACCAAATACAGACTGAAATATGACCATAATAAAGACTCATGCTAGAATTTTCAAATATCGAACCTAAGCTATTGATAACGTGTAGCACGGCCTATCATATTTGCGATTAGTGGGTGGTTGATTCATCACGCCCTAATAATGTACTATGACCTACTATTACTAAAGTTGCTTAAGTTAAGGTTTCTAGACACTGACTGTACACATTTCACCGTTTTCAAGCGAAAGTAGCAATCAGCTTAGTCGTGATGGGAATTCATAAACACGTAATTAAAATGTGGAGTAGATGGGAATAGACACCCTATTCTGGTTTTCAATTTCTCGGCTTTAATTTTGGGTTCCAATCCTCATTTTTACAGTTCATCTTTGAGGACTACCGTGTACTCTCGTCCCATACAGTGTAAAGGTCAATTCGTAAAGGACTTGCCCCGCTGCAAAATGTAAATACTTAATCTAATCTGTAAAAAAAATGTTCCCTAAAAACGCAATTGTTGTATGTCGAATAAAGAACGTAAGGACGGGCGAGACTAACATAAGGTAGCAATAAAAAGATTTATTTAGTAAAAGGTTTGGCTGCTGAACTTTTGGGAATATATTTATGAAGATATATTTATTGAAAAAGGAAGA